>OZ026622.1:49904767-50277983 GCA_964020975.1 Hermodice carunculata
AGCTTGAGATCACAACATAATGTCCATAACACTGACATATAAAGACACCAAAATAGGTGTCCCACTTCAAAAACATGTAAAATGGTCGCCACTGCCACACTTATTTAAAATAGTGTAAGATCGATGCCGGTTTTGCATTGCAAACATTGGCCAGTTTACGATTGATCACACTTTAAGCTGTATCCATAACTAAGTTTAAAAGCTAAACGTTTCCCTCCTGCTAAGCATGCGGAGAACATGCATTGCATCTTCTGCCATATTAACTGTCACTTGGGATTTAGTTGCCATCTGTCTCTGATTCTTCATTCTCTTCCTTGGCTCTAACAATCTCTGATGCATACTGGTCCCTGTTTGTACCACTGCTGCATGTTTCAACTGTGGAGTAAAGAGCATGGCTGACAGGAAATTCCCACCCAAGCACTGTACTACTTGCTCTAAGTGAGACAAGTGGCCTATCATCTTCATCCTCGTTTTGCTCTAATTGCTGTTCAAGATTAGTGTTGTGAAAATCAGCTTTGGCAAAACACATTTGAATTGTGGTAGCTTCTACCTCGTCCCAGGATTTGGCAAGCCAGTATATGGCGTGTCAAAGATCAACCTGTTTTTGAAGTTGGCATACTGTTGAAGATGGCTTAATGACAATGACATAACATTTGCAAGTTGCTGACGGTGTCAAACCTGTGTTCAAGTGGTGATATTTACATTTGTTATTTTTGTTAGCATTGAAAGAATAGGAACGGTAGTGTAGTTCATGAGGCAATGGTTACACTAGAGCATCTCGTGCAACCAACGTGCTACGCAATAATATCCTCTTAACGCACTTTGTCATTATTTAAGCTTCCGCCGAAAGTACTGCCGAAGCGTTTGATTCATAGGCCTAATCATAATGGGAAGACGGTATCAGATGATCAAGAATTGCATATAATACTGAATGAGGAACAGAGAAAAGTGGTAGACAGGCATTCCACAGTTTAGCCATAAAGTTGTTGTGTTATTCGTAACTATTTTTTTCCTAGTTTTGTGTTCCAGGAGTTGCCTTGACAACTGATGGCTGATGTAGTAGCCCCGCCTACTTGGCTCCTCCCACTAGTAAACAAAAAGGCGATTTTTGTAAATTAACAAGCTATAAACGATTTTAAATCAACTATCAATGATAATACTTACTCTTATGTCAATAGAAATTGATGTTAAATGTAAATATAAGAATTAAACTTCCTCACTAGTATAATTACGGGCGCATGGTTGCAGTTTGTGTGACAGGCATTTCTGATGACGCTACCGCGCGTCATCAGAAATGCCTGTCACACAAACTGCAACCATGCGCCCGTAATTATACAAGAGAGGAAGTTTAATTCTTAAATAAACCTCAGACTGACAGTGTTCTCTGGATGGAAGACTCAACATAGGAAACTAGACCGCAAGCGTGCTGAAAGTTGTTTGAACACCTGAGCGTGTTCAAAATCTCTCAAAATCGTAAACGTCTGCTTTTAGAATAAAGGCGTGTTAAGTTCAATTGTATATATATCACGCAACTAGAGCTGTTTTAATAGAAATACGCATCGTAAATTGTGATGGTTTTAAAATGGTGAAACGTGCTGCGAAAATTGGGTCTATAAATTGGATCTAGGAATGTACTACTTACAAGTATTTGGGTATAATTTTTTCACAATCTTCATCTAATCCACCTTATATAAATACACATTTGACTTCCAAAGCAGAACGGCTAAGAGGCTATATGTGTAGCATTCTTTCTTATCATGATGATATAAACAGGGTCAAATTTGGCGACAGAATTTGGAAAATATTGTTTTGCCATCAATATTTCACGGATGTTCAGTTTGGATAAACAACTTTAAAGAGAGTTTATCAATTCTAAAATCAATTAAAATTCAGTAGCAACAGCAATCAGGAAAGTTAAAAGTACGCCAGTTATGACAGCAGTTTTAGGCTAGCTCGGTTGGCTCCCAGTTGAGCTTATTCTAGACCGCTTCCGGATCATTTTTTCCCAGAAAGAAGTACCACTTACCAGATACACGCTTACGTAAGCAGATATTGCTGATCCGTCTGGGCAAGTACATCCAGGGTTCACGGTCACTTTGGCCTTATTTTTAAGGAATAATTACTGTCTTCAAGAATGTTGGTATAGACAGAGCCTTTCAAACTGAGAGGGATACAGGGCTAGAATCTTTCATAAACTAAATTTACAAAGCTACCCTCTTTCGTTTGTTTTTTTTCAGGACATTGATGAAAAGTCGTCTCTGTACTGGTACCGTACAATGAAAAGTTCCACTTTTGGTGAAAAATATATATGTCACATTCAAATAATTTCTGAGGCACAAGACTCAAGTTTAAAGCCCGTCTAGGTTGATTGGGGATAAAGGAAGACCCCAAGAGATGAAATGATTCAGATATAAGATGCGACTTGTGTAATAAGGCTCCTGAGGATATGGTCCATTTCTTGTTCTTCTTGCTCTGTCTTAATTCCTTCAGAATGAAATACTACCACCAATTAGAAGAAATTTTCAGGTCTAAAGGTGCTCACGACGTGTAGTTTAAATTCTCAAGTGTATCCTTTTTAACAAAACTATGTCTATTTTAGGCGAACATGCTTATACTTTGGTGAGATTCTAGGGAATATTTTTGATGAAATTTCAAAACAGTATTTGGTGGAAGTTTGGGGATATAGTCGTGAGTCTCGTGAAGACCACCCGGGACTGACCTGAGCATCTTTTTATTTCAGCCTGTTTTGTGCATGTAATAGGGATCTACTGATTTTGATACTTCATCAATGATAGGTATTACAGGGGTCCCCCATGAGGCGCAGGGGGGGGGGGGTAACTTGAGGGCTCAATGGTTCGGAGCTCTCGGGTCACCCCAGTCCGGCGGGAGAACCCAGCCTAATACTATGCTGGGTTATTCGTATTACAGCTATACGTGTGAACGGTGTATAGGCAACAAAGACCCATCCTTTCACGGTGCTGTGGGGCGGTGGTCTCAAAGTACAGTTTTTTTCTTTTCAATTGTCACATGCTTTTAGTAAGATGGTTTTATGTGGGTGAATGTGCATACATATGTTTCACATGGCTGACGCACCGCAGGCTCTGCCCTGCCTGCGGTAGCCCCCGTTGTAAAGGGGTAAACTCAGAGAAGATATGTTCTTTGTCGCATATATACACATTAAACACCTTTCACATGTATAGCTGTAATACGAATAACCCAGCATAGTATTAGGCTGGGTCTCATCCGCCGGATTGGGGTGACCCGAGAGCTCCGAACCATTGAGCCCTCGAGTTAACCCCCCCCCCATGGGGGACCCCTGTAATACCTATATAATATAAAACAGGCTGAAATAAAAAGATGCTCAGGTCAGTTCCGAGTGGTCTTCACAAGACTCACGCCTATGTCCCCACGCCCTTATTATTATTATTATTATTATTATTATTATTATTATTATTATTATTATTATTATTATTATTATTATTATTATTATTATTATTATTATTATTATTATTTGAATGGACACTTGAACTGGGGTGTTTTTAATCAATAGACTTTTGCCGGCATATCGGCGGTCTTTAGCACACCGCCGCCGTCTGCTGGCAGCACTGCACAAAACGTGGTACGTATCCGAGCATGCGAAATGCGAAGCGTACAGGCTTTTTCACGAATAATGGCATAATTAAGCCTTATCCATTCAAAACATGTAAGGAAATCGCCACATACCGACACCGACATATGCACAAGACACAGCAACCAAAACAGTTAGACTGAAAACATGAAAAAATACACACTTTTTATGTTTTTTTTACAAATTCCCCTTACTTTCTGTTTCTGTTTTCTTGAGGCAGGCAGTGTTCGTGTTTGATCCCCTCATGGCGTTTCGACTATGGTATTTTTTTTTCTTCCTGGTGTCCCCAGAATATTGATCCATGATCGACATTATGAACAAACAATGTTACCAATTCTTTGATTTTACCGGGGCATGGCCATTTCGCCTTTATACATTTTGCACAAAATTTAAAACTCACGGTACACAATTAAAATCTTTCTGCAGTGTGCTTTAAACTCTTTGCAGTCTATGTCATTCATAAATACGCTACAGTCTAATTAAAACTTTCTGAAGTCTATCCAAAACTCTGCAGTGAATTACGAATTCTGTGCAGACTATTCAAATCTCTCTGCAGTCTAATACATTTATAAATACACTGCAGTATACTTGAAACCCTCTAAAGTTTGTTTAAAACCCTCAGCATTGAATTAAAACTCTCTGTACATTATTTAAAACTCTGCAGAGAATTAAAAACTCTCTGTAGTGCATTTACAACTCTGTGTAGTCTTTTTCAAATGCTCACCAGAGAGTTTTAAATAGTCTGCAAAGAATTTTTAATGCATTGCAGAGAATTTTAAAAACACTTCAGAAAGTTTTTACTAGAGTTGAATTCAAACTGAAGGAATGGAAAAAATGTCTCTGCTATCTACTTATGAATGTTTGCGCATTTGGCTTGCTGTACGGGTCCCATTGACGTGTCACTTTCAGCTGGTACAGGTAAACAAAACCAACATTCTATGGAAGAAGTATTGTGAACTGAAACTAATGCATAAAAACGAGAAATCCAGACGGAAAGGTTTGGCGTTTGTATGGCAAGTAATGTATACTAGATGTTATTATGTTTTGCGTCTGGAGATCCCATGTATTAGTCTTTTTGTACTAATGGGCGATCCAGCTGAAACAAATATGTTTAAACTAAAACTATGCTTTGTGTCAGCATTTATAAAATATAGTAAAACATGTCCAAGTAATTCGGGAAGCGAGTAGGATATCTTCAGCTGGCTCTGGAATTAATTATTCTTTCCCAAATGAGTTTTGTTTTCAATGATTTCCAACTGCCACCACCAAAAGACAGGTGGCAATCTCGGCTTGGGACAGAGATGATCATATATAATAAGAATGAGAAAGCTTTTATTCGCCCTAGCCTTGAAATCCCAATAAGCAAGAGTTTGTGGACAAAAATCAAAGTACATCGAACCATAACAAAAATTGTTTTCTACCCTACCACCCCCCCCCCCCCCACACACACACCACATATTGAGCTTGCATAAAAAATTCTAGAAGATTGTTTTCTTCAGGTTATTTTAGCACTGAAAACAATCCATCTAATGTGGTCAGCCCTGGAACATTCATTGATCAATGTATGAAGATGACAACTCAGATCATGCCGTCGGTGAACTGGGGCACCTGTACATTTAAAATGCATATACGGTTGATTCGCTGCGGACCAGTTCCTCGACATTATAGTTATATTGCTCATGGATGGACTTTCTTGGAGTATAGCTCCATAAAGCTCCGATTAAAAAAAAACAAACAAACAAACAAAAAACAAAAAAAAAAACAAAACAAAAAAACAAAAAAAAAAACAAAACAAAAAAAACAAAACAAAAAAACAAAAAAACCACAAAACAAAAACAAAAAAAACAAAAAAACAAAACAAAAAAAAAAAAAAAAAAAAAAAAAAAACAAAAACAAAAAAACAAAACAAAACAAAAAAAAAACTCGGCTGACTGACAGGTCTGGTAGAACAAAAAGTAAGCATATCGTTTTTGTATTCGTCTTTAGCAGGAATCACCTACATTTTCTCAAAATTGTTATTTAGGCCTGTCAATTTTTAATAAAGATCGTGTATGCAGGACTGAAGGTTTTACTTCGAAGTTGAGAAGATCGATCCCAGCCTTTATCAATGTTGACCTTTATATGTTGACACCTGTCTCAGGTCAGAGAGGTACCAGACTTCCTCAGATCAGTATTTTGTACTGACCGGTCGAGTTTGAGATGTTGCGTCATAGCAAAAATGGAATTTCTGTTTTTTTTTCGGGGGGGGGGGGAGCTTTACTTGCAAATTGTATCACTGTGCTGCGGGTTCTGGCAAATCCATCTGATATTCGTTGCCTCTATGAACATGCCGATCGGCTGTACAGTTGCTCAAATCTATTTGATAATTACGCACTTGGCTATCTATTGGTAGTGGGCTGACTTTGTTGCGGTTAAAGTTTAAATGGCTTTCTTAAAAACTCAGCTGGCTATGAAAACAAAACTGAGTGAGAATGATGGTATGATTTTTTTTAAATTGATCCACAGGGTTTCTACTTTTCTGTCAGATTTTTTATTTCAAAATTGGTACTTGGGCCTGTCACTAAATTTGTGGCAAAAATTGTGTATGCACTAATGAAGTGATCATTCCAAAAGTCAAGAGAACTGCTGAAATCACTGTCAACTTTTATAACCTAAAACATACCTCAAGTCAGGGGTGTGAAAGGTTGCTTCACGTCAGTATTATGCACTGATAGATTGAGCGTGGCGCACTGTGATATTACAAAAATTGAACTACCAATGTTTGAGGGGCGGGGTCACATCTGAAGTCTATACTTGTAAAAAATCACTATAATGCTGCTCTTTCTCTCGACTCTTTCTTAAATTGGTTGACAATGTGAGCATGGATCTTACAGTTGCTCAGACCCACTAGATCACTGTGAAACATACAGTAAAATTACTCTCTTTTTACCTAGAGAAACCTTTCAAGTGTCTGATATTATACTTCAAAATTGTGAATTTAGATAAAGTTTACTACTGACCATCGGACATACTATGGTCTACAGGTGTCAAAACTGATGATATTGTCCATACAGTTTCTTACTACTTTAATCCGTGAATCTCAATTTTTAAACAATTTATACCTGTGCGTATTATTACTGTAGAACATAATAAGCGCTGGAGGAGATCGTCTATCACGTGTTTCAGAAGAAAGAAAGAAAGAAAGAGAGAGAGAGAGGAAGAAGGAAAGAAAGAGAGAAAGAAAGAAAGTTAGAAATAAAGAAAGAAAGAAAGAAAGAAAGAAAGAAAGAAAGAAAGAAAGAAACCAGGCCACGGAAACTGTTTAAAAATTCGGGAAATCCACCTCATCTTCAAGTATAGAGATAGAAACAGATGGGTTTTGACAAACATGTCTGTGAGTTTTGCTCTAAATTACAGCATGCTTTTCAGCATGTGGTTGTCACTTACCAATACATCAACAGGCCGGGTTTATTTTTATTTTTTCCTTTCTTTTAATTCAACTAATTTTTTATCTTATTTAAATAAAAAAAAAAATCGGTTCTGGTTTTTATTCTTCGGTTGTTTCTCTGATGGTCTTATCGCTCAACTGTGAAGCTAAGTGTAGTCTGGCCATTGTCCAGCAATCCCCAATTTAAAGGCTTCAGTGTCGAATCTGATGCGTGTGTGACTGTCGCTCCGGTGGATTTTGTAGTCAGGTATCAGCTGGATAATTCCATCATCCACCAACAGGAGGAACCAACCTTTGACGCAACACAGCAGTCAGAGTTGGAGATTTATTGACCACTTGTAAAGTAAGTTCGTTTATGACCAAGCCCTGTGTAACTTACCAACTTTACTTTGGATGCAAGGCACTTAGTTCATATTCTCGCAGATCGAAAACGGAAAGATCACCTAGAATGATGAGCAAGGGGCTGATATCTTGAATACGAACTTGCTTCACGGGACTAACCCCCAGTCGATGGGCCTCACTGCCTCGTCACTGGTAAGCGACGTGAAACTTGGGCTTTTATATATCTATACAGCAAGAAGTAAATCAAAAAAGTTTTTTATAATCAAATCTGCCAGGGCTAGACGGGATAGGAAATTTACTATTTGAGAAAACGTGCTTTGGCCTAGCAAGATATTGTTGGGGACGGGGTTGGAAGGAGGTCAATTTCCGGACCAATGGAAAAAATCAAGCTTATGTCCGAAACAAAGTCAAATTATAGGCCAATATCTCTTCTTTGAAACATTTGTAAGGTATTGGTAACGCGAATCTATTGAAGGGAAGCACATTATGTGAGTACTTAGCAGGGCACAGTATATTCTTATGCATATTCTGAATTCCAAGAAAAGCTTTCTGCTATGATTAACATGTACCTGTGCTGCATGACCTTTATAGTGAGGCTGAATGTTATAATTGAATTCCTTAAATATTTTTTGACATCTCTAAAGCATTTGATAATATTTTGTATAAAGGTATTAATGTTTAAATAAGGTTCATTTGGATTTCTTGATAAGGAGTAGCCCAGATAGATAATTATCTTTCACATTTAACTAGAGAGCCGTTATTCATGCGCAGCTATTTATCTGGCTGTCAGCAAATGTAGCTGTGAAGCAAGTATTCATACTGTGTCCTCTGCTATTTTGAACTCACGTCAAAGATATAGAGGACGGATTGCGTCGGGTATCAGAATGCTTGCTTAATATATTTGCAAAATGGAAATCATCAAAAATTTTGGGTGAGCCTACAGTAAGATTAATGCAAATTTGGATCGAAGTACAAAATAAAATCATAATCTTTACTGCGTTAAAACTCGTTTAACTTTTTTTTAACTGCTGAAGAAATATGTACCACAATTTCAGTTCAAACCGGTTCTCCTGGGAGCGATAGTTGCAGTATAGTCATGCGCTCCGTATTTCAGATAATTTTAGAGTATTTCAACTTTGAAACTGACCGACTCAGCACTTCATTTCTCCTTTGCGTCATCAAGTCACCAAACAGTCTTCTTCTCTTGTGCATCCGCTATCCCTATTTCCATTTTCTAAGCCCACCTGGTGTAAAATATTTGATGAGGCTATCCCCGTATTTCATTCTTTGACAACGTTTTCAAAATATTAACAATAAGACTGGTTTCTTTGAGTCATCACTCATCGCACTGGAGAACATAATGTGGCCGATTCTTCCGATTCCTTTGAAAGTGCAAGTGAAAATATTGAGCACTTTTAATGTCCTGCTGTTGTTAGTCTGAACTGAGAACTACCAATTTCAAAGCAGAAGCTGAATTTTCTCATCTAAAACCAGCCTTTTTCTC
The DNA here is from genome assembly GCA_964020975.1 of Hermodice carunculata. Classification (NCBI taxonomy): domain Eukaryota; kingdom Metazoa; phylum Annelida; class Polychaeta; order Eunicida; family Amphinomidae; genus Hermodice; species Hermodice carunculata. The sequence continues at coordinate 49,913,669 of OZ026622.1, forward strand.
CTTGTAAACGTAGATATATATATAATCTGATGATTACCATGCTTAGGGAAGGTTTTTTATCTCAATACCAAGTCTTATGACCTGATATTCCCAGCTGGGTAGAATTATATTATACATTAAAATGTAGACGGTATGTAATTTGTTGGCAACCGGGGTACGTGCATATGACAATAATTTCAAACATTTCCACTGCTCTAAGTACGTGGCTTTTATGCCATGAATGCGTAACCCTTGCCTGTTTCGTAAAAGTTGGTATCTGCGTTCGGGTGTCTCAAGAGCCTCCTGACCAGTTTTGTGACCATCTTGGCAATACGGAGTAAATATATGTGTTTTTAATAATAAACCATTTCAACATTCAGTCACAATATTGTAGTTATATATGTTAAATCGAACCTATTGTTTTCGTTCAAATACAGGGTGTCAGAATGATCCACGACCGCACGTGATGTTGCTAGTATAACGCTTGATTGACAAACAATATATATATATATAAATATATTTCATCCAAAAATAAAGGACCGTTAAAAATGTTCATTACACTTTATTTATTGCAAAATATACACACATCATACAAAACCCGACATTAAAGACGGACATCTAATGCATAGGCCCAAACGAACATTTATTACCTGCCGCCCCTTACCCAAGGCAGATGCTATCGATGCACTAAACTTACAACACTTAAGGGGTCAGCATATTCTACCTTTTAAAGGGATTCTGCTATAATTATTCGCTAAGACAGGTAATACCTACCCATCTTTTTACTCTTTCAGCGCCAACTGCGTCTAAATTCAAACTACTCTGAATTATAACAAGAGTGCTGGATTCATGCTCTTTGTAAAAAGACATTTCATTCAAGTACCAGCTTGTCCGTTGTGACATAGTATACAGATACTGACTAATTTACTGTACAATAGTCCAAATCCCAACACTCAACCAACTCCAGGGATTTGGAATTTTGACTCTTGCCCAGATAAAGCAGTCACTATTTGTCTTATCAAATTTTGGATAAAGCTTAAGAAGGAAATGGAAACTTCAATAAATTAAAATAGCAGCATTTATACTCAGAATTATGTGTAAACATGATCTGACATATGGACAATTTTCAGAACACATGTGCATAATAAATGTATTATCCCTCATCCGTACCTGTCACTTGGCTCAGAAACAAAAATCTTTTAGCTCAATATTTTACATTTTAGCATTATGCTAAAATGCTCCATATTTAACTCTGGAAGACCTTGAAAAAAAATCCTAGTGGCCAGATGCATCTTAGGGACAATACTGGTGGTGAAAATAAAATAAAAAGTAATTAAAGTTGTACATTGCTCTGTATTATTCGGCAGATAGTCTGGTTCCCAGTGCAAATATTGCATCATGTACATACAGGGAAGCAGAATGCAGGCAATAGTCTTTTCAGCCTCAAAAACTATTACCCGGCTCCTTTATCAAGACGGCAATAGTTCATTTCTGAATCATAAACACGTGGTACCGTTCAACTAATCAAATCACGGTCATTTTATCTGAAGTTTAATAAAATGTAATATTCCAGGTTAACAGTATTCTTCGGCGCGCTTGGGGCACAATGCCCCAAAGCTTCCCGAGGAAGCTGTTAACTTAGTTCAAAATGTGACACTAAGGAGTCAATATAATCGATGGTCTCTTTCCCCTAAATATTAAAATCCGGGCAAAAATGTGTCATAAGAAAAGTGCCGGCGAAGCTGAATTTCTGCTTTACGTGTTGTCCTAGTATTATGGTATCTTAATAATTATAGACAATTACTTCGTCGGTGCTCATCTTATAAATGCTATGCGGCTTATACTTGATTCCATGTTTCTATTGCCCGGTCTGTCCCGCCCTTTAATTGGTGGGTTCAAACCAGTTGCGGGACATCCCTATGATGAAAATTATGGTCCTGGTGATTTGTCCAAGATTCAACCACAGCGGCGGCCCAACATGGATTGTTTCAATCATACATGGACGCACAATGTACCTAAAGTAATACTTTCAGTCGGTGCCCCAGTATTGAACATCATGTGTGCCAATGTCTCACAAGGATGAGTGTGTTCAGGTTTTCACTTCTATCACGATTCATTCATACTTATTTGCTCATTCTTAAACAGTTAGTCTCTGTTAACTTATTAACATACGATAGTTTGCATCACAAAGATATTCTATTTATATAATGACGGACATTTCTAGACAAAGATAAGGCTAAACGGAATGTCAACCTATTCCACAATACTGATATTGCGATAATGCCACAATGAAGGTTCATCGTCCACATCTCCTTGTTGTGAAATTTACACCTCGGACCGAGCGAGCCCTTCATAGAAAATTCTGTGTCTTGATGGTTTGGTTCATTAAAATTTCATTAGAGTTAGTTGCGATCGTTTTAAGCCGTTTTTAATGATAAAACTAACAAACAGAACAGCCGTCACCCTGCCTAGTGTACCGGGCATATGTCTGTTGATTGGTCGCTCAGTCAGCTTAGCCGGTGACGTAAAAACGGTCCACCCACCATATCGTGCATATGAAATAACGTGCCCATAAATCTCGTTAACTTTCTGAGGAAAGGGCTGTCAGAACGTTATGGCATACTTTCCAATAAAATCATGGCATTTTCTGGTCAATATTACAATTGATTCAACCAAACCAGTATTCTTTTGTCAAAATTCAGCGACTTTGGCTAATTCTAGTGTCTCTCTGACACAAAAAAAATCCAGCTACTTGCGAAATGAAACAGTTCTAAAACCATGGGTTATGTGAAAAATGGAGTATGCGTGAATTTGATCAAACTTACGTTTTAGCTAACTTCAAACAAATTGATGGATTATTTTCAACTAAGGGTGATATGGCCGCTGCGCACTATCTAACGTATAATACGTTGCAGTCACACACAATGAAACGAGCATATCTAAGACAAAATATTGCGGCAGGAATGACTCCTCTCCAGCTTCGTTATTGGAATGATGTCAAGTTTGCATTGCACAGCGCCCTTATTTCTTCATACATACAATCTCATGCCTTATAAAATCTTCTCAAGCAAGAGCCCATTAAAAGGCGTAAAACCATTATTTTTGCTAATATTGCATGATTTACAACCTTACTACGATTTTTGACCTATGAATGTGAGGATGCAAAGCAAAGATTTCGTTATCTTCATTAATGTTCTGTACCAATACTGACCAGGATTTTCGGGTTTTTTTCCTGTAGTCAACCATGAAAGGTGGGTTATTATTGCACCATGAGCCACGTTATGATTGAGATCATTCTTTTAGATATTGATCAGTATTAACATTATTTAAACAGATTTTGGGATTTGACATAAATATTTACATTTTTAAAACATATATTTCGTCAGCGTGTTTTGAAAAAGCAATTTTCCCTGTCACAATTTGCTGACGACTCCATGATACCCAGCACTTTTATGGAAATATCTGATTGGTAAAAAGTCTTGATTTTAATTCATAAATTATTTGAAATTCATAGTTGTGAAATATGTGTTCTAAATACAATATACAAGTCCACCATCAATACTTAAGTTTGTTGATCATGTTACGTTGTTTCATTTTGTTGCTGTGAGGTATGTTAATGAATATAATAACGCAGCCACAACTTGCGTTTCTCTTTGAAAGGTAACCTCAGACAATCTGTCACTGGTTTCGTCGTGGACGTCTTTGTTAAAAAAAGGACATATGAGGCAAAAGATGATGCGATAAACAACATCAAGAACGCATGTGCGCTGCTTCTGATATATTCTTGACGATCGTATCTCAGCAACTTTCGCCCCCAATTGGTCATATTAAAAGCTTCTGTCAACATGATTTTATCTGTTATACACTGCAGCATAAATGCCATGAGCACAGCGGGTAAGTCTATTGACTAGGAACATAATCATAGTCCTGGTGGGCGACTTGTGATACATTCATTAAAATGCCCATAAAAAGCGCAACCATAAAGAAAAAAAGGTCAACCGGTCTGACCGGCAAGGTCCAATATTTTCCCATGCATGAATAAGCAATGGTTCGTCTCTGCAGAATGTCCAGCCCTATGTAATTCCAATAACTTGTCAAGCAAAAAATGAACAAAAACAAAAAAGAAGAAAAGATTTCAAACTGTACACATTTTGCCAGGGGCAGGTTTTTGTCTCTACCTGCCATTCTTGGTGGAAGCCACAATTTTGATATCAATGTGCGTAAAAAGAGCTGCGTAAGGTAAGGGCTCCGACTCCTTCGTCCGCAGTGGTATCCGCCTGTAACCTGAAAGCAACATAATTATCAAACTTATTACTTGTTACGCGGCTTCATTTAATTTACTTCAAACAATTGTATTGGAAATCTCATATAAAGTATCAATGACAAGTTAAATGCCTGCTTTGTCTAATCACTGAAAAAATAATGAATACCTGTGTCGCCACTGGTTACCTTTTTTAGATATGTATGGCCATTGTATGTATGTATGTATGTATGTATGTATGTATGTATGTATGTATGTATGTATGTATGTATGTATGTATGTATGGATGGATGGATGGATGGATGGATGTGTGTGTGTCTGTGTATGTGTTCTGTGTCAGAATAATGTAAATGAATACAGTGAAATCTCCCTATTCAGACTTTTTCAAATGGAGACCACCTAGCTATTACAGTCACCTTTCTGCAGGCTAGTTCATTCATTTAGTTTATATTAAAAACACTCCATGTTTTACACCAATTTTCCCCAGCCCCGCAGGTATCTGTCTTACTGTCTGTCTCTTTGTCTCTGTCTCAGTCTGTCTGTCTGTCACTCTATACATATTTAGAGCAAAGGCATAGAGAAAAAGAGAGAGAGAGAGTGTGTGTAAAAGAAAGAGATAGTGAGACAGCAAAAGCAAGTGAGCAATAAAGCCATATATATATGTATACATGTATATATATATATATATATATATATATATATATATATATATATATATATATATATATATATATATATTATACATATATAGTACCACCCAGTTCCACTGACAGCAGATTGATCCCACAATGATTAAATGATTATTAACCTTGCATCATACACCTAAAGGGTAATGTATACTGTCCCACAAACGAATCTCCATCCTTGACCACGAAGTGAACCTGGGCGAGCTCCGGCACTTGAACTTTAAATCCAATACTATCATTCCACACCGGGTTGTATCCTGGCAAACAGCGATGCAAAACAAACAAGAAGTTTAGATGATAAACGCTTTATACACATAAATTGGTATATTACTTTAGTTGACTGCTGTTGTTTTTTTTTTATTTTTTCATTTTCACATATTTCATATTTGCGCCTTTTTATTCTGATTCCAAATTCTTTTTAACCATACATTAAACGGATCACTTTGAACATGAGTGTGTCACAATATTATCTTTCTCAGTCTGTCAGGCTTAGTTCGTTCACAATATCCGATCACCCCATTGTAATATATATATTATTAGTTAGTCAATGGTGTGGAGTGGGATACAGTAGATAGTTCACACCTAGGACGCTGTATTTCATGAAGCCTCGTGAAATACACCGTCCTAGGTGTGAGCTTTAAATTGTATCCCACTCCAAACCATTGACCAACTAAGAGTATCCAACGGAAGGCGTGGGATACAGGCAGAACGGCGGAAAAGCGTGGAATGCAGTGCATAGCCCATGGCTATTGGCCAATCAGAAGTCGAATTTTTTTTAACAAACATGGGATAAATATATACATATACACGCGATCAGTATAATTACATGCATTTTGTCGTTTTACATATTAAAGCTGATGACACAGAGGGGATGTGACATACATACCGTTATTTTTCACCACTTTGGTCTTTTCTTTCTTACAGTCTGCATCCACACCGACTACTTGGACGGACACTACCAAGTTTCTGTCTGCCTTGGAAATATTTTCATGTTTGTTTGGTAACTGAGACGCGCTGATAATCTATTAAAGCAACAAATGATTGACCAACCTGACTTTAATCAATTTTACCACAATTTGTTTTCTTGATGTAAAATACACGTGTTTACCGAAATTTGACAAAGTTAAATATTTTCATCCTTTTTGCGTATTATCGACTATATAAAATACGAATTTTATTAAATCGTTATAATTGCTTAACAAGGTTGCTTGCTATAGTTAGAAGTTGTATGCTCTGATGAAATGATTAAAAGTATGATAAATTCCTTCATTAAATAAGTGCCCATGAGTTTCAAGGTTTTTGTCTCAAATACCAAAATCCGTACCTTTATCAAGAGGAACTGATGTTTTCCGTCATCAAATGGACCGCGCGGATCAAACTTTTTGTCCTCTGTAGGAAAAATAATACTTTTGAGGTGTATACGGCGTTTGAAAATACAAACCGGAGAAACCGCTTCCTTTCATGTACAAATATCTGTACAACTTTTTACCACAATGTACTTGCAATAACTTATTAAAGTAAAATGAACGGAAAGCTCAGAGAAAATTTTTGGATTGCTGTTCTCTTCATATTACGGCTACAATGTAGACTTATTGGAACTTGATATAGGAATGATAAATGACTGTGGACTATAGTTATATTTAATAGTGGTCTGTGAGAATCAGTTATTCACAGTCATGTTTGTATGGAGTACCAAATGATAACCTATTGTATGTATTACTTCTCTGGCCAAAAAACAGTCCAAAGCAAGCAAAAGTTCAGAAGATCTGCTTCATATTTTACCCATGACCGTGGGAATTGTCCCTCCATATTTTAAAAGAGTTTGTTTTTATTTTATTTGTTTCTAATCTTTCAATAAACTTTTACGAAGAGACTTAGCAGCAATAAGGGTCATATGCTGCTTTCTAACAGGATTCCCTACCAATTGGAGCTTCATGTCAGTACAGGCTCGATCATACAGTCTAAGAGTGAGAACTGCGCACACGCTTTCATGAAACGTGTATGAGAACATTATTAATTGGTGTGTAGTATTTATTCGAGCTATTTCTTTACTCATAATGACAAACATGTATTTACCTATTCTCATGTTTTCTGGTTTAAGAACATAACCACAGAAGCCGTTGTCCTGAAAGAGCCCTTGATTCAACTGCATAGCCTTGCATGGGGTCTGGTAGTTCAAGGCAACTAGAGGGCACACATTAAGGTATAGAAGATAGTTAAATTTGCATTGACATATATTGTGTGCATGACATATGACCAGGCATTAGAAGCACTGCATATTGTGAACACCATCAAGAAGTCAATTACAATGTACTTTAAATAAAAAAAATCATATCACCGCCAACTGTGCTTTATAATTTGTAGTCTTTCTTGGAAAAATGATGTTTTTGCACCAATCGATCTTGTCTCTAAGTACTGCTGGAGGCGGAGTACAACATAGAGAGTATACAGGGTACCAAATTGGTTTGTGAAATTGCATCTTAGTTTCCGCGCACGAAAAGCATTGTATTTTAATTATTTTATTTATTACACAACGGTATCAATATTCCCTGACATGGAAAGGCTCACCTAGCTGGCATCCGGCATTCCACATGACCTGTGGGTCGTAGTTGCTGGAGTCTACACGGGCACCTGCCGGGTATATCCGACTGAACTGTCTCTTGTTGTACTCCACGAAGTCTTTCGAGTCCTCCTTGGCCAGCTTGAAAGCCTTCTTCTCTCCAAACGATGACATCTCGTAATACTGATCTGTATGTAGAAAACCACTGAACAATCTATTGGGCATAACTGTATTTTCTATTAGAATGGATCAATACATGTAACTGTCGCAAAGGCTTGATATTAAGGCAAAACAAAGAAAGAAACATACAAACAAAAAAGGCAAAAAAAAACTGGAGTGCATCCTGGGCTGAAGATGTAAACGGGATTACTGAGCGTGGGGACTTGAGAAACAATTTCCTAGCACCTTCAAAACATGTACAACAAAGTTCATGTTCTAGTCACGGCGCATGTTTTACATTCTACAATACTTAAATGCTTCATAAATGAAGCCGTGGAAGGCGAAAAGTACAAGGTTTCAATAAGTTAATTTATGTAGACAGAAAAAAAACTGAACATTCGTGTAAAACGCATTTTGGGAGCAATAAGCTTCCCTACAATCTAAGCCGTAATCTTAAGTATACCAAATGACAGCGTTTTAGTTTTTTTATTGGCAAGAACACTGACATATTAAAACCGTGTACACACACACACACACACACACACACACACATGTCAGTTTTGATAACATTTCTGGAAATTACAATGTTTCGGGGCTATTTTAGATGGAACGTTGTCGTCAGTGGCTCCTGTCTTTAGTTATATGAATGTGTCGAGCGAATAAAAATTATCGCTCGTGATTACCACGATCATGAGCTTCGTCTCATTGCTCTGCGCATGCATTCTCTGTGATTGAATCTATTTTGAGTCAATGCAGGGAGTATGTAATTTCAAGCTTCAAATGTACCATGTTATTTGAAGCTTCAAATGTATCAACCACCAAGCGAACAAGATGCAAGTTTACCATGATACTAGTACTCATTTCCATTTCAAAAAACTTTTCCCCTTCCCGACCATTGTGGACAATGTTAAATCACTATACGAAAAATCAACACAAAAGTATAATATAAAGTTTGTGTTCGAACTGCTTTGATCACATGAGAAAAGCCTCCGATAAAACTGCCATGAACTATGGAGCATATCTAATAACTGGATTTACAAACTGACATAATGGTGAGTTTGCATAAGAAATAGCCTCAGATGATTATCCATGTAAGGCAAGCTCCCTCCTCTATCATTGATAAAATATCTTCAAGGACATATTCCCAACACTGCTCTTGTTTTTCACCTGTTATCAAATAGTTATTTCAATACCATATGCCATGGATGATTAAAGGTAGTTGGCTGAAATATTAGGTGATGAATACATACATATAAAATTAATTTTGAATTTTACATCAATAAATACAATGGCTTAGACATAAACGTGTTGGAGATTAAAAGTCTTTTTTTTTTTTTTTTTTAGGGGGGGGGGGGTCTCGAACAGAAAAAACGTTGCCAGAACAAATTCGAATCAATGTCTTTTCTAATATCATATCGTATGAAGTTTGGCAGTCCAGTGAATTATTTTACACGTTGAAGAAGCTTTATTAACTTTGCTGTCTTTCACTAGATGCACAGCTGACGGAGCTCAATACGCGTGTCAAACCTCTGCGACCCGGCTTCGATTTTCATCTGTTTCATGGAAAGTAACTTTATAAGTCAAAAGCTGACTTCTTTCACAATCCATGCAAAACAAATCGGTCTATACTTTTTTTTTCGCTTTTAGCTCCCTTAACCAATTACATCAATGCTTGTTTAGCTGTCTCCATTCGTGGACCAGAAAGGGTGTGGGGTTGTAAATGATTATTGGCACACAAACATTTTGCTGCGGGTACGTCATTTGTCTCCTTACCTCCACAAGAACAGTATGCATGCAAACAATATGGTAAAACTCTAGTAGTAGCAGTAGTATAGAGTATGCCCAGGAATAAAAGATGCATGTTAATCATGTAGTACCCAAGATGCAAATGAGTATGTAATTGACGGGTGTGGGAATGGGACTAAATTAATATAATTTACGAAATACCCAAAGCTGGGAAAGCCGCAGCTTCCCTGTGTACCTGTCATGGTTATCGCTCTTATACCGAAACACTGCATTCGAACCTTAGCATCTTTTTGCAAGGCAGTTGTGGTACCTGTTAAGAAACGTGTTCATATTTTGAGGAAAACATTCCTGTATGAATGTACACGGCGCCAGCTGGTTTAAGGTAGTATCTGCTAAGGACAGGTTACGAAAACTAATATAAAATTTGCTGATAAAAGGACTCAGTCATGAAAAGTCACAAGTGGGACGGCAGATGGGCAACTCACATAACCAACTGTTTTTAGTAATGCATGTCCCTGGCTGGTAATATATCACAGTTCTACATGCATACATCTCATTGGTAGTTATACATTCCGTATGCACATCAAACACTTTTATAGTAGGGTCTTTTTTGAGGTTAGGTTGAAACGAGGCTTATGGTTAAAGAGCTAAAACCCAACATGTAAAGGCATGTCGTTGCAGTCTGTATGAAGTATAATAAATGGAAATAGAATAAAACCTAGTCAGAGTGCTTGCCTAATCGTGAAAAAAAGCATTCCCTAAATAAACACATATCAAAGGCAAAACGTTTCCTGCTCTGCTGACAGTTTGGACGGGACGGTTCTCCTGTGGGGATAGATTTTTGTTTTCAGTAGTCGAATGCCGACCATAAATGGGCAAGGGCTGGTTATAGGCTTTTTAGCAGTTAGTCAGGCAAAAAGGTGGTGTTTAGAATGGTGTTTAGTTTGCAGACATTTCGCCGTTCTGTTGTTGTTGCATCAGAACTACTACCATACCATGATGTATGGGAATGATGCAGTTTTTACTTCACTAGTAATCGTAGATATGTCAAAGTAAAAGATACACAGAATAAAACTGTGTCCCATTAATAAAATATTTTTCGAGTTGCTGAGTCAAAAGATGGAAGATTAGCGAAACGTTTAAAAGCTACCAGGGCTTCTGTGTATTATTTCCATTATCCTCGACAGAGATCAAATACATCAACTCTTTGAGCATACTTACGATTTTCCTTGGAATGGGAGAAGTTACGGAAATGGACTGACTGGCAATACACGACTAAATCTGACAGCTCTGATGCAATCTTCGGCGGCTGAAACAAAGGAGCGAGTGGCTTAATTTTATGATCTTGAATTATAGCAGTTTTTTAATAGGTTCAGCATAACTAATGCAAATTCAAAGCCTCATTTTTTCCTTTAGTTTCAAATGTTTCTGTGATACATATATGATACACAGAGCAGGGAAGCTGCAGAATCTGACGTGAATGAACGAAATTTGTGTCTGACCTACGAAACAAACACTTGAAAAGCTAAAAACTAAATATGGCAAATTTACAACATTCTACAGTTTACCAAATATCACATTCAAGAAAATGGCTGCCTTCATACTTTTAATCCGAGTCAGTGTTCGTAGTTCTGATGTCAGTATCATATATGTCTAATCACGTAAGCATGTCCATGATGCTTTGAATGCGCAAATTCTGGTTCATTGACCATTTTCTGCAGAGAAAGAGATACTACGAAAGTTCGTTCTATAAGTATGTCAACAGTTGGCGACAGAAAACGTGGTCATTGTACTTTTATCCTGTAGATTGTGGCGCTGAATTCATTGACTATCTTTCTGCTTTTACCTTTTCTTTCTTGGTAGTCCGTACAATACTCATATTTGACGCCTGTTTGACAAAAGTCCTGAGAGTGCCTCTAAAGCTGTCTCTATTAAAGGAGCCACCCCGTTTCTTAGCATCACCGTTTTCTTCCTTTTTTTCTTCCAACTCGATGCAAGTTTCACTTGTTTGTTCGATATTAACTTCTTCCTCTAAGTCTTCGTCATCACTGAAGTCATCATCAACTGCATCGTCAGCCTGTTCTGAACTGTTTGCCTTCAGTTTTCTGGCCTTAAACAAAAGTAAACCAAATGCAACGTAAGTAAGAGACAACGTAGTGGAAAGTAAAGTTGAACATAAGACAAACTATGGGTCTGCTCCTCTCTCGAATAAGTGTGTCATACACGAAACAAGATGAAACATAAACTATTTGCCCCTTTTCCGTTCAGTACACTGAAATAACTACAAGAAAAAAAAAACCGCAAGTAAGATGTTGCAAATAACATGGTCGGAAATGATATTCCAAAAGAAAACGAACGCGGCCAAAAAAAGCAAAGAAAATATTTTTGAAGGATTGGCCCAGTATGCAGTGAAAAGTGACAAACGTTTCGAGAACTTACCTTGACTAGAATTTTTCCTCTGAGATCATGCGGCGACGGAAGCAACTTTTCGTTCTCTGGGATCTGCCTGGTGTGCAATTTATCTGTCACATATGTAAAGGAACTCTCATAGCCTACAAATGCCAATTCTTACGGTACCCCCCCCCCCCCCGCTCTGCATTAAGAAATAAGACCGATCAAAAAGTTTCCTTGGCGTGGGTTCGGTATAAAAGCTGCTGATATTTAATGGCCTGTCGGTTTTGGTCGGTCTGAGGGGAAACGGTTTAAAAAGACAACAGGGTTGGAGGGTGGGGGTTCCGAGGTCAGTGATATCAGTCAGATACATCTCAAGTTTGTTTTACTAAAAATATGCATGTAACTTTTCTCAAAACCACTAAAATGTACATAATGTTCCTTGAAATTGGAATTCTAATTTCTCATGTCTGCCATTGCCCCTCACCCCTCCATGAGGCAACTTAATACCCAGATACGTGCCGTCGTTCTAAATTTCTCGATGTTTCGAGGATAAATGACGTTGCGTTCTTAAGCCAGCATTGAATCAAAGTGGAATCCAGGTGAGCCAACCGTTTTATCGGCAGCTTTAAACTTTAGACAGTGCGTTTAGGTTTAGCACTGACAAAAGGAATAAATGTCACTACCAAGCTCCTGCTATCAATTTCTATGTAGCATTGTTCAGTTTGTTTGTTTTTCAATATGAACTGCTATTAAATCTATTGCACGTTTTCATCCTAATAATGAGCAATTGTAGTTTAAAATTTGTCTTTTATTGTGGTCCTTTCATAATATTTGTATCTTAAATAATCATTTTTGAACTAATACACAGCTAACATTTCTATCATTTATTTGGCTTTATCAATTGCAAGACCTTGTGAAAGCGTATAATGTTACTGTCCTCTGCTGCTGCAGTGCTGAAACAAATTAATCATAAGATGGCGCCATTGGCAGGCAATGGGGCATGGCCTCATATCCCCTGACCAAATAGATATAGAAGGAGGAGTTGACTGGTGTTTTGATATGGGGTTCCTTGTATTGATCCAAGTGCTCTCGGCTAGTCCCAGTACCATCCATGATTTATAAAACTCTCTTTAAGAAAACGTATTGACGCTCATTGCAGAATATTCTGGGCCCGTCCTATTGCGCACGACCATCGTAATGAACCAATTCTATGCTTGACAGTAGTGCTGTAAAGGATACCACCAAGTATGTCTGTCAGGTGCTTGGCCATCACCTTCTGTTGCTCCACAGAACAGTGGTTTTCAAAGGATAATATCACAGGATACCTGTTGTAAAAACAAATAATTACGGTAAAGAAGGGATCATTGACGGCAATGGTCTAATGAAGGAGAGTTGTGTGTCCTGACTGCCGTTGTGTGAAGTTCCCATGCGCGTAATTGATTATCACCAATATGATACCTAACCATGGAAAGTCCTCACTTTGATTCGACTAGAATGTAATCTGCTAAGCCAATCCTGTTGTCTGTCCTGGTATGTTTAAATCTCGTCGATTGTTCAAGTTGTACAGAAGCTTACATCGCGAAAGTGAAACGGTTATAGGCATGATAAGGTCAGATATTCTCATGTTATTGTGTGAAATATCCAATCTAAGTTACCAATGTTCCACGGACAGCTCACGATCGTTACTCCCTTACAAATAACAATGGATGCAAATGTGTCTTGCTAACTCACTCGGATCGACAAAATGCATGTTGACCTATGGCAGCAATTACATCTTTGAACAGGATTTTGGAGGTAAGCGTGTGTCCGTGGTAAATAATAGGTTCATTGTTAGGACCATCCCAGCAGTCCACTAAAACAGAATACAGGAGCAAGCGTCGACTGAAATGTCAGTTATAGTTTTATGAATGTCAAACAAGCCAAAACGACGGGAATATAATGATACAATAATTATCGTATTTAAATGAAAAGTCAGGTGACATGATACCACAGAAAATCGTAGAAGTACATGTAAATTTGAAGAATTTACATCATAACATAAATGATGCATATACTAAGAGTTAAAAGTGAAACGGAATACGTTCTGGCAAAATAGAAAAAATAAGCAATTCTTAAGCAAAGATTCCCTCGAATTCTGCCTGGAAACCAAGCAAATTTGCTTTCCTCGAATTCTGTCTGGAAACCAAGCAAATATCTTCAGACGGTTAAGCTGTATTCAACAATGAATCCCCAGCACGACCTTTTTGCATGTCCCAGTAGTATGTCGTGAGCGCGCTAGTCCATTATTGCTATGATTGCAGGCAACTTGCACTCCTTTCGTTATCGTGCAGGACACCTTCACCATCTAATGATTAAGGAAGATAATATTTCAGGACATGGAAAGGCCCCTTCACTGTGGTAACATTTCTACATGGCCGTATTTGGAAAACATTGAAAAATGTTTCTATGTAATGGACGATTGAGAGAGAGACGGACTCTTTGCATTCAAGAAAATAAGCATTGGAAAGTAGGTTCACAGATTTGTTTGTCGAAATTATAACAAATTGTCATGGTCAACCAATAGAATGTTGAGGAGATCTTCTTTTTTGACAGCAGTATTTATTTATTGTGATATATTTAAAAATGCCTTTTAATATTTCAAACAAAATATTACCCAAATATTGTTTTTGTGTCCAAGCCTACTTATCATTGAACAAGATGTGTGGAAGCACGTAGAAATTAAATTGACAGGTAGTGCCAACAGGTTTTTGGGGAAGAAAGGCGTCTTCTCTAAATTCAAATTTATGGGTCTTATTTAGTGATTTGACTTTCGGCCACGGGGACCGCAAGCAAAAGATTTCTTACGTAGGCATGGAAAGTGAAAAGAGCGTCTGTGGAAGCAACCCAACATTCGTGACTTTTTGCATGGCCTGACCTACTGAGTTTTTTGTTTTGTTTTGTTTTATCCTACTTTTTATGTGTATAGTTGCATTTGATGCATAATGGGGTACCCTCGATCTGTTAATGCGTGGGGGGGGGGTGCATTGTGAATCGGCAACTAGGTTAACAGTGATGATGATGATGATGATGATGATGATGATGATGATAATTATCACTACTACTACTACTACTACTACTTAGTAGGGCGTTCTCTGGTTGATTATTTCGATCTTGCTCACACGGTTAAACCCCGTATCATTGGCACTACCCGTTTGACCCATGTGCTAATGCATTAGTCGCCCGCTAGTTTTGACGTTTACACAAAAGCATGAACTCGCGGCATTTTCACTTGTCTGCATAGTCTTCATTGAACAGTTAGAAGTAGTAATAATAGTAATAACATGATTTCGTCGGGTGTAAAACTTTTTCACTGGCCCTTCATCAATGATTAGCAGCCCTTTATTGTCATTAGCACCTTCGCTTCACTCGGGCGCTAATGACAGTGATGGGCTGACAATCATTGATGTCGGGCCTGTGGAAAAAAGGTGTAACGCCCTCCAAAATCATGTTATTGTAATATTATTATGATAGCTGCAAGTGTAACTGTACCTTGAGCTTTATGTGTGTCTACATAATTTGAGAACTCGAAGGCCACTGTAATTGCGTTGTTATTTGTTTCACCTTATGTTTATTCCGTAATAAATGGCTATAAATAATGTGGCAATTCACACGGTTCCAGAGTAAAAGGTACATCCTGACTTACACTCGACACATTTGCAGCCCCTCTTGAAGGCGCTTATATAGGCATCAACACTACTTTTGCCTTTGAGTTGGTCTTTGGTAAGATATCTGTAAACAGGCAAAAATCAACAATAGGAGAGGTTGCAATTAGCAATTGTTTGTGTATTTGGTTGAATACACAACTCAATACACAACATTCTTGTGGAATACAGATGTGCATTCCCATTTGATTCTACGTTCAAGTAACATTCAATTCATTGAATAGTTTTCCAGCGAAAATAACCAAATTTACAGGAGTACTTTACCAATATACAACCATTTACCACAAGAAATTTGGTGTTTCTAGGTAGAGTGGTTTTAAATTTGCATACGTGCAAATTACAATCACGGAAACTACTGGCAATACACACCCTAGCCAGCTTGCCTACAGAGCTCTCTACTGAGAGATCACGGGAACCAGCTGATCTTGACCATACCTATTAGTCTTTACTGACAGTCAAAACACAAATTCTGACGTCTCTGATGTGCTGATTGACAACAATCACAAGCAGTTGACTTTCTGAAATGACTAATGCATTTTGCGACATGTAAAACCCGGTTAAATGAAAACATGAGGCAAACAACCCTAGATATCATCCATTCAATACACTGCGGTCAAAGAAAACAATAAGCGTACGACTTGTGCTAGAGTACTCTGAAATGGAAGTGCTAAGTTTTAAGGAAGATATATGTTATCTCGAAAGTTCACCTGCTCACCGGCAGTCACTTGCCGGGAAGATGACAAAAAGGCAACGCATTTTTGCTTATCAGCTTCGGCATCAGGCACTATCGGTCTTAATTTTGTTTGTAGTTAGTCTGCAAAAGAATTTCCTAAAACAAAACGCCTGAATCATACGGTCACAGCTGCACATGGCGTCTCTTTGCAACAAATCAACCACCATAAAATGAAGCGTTTTCACATTAAATGAACCGGTGGTGACACCTTTGAGGCAAATTGGAAAGTTTCAAACCATGGAATGCATGCCAGATCAGAATATGAGCAATAACGTTAGAATACCCACGTGTTATGTGACGTTGCTATGAAATAATGTGACAGTGGTTGTTTCATATCTTGATAAACTTTTGTGTGCTTTCTGTTGAATATAGTTTGTTCTGGAGACATCAGAAACGTCGTGAAGCCTTTGAAAAAATAAAAGAATAATGATTTTTCAAAGTCATGGAAAACATGCAGGTCTCATATCTGTAATGTATTTACATGCTGGCACTCTCCTTGTGCGGACAGAATATGCTGGCCTATGTTCGTGTGTGTGTGTGTGTATGTATGTATGTATGTATGTATGTATGTATATATGTATGCGTGTATGTATGTGTGTATGTGTGTATGCATATTGGTATCTATGTACATATATATATATATATATATATCAATACATATGTATGTATGTAACTATGCATGTATGTATGTGTGTATGTATGAATGAATATGTGTGTTTGTGTATGCATGAGTGTAAAAGTATGAGTACACCCTCAAAATTGAAGTATTTTCCGTGTCGTAAGGTTTATGTTAGTCCTCATAAAACATTAACGGATTGAAGGTGTATTGACTTGCAAAGCAGCTTCAAATCCGTGCAATACTGGTATTGGATTACTGATATTTCCAACGATGTTATAGGACAGATTCAATAAAATTATGCACGGGAAGTCACGTCCATGTATATCTTTTTCTCTAAAGGTTTCCAATTCAAACGCTTAAAAAACACAATGACCTAAACAAATAATTAAAAATATCTGATCTTTTTATGCACAATATTCATCGTGTTAGCATGGGTGATAACTGATCGTTATTACACTTACCCGTTAACGACATATTATTGTACAGGCATACGGGTTCTGAATTCTTTATCCATTGTGTTACTTCCCTTGGTGTACAAGTTTCCTAAGGATCACAAATATATCAGGTAAATTCATGAGCTTGCCTCAAAGTTCCAAGTTTGACTATATTTTGAAAATGCGAGATCTCAAAAAAGTTGCTATAATAACCTTTATTTCAAGTCCAGTGCAAATAAAACAAAAAACATCAGTGCCGAAGCAGCTATTATTCGCTAGTGAGATAAATTGAAGGGATGAAAGATGGTGAATATACACTGAAAACAGATGAATATATACAGCCAGTCCATTTACAGATCCATAGCTTTCAAAATTAAGAGTTCAGGAAATTGAGTCAGACCGAAATTCTGGTTTTACATACGATACATATTGAGCATTTACAGGAGGGCCAAGCCATTTGTTAATCAGAGTATTAAATTCATTCAGAGTTGTAACTTGCTTAAGAGCTGGGGGTAGAGAGTTCCATATTTTGACCCATTGGTACCTCAGAGAATCATAACCGTAGGTGACAGAACCATATTTGGGAAGAAAGAGCTTGTGTTCATCCCGAAGTTCGTATGTAAATTCCTTTTTGTCAAACATATCGTCAAGAAAAGCGGGACATATTTCAGATATAATTTTGTGTGCTTCGATGGATAGTTTTCCTAGTCTACCTAAGTAAAGAGAGAGTTTCTGAGAGTGCGCCTGAAGTTCGGCATAGGTGCTAGAAAATCATTATACACAAATCGGAGAGCTCTTTCCTGTATCTTTTCCATTTTTCAAGAATTTGTTTGCCCACATAGATGCCATGCTAGTGCACAGTAATTGAAATTTGCCAGTGTGAAGGTGTAGGAGATTGAGAGCTTTTCTTTGATATTTAGAATATTCTAAAACCTTCTAAGAACAGAAATTTGCCTTGTAGCTTGCTTATGATATATGTAACATGACTATGGAATTTCAGATTTTCGTCTATATAGACACCAAGTAGCTTGACACATCTTTCTGTATTTATGGTAAAACCATCAATTTGAAATTTGAAGTCATATTCATTAGGCTCATTTTGGTGAATAAACCTTACATACGCCTTACTTACTGGGGGAAAATTACAGTAATTACAATACAAGATTACATTTTGAGCAGTTTAATTTCGTGACAACAATATGTTATCCTTGATTTTTTTAGGGACGGGGGGGGGGGGGGGGTTGGCGCTGTCGTCAATAGACACTCATTACACGAAAAGCCACCAAAAGTGCTCTAATGTCAGTTGATGCTGGTCTTCAGATTTGTTTCATATCCGACCCAGCTAATAATTCATCAAATAATTCTGACTTGAGAGCCTTACTCATAATTACAGATTTTAGGAACGTATAAAAAGAGCTATGTTCAGTACCATCACAATTTAACCAGTCCCAGAGAGAGAAGATAGAGAGAGACGGCCAGAAAAAGAGAGAGACAGAGGGGCGAGGGAGAGAGAGAGAGAGAGAGAGAGAGAGAGAGAGAGAGAGAGAGAGAGAGAGAGAGAGTGAGAGAGACAGAGAGACTTTATTTTATGTTAAAGAGCTTATGTTGTCACACAATAGCAAATATCTGTACGAACTCACAGTTTGGATCTTTTTATTTGATGTTGTAATTGGGTAGTATCATACGTGTCAAAAGTGTCGTTTTATTTTAAAGTTTACCTTTTGTTCCTTCTTTAGGAATTCTTCAAACTTTTTGGGACTCAATGCCGCCTCACTCTTATTGAGTCTGAAAAATAGACAAATAATAAAGGCCAAAAGGCATTTTTTCATTGTATAGATGGAATTTATCACAATTGCTGTCAAAGTTAATGCACTGTCTGGCTTTCATCAGATCTTTGCACAGGCACTAATTTGCATACAAAACTACATCCAACGTAGCCAGCGCGGACAACAGAACCAAACACCTACTTATAAGCCCAAAGCAAATATGGTGCAATTATTTACAATAACGGTCCTGCAAATCAATTCAAATACCAACTTAAGCTCGATAGTGGCTTAATTGAACGTGCCATCAAGGGTTGAAAAATGTGCGGTCGTGTCACGATGCTTAGATCCTGATATTATCCAGCGCTCGATAGGGAAACTTTTGAACCAAAGGCAATCCGTTATGAAACCTCGCAAATCATGTTACCATATTTTCATTATGTGAAGCCATTTTATCTGTATTATTGGTTTGTTCGTTGATTTCCTGCAAGCGTGACGAATGAATGTGCGTTTCTTCACATGATAGTCGTACCTGACTGCTGCCACAAATAAATGAACCGTAAACCGGAAAGGAGACAAGTGCCTACAAACAATTATGACGAGGACTTATTTTCTCATTCCTAACATGCACACATACAGAGAGCTAAATATTGATCTCGATGCCCGAAGCATTTCTGTGAAGTAAATGTTCATTGCGACACACAAATCATTTTTGTTCTGTATATTTTGACACGAAGCCATGCACAACGACTTATCGTTTAATCAAGTTGGTCCCATCATGGACATGTACGTGTGCATGATTTCACCGATTCATGTTTCAATCTAGATTACTTGAAAACAATTGCCCTCCAGACCACTGACCCACACATGCGCAAGAAGATACCGGGCCGGTCGTTCGCGTTTGTGGTCTAATGTGCGTATTTCATGTGCGTTTTGTAAATCAAGTTCCGTGTCGGTGTGTTTCTTCTGATTTCCAAGGCATACAATCGTGTCTTATCATCGTACTTTATAATCACATTTGTTAGTATCCATAGGCTATACTGTTATTCTTATCACATGTACCGACACTTACTGGCTCCTTTTAAATTTTAATTCCTGTATACCTATACGTATTCTTCAATTTGTTTTGGGTGTATTCGAATATATTGTTCTTTGCAAATAAGCCCAAAGGTGGCGGGATGTTTTGGATTCTCCTTTGTTTTAAGTTTCTGCCTCGCGCGAATGTGCATGATTTAGCTTTGGGATTTCGATACATGTAAATACACGAATCTACTCCGGTCCATATTTCCAGGTACACGTGTGTTGTACATGTGGTTTCATCAGTTATAGTTATATGTCATATGTAGTTTTATATCTGGTGGCAAATTGCTCAATTGAGATGTGTCTACAATTAATTCCTTGTGGCCAATGTACTGTGACATCCTATCAGTAGAACGCTCATCCACCTAGATCGCTATTTTGCTGCTGTAACTCGTACCTGTCAAATATCTGCTGGATTTCTGGCTTCTTGCCAGCCACATCGTAGAACTTCTTGAAAGACTCAACGGTCAAAGTGTCCTTGGTTCCTTGCATTTCCGCGAACACCTATATGGTTGAACAGACAGTCATCAGTTGATCAGCATACGAAGAATACCGAAGGAGACGGAATTTTAAATTTGGGGCTTTTTCATATTTCTCCACTGATATTATGTATGTATTTGCACGGAAGCCCGGTGGTGTCAGCATAATTTCACTTTTGTTTATACCTAATATCATCTTGTAATTACAAGATAAAAATCTTGTTATCACAGGAAAAAAATCTTGTTATTACAAGAAACAAATCTTGTAATAACAAGATAAAAATGTTGTAATAGGAGACATTCATGTTGAACTGCAATATTGCTCACTTCCTGTGTTTCCGGGGCAACAGACTGATGCTTACAACATGATCAGGGCTGATCTGTGTTACATACTACATTAACAACCATAAATAACACCTTTTCAACCAAAAGAGAGCTCATTTCTAAACAATTTATGCATCCATTATGTTTCAAATATATGTTAAAACATTTTCTTGAGATTATTCTGTGTTCTTGTTGTTTATTTTATTGAAAAAAGTAGTTTTGACCATGCTAAAAACATGGATCTGCCCTGATGCAGGTGGCTCCCCTTTTGCTCCATAGGTGTCAGAGTGGGACCGCATTTAAATATGAATACATCCTATTACAAGAAAAAAACTTCTCTCACCACTTTCTTTCCTGGCTTGTGATTACTTACTCTCGTACCAGTGAGGGATTATGGGATAATTATGTATTTGAATGTCACGAATGAATGAATGAATGAATGAATCCCATGAATGAATGTGTGAACTTGACTCGTTTGTATCAAAGAAATTATTTGATACTTTTTTTCCTTGCACATATATACATGTACCTGTACAATATATATTTACCACAGAACATACAAATTTATACAAACGTATTGCATACAGAGGTAGCAAATATGCAAGGAAAAAGGACCCCCCCAACAAAAAAAGTATAATTCTAAAAGAAAGATACCCAATATCAACCTGGATCGACCTTATTATTTTCATAAAAAATATCATGGTAAGATGAATACTGTCAACCTGTTTCAAATTCGTAATAAAGATAAATTTTCTTGGTTTGAAAAAATCAGAATTTAACTTACTTTGTCAGTTCATTACCGTATTTTTTTAAAAAATTCGTTCAAAGTATATAACTCATCTCCTAGGTTCCTAAAGTGTCACATTTCCGTCCTGCTATAGGCGTTTTAAAATGTAACGCGATACATTATTTCGATACAGATTAGAATTAAACAATTTTACAATAACTACAGCCTGTCATCTGCTAAAATACAGATGATCAAATTGTATTTTTCGGAGATTACCCATTTTAGACAATCATTGCATCAAAATGCGCATTTACAAGTGAATATTTTCAGCAAGAAAGGAATCGAACAGCTGATGATTGATAACTAAAGAAACAAGATATAAATGAACATTTTGAGCATAAAATAAATGTAACAGTTGATGATTCATAACTAATGAAAACAGATTTAATCATGCAAAACCACATGGGACGGACAAAGAAACTTCAAATGCGGAAAATGAAAAGGGTAATTGGATAAGCTGGTTGATAGGTTCATGACCACTGAAAAGTTAATTACGCTGAATATGTCCTTGATGTATCTGCGGTCTACCGGTCGATTGATGGCTGCCATCAATTCTATTGTCTCCTCTGCATTCAGTTCCCTCTTCTTCTCCCTGTCAGCCTCTGTGAACACACGTTCCAACCATCTAGCATAATTAGTTAAGGCTGTATACAATTGCCTATGGGGTTAGTATTCCAATTAACTCGGCGTTTCAGTTGTAGTAAAGCGTTTTTAATTTTTTTCTCCTGATCTGCATTTTGATTCAGTTTGACATTTGATACGGGTATAAAGCAATACATGACAGCACATTGACCGTCGCAAAGATCAACATCGGCTCAAAAATTTATTAAAGTATTTCCAATCGAACATACCAGAATTGACAAGAATTGCCGTTACCCTCATTTGTGTATTCTTTCTAACCGTTCTGCTTTAGGGTACATGTGGTATTAATGGAGGATGCCGTATGCTGAATAATGTTTACATAATTGTATAGTCTTTACTGGCTATTCAATTGCAAAATAGTCGTGGAATCATGATCGAGCAAAGATATATTTTTACTAGACACGTTCATCAAACACGGCATATTATCCTATTTTTCTGTAAATACGTCTTAGTTGCCGTAGTTACTGTAGTCGGACTTGAAGAACCTGCATATGTGAAGCACAATGATGTAAAACCTTTACAATCTAGTGCAGAAGTGTTGTAAAAGTGCGAACTCTTTAAATGAAAGACTGGAGTCCATGGAAGCTGAACATTCTATTGGACAATGTCTTGTACTGTAAGCTAAAAATGACACATTAATTAGCAGTATATAGCCCCCTGTAAGTGTAGAGCATGTAAAAAAGAAAGATCATGAATCTGAGTATGACTCTGATAGAAGTCCTGACTGTAATGAGGACACAAGTGTTGATATACCATCGCTTCTATGCTCAAAATTTGGTAGGCCCATTCAAATACAAACTGAATTTTAGCATTATATCTAGATGTTAAATGCCAAGCACTGATATATGACTGTGGTTTCTTTCTTTCTTTCTTTCTTTCTTTCTTTCTTTCTTTCTTTCTTTCTTTCTTTCTTTCTTTCTTTCTTTCTTTCTTTCTTTCTTTCTTTCTTTCTTTCTTTCTTTCTTTCTTTCTTTCTTTCTTTCTTTCTTTCTTTCTTTTCTTTCTTTCTTTCTTTCTTTCTTTCTTTCTTTTCTTTCTTTCTTTCTTTCTTTCTTTCTTTCTTTCTTTCTTTCTTTCTTTCTTTCTTTCTTTCCTTGTTTTCCTTGTTAACGAATCTTCATACCGAGGTATGATACCAGACTGTGTGTCAGAGTTCCTTGAATAAAATACCTACATTTTATCCTTGGTTTTACACTATTTCATCGAACATGCGTATATTTGCCCTGCTCCATGTTGTTTCATCGAATAAGCAGAAAACTTAAAAAATACAGGATAATGGTCAAAACTCCATTGAACACTAAATATTGAGACCCCCGCGAGGCCTTCTCATTACTCACTCTGTTTATTTGGACAGAAAACCTGATGGGTGTCGAATTTATTATTTTTACAGTCAAAAACTTTTCATTCAAGCAACATTTAAGGATGAAGACACTGTGGATTCTACCTGAAATTACATGTCATTGTCGACTTATTTACGTAGGATAGTATTAAATGATGATTACAAATTCAGCTGTCGGTGTGAAAGGATACAGGGAATATCGCTTGTCCACAGCTCTGCCGAAGAGGACACGTAAGCCACGCAACCATAGGTTGCGTATCTCTGTTGTCTTGGCGGCAAAGGTGATTGTCTTCTCATTCTCGCCGAGAATCACGTGGAAACACGAATCGTCCTGAAATAAGCAACAAGCATTTATGGTAACAACACTATAACGGGTTTTCTTTAGCCTGTATGCGTTACTGTGGAATCAGGTTTTGTCCAAACGTTAGTGCAGCTCCCAACCAAACTAGAATCGAGTTTTCCGTGCAGAAAACATTATACATTGGCCGAGAGCCATCCCTCTAAGAGGGCCATTCTGCTGCAGAAAGTTTGACCTTGACCTTTGACCTCAAAGTCACCTCTTGGTAAATTTAAGGGAAGTCTCACCCGGGTAAATAATGGAAAAGTTTGCTGGACTCCAATCATACCTACTTGACGATGTGGCAGAGACACTATTTAATTTTGCAAGGCATTGTTACCTTGATCTACGACTTGAAGGTCACCGACAAAAAAACAACAACAACAACAACAACAACAACAACAACAACAACAACAACAAAAACAAAAACAAAAATCCCCAAATCTATGGAGTATCTGTACCAAACGTTTTATATGAATCTGGCTTACAGTTTTGAATATGTCAAAATGTGAACTACCATTGCAGTCTCATTGACGTACATGGTAATCAATAAGAATGCAAAAATTAGCAACAAAAAAAAAGAAAAAAAGACAAAAAAGCAAAACAAAGAAACAAACACACAAACAAACAAAATCAAAAAAGAAACAAAAGCAAAAGAGAAAAACAAAATAGAAAAAACAAACAAACAAACAAACAAAACCGCCACACATTTAAATATCCAAAAATCATTGGAGCATGATCATTTGAACAAAGTTGGTAGACACCTATCCGATGTACATGGCAGGCAAGTTTGAGGTGAATCTGGCCAACTGTTTTGGAGAAGTTGAAAATGTGAATTAGCATCGCAATCCCCATTGATTTACTTAGTAGTCAACAGGAATGTATGCATTTTGACCTTTCAAGGTCACTCAGGTTTAAAATGAACCATACAGATTGAAACCCCATAGGTACTTTCCTGTATTATCTGTACCAAATTCGAAGGTAATAGGTCACGAGGGGGCAGAAACATAAGAGGAATAAGATATATGGCGGCGGCGGAGACGGCGGACGATGAGACTAAACACTTTTATACATCTCCTCCTACGAGGGACGCACAAGGACATGAACTTTGACTATAACATTCACTTCCGCCATTCAACAATTTTATGATGAAACTTGCTGACCATGGCGAGAGCATTTGACTGGATCAACGTTTCCATTTGCTCCGAAACTATATTGCCAAGTTTAACTCTGCTGCATCAAACTGCAGTGAAAAACATTGTGTCTGAATGACTATGTGCTAAAGACAGTCACCGATCAATCTAAAAAAAATAAACGAGAGACCCATGGGCCTAATGCTCTGCTGGCATCGTGGCTATATTGCACCTGTTCATTTCAAAGTTGTGAGTCCTCAAGTGGCTTCTGAACATATAAAGCTTAATGTAAAAATTGGCCACCAGATGGCACTTCGCTCCACATGTAATCATAGCTTATTTGTGCAACTCCTGTGATGAACATTGTTGCATGTGCCGAGACAACAATGAGTGAGTCCTTAACTTTATGTCCTCAGTGACCTTGGGACAGAAGATCAAGGACACCCAGATTTTGTAATGCAAGAGGCCCATAGGCCTGCCTGGTGCCATGCTGACATTGTCATTAAAGTCCAAGCTACACCCTGCCATTACAAAATCACCTCTTTCAACTTTACAGGCGTGGTGACCTCATAAAATAGGTCAAGGTCACTGATATTATATCCGATTTTAGCTTTGGACATTGTCTACATATCCTATAAATTTGGCAAGTCTAATCCAATTACTTTTCCC
This sequence comes from Hermodice carunculata, assembly GCA_964020975.1. Taxonomy (NCBI): domain Eukaryota; kingdom Metazoa; phylum Annelida; class Polychaeta; order Eunicida; family Amphinomidae; genus Hermodice; species Hermodice carunculata. The sequence continues at coordinate 49,939,494 of OZ026622.1, forward strand.
AATATGTAATTTTACATCTTAAAACACATTTTGGGTCATAATTTCTGTCAAATTATAGGTGGCGCCACTAGTATCACTAGCAACTTAGACTTTGACCTCCCCCACAATTTGGTGACGATCTGCCAAAAATTAAAGATGCTAGAGTGTTCACAAGATTTTCACATTTTGACCCCTATATTACATAATAGTGTATGTGGCGCCACCAATATCGAACTCGGCATAGATTGCCATACATCCTATAGGTCTTGAAAGTTATATTGGACTAACCTGAAAATTGTGGACGGGATTGCGCTAACGAGCAAAAGTTTACAGACGGACGGACGGACAGACATGAGCGGTCGCATAAGCTCTGCGACCTTTGGTCAGCAGAGCTAAAAAATAGAAACAATTCGTGTACTTACCTATCTATCTATCCATTTATCTATCTATCTGTCTGTTTGTCTGTTTGTCTGTCTGTCCGTCTGTCTGTCTATCTGGATTCTGGTATTGTGTAAATACTCTCACTACTGTGTTCCGCACAATGACGTGCTACATCTTCACACTTCACAAATTAGACCATGCTTCTATTGTTCCTAACAGTGATATATTTATTCTTCATTAATTTCAATTAAACCACTGCTTGTTTTTGGTGTTTCAGACGATTTTCGGCATCAAGACTTGCACATTTGAGGTGTTCTTTCTGTTTCACTTTTTTGCAAACCAAGGTGACTCTGGACAAGTGTTCTACTCCTTTACGTCAGTTTGAACTGAACGACCATTCACTTTGTGTTGTCCGAACTACTGGTGCATTCAAGGGAAAAGTATAACACGAGTCATGCATCAGAGGACAGTGATGATAAGGATATGCAGGTTTTGGGGGATGTTTTTTTACTACACGAAGAGCAAGAACAAACGTATGTAACTTTCCTAAAATCATGTACATATTTAACTCTTTCAGTGCCAAGTTTTCTAAAAGAGGCAACAGCTTTCCTCGGAGCGCTTGGGCGCAAGGCGTCCAAAGCGCTCCGAGGAAAGCTGTTGACCCAGATCATTATATTCTCTGGAACAATAGGCATGTTATACTTGAACGAACGGTCTTTTCGAAAGGAACGTGAATCTTCAATTCTTATTGAGAGCAATTAGTTCAAGTTTAGTGGCAGTTGGCATTGAAAGAGTTAGGAAGGAAAAACAATGGTCTTGTGTCGGAGTTTTATTCCATCTGACACATGCCCCCACTTCTACCAATGTCTTCTCCTCATCACGCTCAGGTAATACGAAACATGCATCAATGACAACCCTTGCAATACAAGCAAACTCTACGAAATATATATGTGCCATTTTCATATCCCCTAAGCATGTTGGGGAATATGAAATGAATTTACTCTATTTTCAGCGTTGGTGATACATTTTTTTTTCCAAATTCCATTAATTTGTACCTAAAATATTTTGGATAGCAACAGAAAAAAGATAAACATCTTCTATGGCCAACACAAATTTTGATAAATTGTCTTTTTGTGCAAATTGTCAAAAGGAATTTGTTACTTGCAATAATCAACTTGGGTTAGTTTTTTCATTGTTCCTCTGCATTTGGTACGTGTTAAGAAGCAAATAGATCGCTTGAAAACAAAAACAGAAATAAATAAATAAATAAATAAATAAATAAATAAATAAATAAATAAATAAATAAATAAATAAATAAATAAATAAATAAATAAATAAACAAAAAACCTAACCCCCAAAAACATAAAATAAATACGCAAAAAACACAAGAAAACAAAAAACAAAAAACAAACAAAAAACAAACAAAAATCAAAAAAAAAAACAAAAACAAAAACAAACAAAAAAAACAAAAAACAAAAACAAAACAACAACAACAACAACAACAACAACAACAACAACAACAACAACAACAACAACAACAACAACAACAAAAACTAACTGCCTAGATTTGACAAATAAAGGGCGACGGGTTCCTTTGTCTCATTACATTTTATTTTTATTTATTCACTTTTTTTCACAACAACGCGTACAATCCTCGTAAGTCACATCCATTGTTGTCAAACATGCAGACAGTTTCACAGGGAACCAGAATATCATATCGACTGTACAAGAATCCAGAACAGTACTTCTCTGCACTTAGACTAGTAAATATCCTGTCATACCGCATATGATAAGAACAATCGACAAGTTAGTCCACACTGCAGTAGTCAATGTTAGTTAAGCAAACTTAAATAGAACATCGATTCTGCAAAACGTATAAATTGACATCGGGGATATTTCTGTCCTCTGTGCTAATAATTGATTAAATTAGCTGATGTATACATGAAAAACATGACAAACTAGCATCATGCATTCTGATTGGGGATCATCAATGGAAGTGAATTAACCATTACAATGAGATTTACTCTCAAGGTTCTTGAGTGCGCGTGTTTTGTTTTCACAAGCTGAATTCCATCACAGAGTCACGAACATCAAGCAGAATCAGTCATTTGTTTTCACTCTATGGAGATTATGCCGATCATCTTTTTAAGCTGTAAATTCAAATGTCACTGTGTAGGATGTAGGGTATATACCTCTAGAACTTCAATGGTACAGCCTAATGCATGAAAGATGAATTCCAAAATGACAACTGCAGATATAGAGTATTTACCTATAGAACTTCAATGTTACAGCCTAATGCATGAAAGATGAATTCCAAACTGACAACTGTAGATACTGTAATTTCATTTGCACTATGCCAAGAATGTTAGTTAAAGGTAAGGAAGCAAATATCAACGTAAAAAATAATTAATTAGTTAATCATTTAATTAAGTAAATGCACACACACACAGAGGCAAAGTGTCCCAAATGGGAAATCAATGCTTTAATATATCATGTATATATGATTCACGGGCCAGCTCTTAGTACCCAAAGAAATGTAACTAAATTATAATTGGGTAAACATGCGTGCACTACATTGAATGCTCTCAAACGCTTTAATCATCACAAGTCAACATTTTTACTTACGTCATGTGGAACTATACCCCACCTGAAACATCTCTTCACCAAGTTCTGTGTGAATAAATTTAATCTATAAACCTTTCATAGTAATTGAATTTTAAATTTCTGTTAAAACATATCTGATCAATATTATGCGTCCAGTGTTTGCTTAACTCATGGGGACTAATAGCGCAGCGTGTGGAGTTAGGTGGTACAAGCCTCAACTTACTGGCGCTAGATATAAAACTTATAGTTTAAGTAATATACACACTAGGCTATTGCATTTATTTTATTTTTTTTTGTCAGTTATCGATATATAAACAATCATGATGATGATGATCATCATCATCATAATCATCATCTCAATCTGTAAGTAATGTCAATGTTGTTTTGCTTTCGTTCTGTGCACAACCGTGCCTGATGGAGAAGATGGGGGTGAACTCTTTAATCAGTGTTATTTTTTTTTATAAATATCGTATTATAAATTTGGTGCAATTGTAACTGTGAATCGGTTGGTTTCTTTATTTGTTTCGTCACATTCAAAACCATCTTTCTCCCTTAATTGTGCAGTTAAGACATTAATACACTCGCTTGTCTTTGTCAATCAACGCAATACAATCTTTTTCCTTTTTTTTCCCCAATGATAGCAAGTCGCAATACTATGTCGTCAAATAAAATGTTTCATGCAATGCAAATCTTCATCAGCCGTGGAAACAGGTCTGTCATTGACGCCTCATTACACAAGTTCGTTACAAGTTGTTTCGGTTCAATGAAAAGATCACGCAACAGAGTCGCAAATCCTGCATAGAAATATAGAACTTAGCAATGCCGGAATGTAACTATATGTATATTCAAAATGCTTTATGTATGTTTTAATTACAGAGGGTACCTAAGCATAAGTGACTCTAATCTCCCTTGGAGCCCTCGAAAGGACATAGGTTACATTATTTACAAGACACAGCTGTGCTGTTTGTCTGCGAAGCAGGCCTTCTATCTCCTGTACATAAACATCAAAACATGAAAAACAGAGTCTGCCTTGCAGGCAGCTGTGCTGGATGACAACTGAACATGTATACGAGCTTAATTTACATATTGGTACAGGTAACTAGCATGTCCATACCTGATCAAGGTAATGACGTCACGAAGGCAGTGCATCTTTTCTTACAATTAATATTCATAAGCCTGGTGACGCCTTGACATCACTGGGCAAGCTGTTGCATATCATTGCAGTAAGTTGCACTTATTTTAAGGTATGATGTTTTAAGTTTAGATTATAAGGCATTGTTTTTTTTTAGCTGATCGCAGATTTAAAGTGTGAACATCTTTTACGAGTTTAAACATATCAATCATATAGTTTGGTAACATATTGTTCAATGACTTGTACACCATTATTGCCTTTAAAAAAAAACAACATAATTCTGCTTTCAATGGACATTCACCTGAATTTGCGAAGTTGCTTTCTGTAACTGGGCCTGCCAGATACCAGCGTTAGGTGGGCTGCTTGCTTACGTAAGCGCTTACCCTTCTGCAGTAGATCTTTAGGGCAGTTGTCCCGAATGGTACAGTGGAACTCTATATGGGGGAGCGCGTAAGCATTTACGAACATCTTTCAGGCATGATAAGGCAAGTAATGGTGGACTTCACGGAAGTTACGCAGAGCAATTGCTACTTTTCTGCAGACTTGATATGCACGTCCCTTGAAAAATTTTGTTAATATGCAGTCCAAAATTCTTATGACTGCCAACAGTATCCATGGAAGTTTCATTGATGGATACCTTGAGGTTCTGGTAGGTAGTCTGTAATAATATTCTGTGGCACTCCGCTTCTCTGCCGCGGTCCTGACTAGCTTAGTAGCTAGTCAGGTGGCCTTTATTATTATTAAAAAAACAAAACAAAAAACAAAAAAAACCCCACTCAGCCCTATCCCTATCTGCGTACGCTTGTTCCTGGATATTAACATGGCTTTACGTGTACATTCTGCTCCACCAAGTAGCATTCTTTTACATGAGCACCATTGTCGGGCACTTTCAACCCTTGCATTCAGGTTATTGCTCCTTTGTTTTTTAACCTGAGGCACAGATTAGCCAGTGTTGTATATGGTTGTATCATCAGCATGCATGCCAGTTTTTGAGTAATTTAGATACCAAGGAAGATTATAGATGTAACGGAAAAACAGCAATGGCTCAAGGACTGATCCTTGACGGACTCCATATTTCACTTGCTCAAGCTGTGTCAATCTATGAATACACATGTCGAAATCTCTGTGATACATAAGATCTAAACCATAGGACAGTGCGTTCAGGGCAACGGTAACTTTCCATTTTTTGTAAAGAGAATGCCATGCTATACTACATGTATATCGAAAGCTTTGCGTAAGTCTAGCAAAATCGATTCGAATGGATGGTATCTAAGATTTTATGTCACATGTCCAAAAAATGTGCAGATTTGTTTTGCATGCTGCAAACCCTGATTGGTATGGGTTTAGAATTGCTTGATTTAGCAGCTTTTGTGCTACACAGCCAAAATGATTATTGAAGTGATTTGCTATATTCTTTCGATCTGAACTAAACGAATTACCATGTTTGAGAGTAAAGGTGCCAAATATAGATTGACAGCGTAGCCTTTACGGGCATTTCCACAATTTGGTTGGATTCCTTGCCTCGGCCTCCTCAATGTGTGAATAATACTCTTTTGGCAGCTCCAGTGAGTTTGACAACTTTGTTTCGTCATATCTTGTAAACCTCATGATCCCCAATAAACTTACATTAATCATCAATGTTCGTGATTTCTTATTACGATAAGCTAAATGACTTTTGCAGCACAGGGGTTGCTGGTGAGGCACTTTATGATCATGGTGGGTGATGTCATTTAATAAAGAAACGCAAGACAATGCAGTCTTTACAAAACAGAAACAAAAACAAAACAAAACAAAAAAAAAGAAAAAGAAAACAAAAAAAAAAAAAAAAAGAAAAGAAAAAGAAAAAAAAAAAAAAAAAAAAACCCCAAAAAATTGAACAAAACAAAAAAAACAAACAAAAAAATCGCTTTTTTTCCCTTTCCAGTGTTATCTACGTCATATAGAAAGTTGTGTTCCTCTCTTTTGGGGGAAATATTATAGAAGACGTAAGCGTCCCAAATACTCTGATAGATAGAATCATTCAATGCACAATATCACCCTATCTTAGTTTTATATTTGGTAATGCTTCAACTCATGTTGTTCATTCCATTGAGACAGGCTCAGACGGAGTTATCGACTCTTTACGGTATATTTACTCCTCGATGAGAAATATGCAAATCCATGGTCAATACAGCATACATTGATATGTCTGCTAACCTGAGCTTTCTGATTCTCAATATTGCATTGTGTACGTCTACTTCTATATGTCCCCTTTATATATCTATTTCTTTCTTGAACAAGTTTGGCTCTGACCGCAGGCGCTGTCCACCGCACCGAACGACTTGGGTCTCTCGGTGCCGTGTACGCCTCCAGCAGTCAGACCCAGACTTTGTGATAGTACTCTTCCCCTCATTCCTTCTTACTTACTTTCCTGTTTATGCTCTGGTTTTCAGATTTTGCCATGAACAATTTTGTACAATACGAGGTCTGGCCATAGAGTGTAGTTATATAGGTATATGCTTTTATTGTTAAGATATTGCGTACTTTTTACTTTCATCCTGATGTATTTTATCATTCTACTTTCCCTGATTTGGGGGAATTATTATTATTATTAATCTCACCATCATCGTCATTATTGTTATACATACCCTATCCTAACGAAGGTACATTTATGGGCAGTTTTTGTTTCATTAATGTTCGGCCTGCGTGTAACAAACTCAAGAAAGCTGTTGAATCACAGTCACACTCAAGTAAATATGGTGTAAAGAAGTACTTATAAATAATGATTTGATACAAGTTTACGCTGCCCGCTGTCTATCAGGAGACATGGTATTTAGTTACGTTTCTCTTGCCAACTTTTATCTATAATTGCAGCCAAAAAGAGTGGAAATGAGATAATCGCGATGACTAAGGAAAAAATAAAAACGTGCGACATTTGGTGGTTGGAGGCTACTCGTGCTCAAATTTATATTCATGATCCTGAGTGTCCTGATTCAGAATCTGTCAGCAGCGGGACGTCTCTGCACCCGTAAGGCTTTACACATAAATTTACAAAGGCTACCAAGTGGACCTACAGGCCATTGTCAAAGTAGTTATGTATCGTGAAGACCTTTTTAAGCAAAACTTTTGCAAAATGCATATGGTTTACTCAAAGCTTCCGGGAGCTAAAATCAAATATTCTAAAGAATGATGATTATGAGAGTTCTCTTTCACTCTTTGTCTGTCTGTCTGTCTGTCTGTCTGTCTGCCTGCCTGCCTGCCTGCCTGCCTGGCTGCCTGTCTGTCTGTCTGTCTATCTGTCTGTCTGTCTGTCTGTCTGTCTGTCTGTCTTCATTCTCTCTCGCTCTCTCTCTCTTTCTCTCTTCAAAATTGCTCTATTCTAAACAACTGGAGTTGGTATCTTCCCTGATGTCACATGAAGACAACATACCAAAACATCCATAACTGACTTCCTCCCCCCCCCCCTCCCCGGAAATGTAGAGTGTTATTTTTGCCCCACCTCACTGTTATATACCACTTTCTGATATACCATCACACCAAGCAATAAAATGGACGTCTGGATCTCACTGAGACCATGGACGTATTTAATTATAAGATTTAACTTAATATAATCGACGTACATAAGCTTAATCAAAACACACTACAAAATTACTAGAAATAACAGTAATTTGACAAGTAATGCTATTGCCAGTAAATATGTTGATTTTAAGTGAAACACTGCAAAACCACAATCAATCAGGCAGCTACCTTCGGTAGCTTACCGCCGAATTACCGTAATACAATGCGAAATTACATGAACGTACTGTCAAATTACAGAAACCGATTGTAAAATTACTTTTGCGTACTACCTGATTACAGTAACTCAATACCAAGGTACACTTTATTTATCGCTTAACTGCTGTAACACAATATGTCATACTTAAGTACTGACAAAACTATGGTGACTTTCTGGCGTCATTATCGTCCATAATTCTCTGTAATTTCTCTAGCACTTTTTAGAAAAGGGTACAGGTAAGAGTAGAGAACACCTACCACCAGTCCATGTTTTCTGGTGAGTTTTGTTGCACGCTCATCTACCCCATCGTGGATCTCAGATATCCCGTCTATGTCAATTCCTACAAAATACAATAAAATATACAAATTATATGTAGCTCTCTAGATGTGTTTTCCCGGATTATCTGTTACCCATCAACCCCAAAAAAGACTTGTGGCAGAGCGCTGCACGTGGACGTCTTATACATGCCGGAATATTGGGGACCCAAATACGTGACCAAAGTCACTAATATCTTCATAACAATTGATAACTTCGTAAAGCATACAGACACCACCCCTGATGGCGGCTTTCATCTTCAATGCAATAGATGAGAAAGCTATGAAAAATAACATTTACCCCAGAGCAAATCTGTCTGAGTGCCTTGGAAATTAATATAATTTAAAAGCTTCTAAAATTTTGTCCAGTGATAATCAAATGTATTTTGACAACTATCTTTTGAATCAAAGTCCCCATTCATGTTTAATATGTTTACAGTGGCGAACATTCAAATCGTCTCAGTGGGTTAAGTTAGCACAATTTCAAATTGCACATCATGGTTAATAGGTTTACAGTGGTAAATATTAAAATCGTTTCATTGTGTTGAGTTAGCACAATTTCAAATAGTAAAGCTTTTTTCCATTTCATTGGATAGCCCCATCCCACTGATCAATAGATGTTGCTATGAACACCTTATCTACAATATATTTGAAGATACTCAGCATTCAAATTTCAGAAGTGTGCCCGGCATGCATGAATTCAAAGTTTACATACTTTACTTTCGTTTCATTGCATGCACCTATAGCACAAACCTAAAAAAAATGAAGTTGGAGTGACACTTCCATCTGTAGTAGTCGTATTAGTAGTAGTACTACTGCTACAACTACCATTACTACTACTACTACTACTACTACTACTACTACTACTACTACTACTACTACTACTACTACTACTACTACTACTACTACTACTACTACTACTAAAATCAGTATGTGTGCCCAGAAGGTAAAATATTACTGTTAACCACAGACTGACCTCATCGAATACTCTGATTATCCCACTCTTTAGACCTTAAATATCTCCAAACCTATAGTAGAGAGAACCAACTGCTGCCGGTACTCACTAATATACGTGCAGTATACAGTGGATCTGATGAAGGATATAAAACTTTTTACATTAAGTATCATTTTTATAAGGGACACTCCATAATATCCCACCCCCACCCCACCCAGACTGGTGAAAAAAGCCCACTGAAGGGACGTGCCCACTCCAGAGATAGTGGGCCCTTTTTAGTATGTATGATTATTTACATGCAGAAATAAATATTATTAGTGCATCCATATACCTGTACAAGTCTTTGTTCGTTTGTGTCATTGCAAATAAATAAATAAATAAATAGATAGATAGACAGACAGACAGACAGACAGACAGACAGACAAACTAACAAACAAACAAATAAACAAACAAATAAACAAACAAACAAATAAACAAATAAATGAATAAATAAATAAATAAATAAATAAATAAATAAATAAATAAATAAATAAATACATAAATAAAATAAAATAAAATAAAAATCTACAAGAACTGATCAGATACAAGAGATCCTATAAAGAATAGGTTTCATCTCATATGTTACAATAAGAAGAAGAAAAATCAAAAGTCTACTACGTTATGCTTCAATAAATCACTGAGATGACACTGATCCCCACACTTAATTGCTCTACATTCCAGTTTTGTGGTTATAAAACTCATAAAGTTGTCAAAACAGTCATTATGGAGTGGAAGATTGTCATGCTTTGAGTAGTCAAGCCAACTGGGCCCACACCTGTATTATGTGACGGCGGATATCATATTTACATGGGGTCCATCCAGAGATCAAGTGGCCTCGTGGGACCAAGAGCTGACTCAACCATGGTAGCCACATTGGTCTTCCCTACTATATTTGTAGATATAGCAGTGCAGCTTTGTGGAGGAGGGGAAACTAAGTTCTTTTTTTTTTTTTTTCCTTTAGAGATCTGTTTAACGTCAACAGTGCGTGATGCTCTATATTTTGTAGACAACTGTACATAGTTATTAGGATTTTTTCCCCCTTATTTGCTGCAAGACCTAAGCCTTTGAAATCGGCCAGTCAATTGTGTCATGGATAATAAGTTTGCCCAGGAGACAGGTTCTGACAGCGCAAGCTAATTTATTATGCGTGTAAAATGGTTGCATAACAGCATAGAGCGAATCAGCCGTGCAAGTTGTGGTAAAAAATAAGGGGGGGGGAGGGTGTCTTACAAAAGTCTGGAAGGTATTAAGTGAATTTAGCATAAATTAAAATCCTCAATTTTTGTTTGCATGCCGTTGATTTGCCCATGACACAACGCATATATTGAAGTGTGACTGTCGCCTCCATTTAGAATAGTTTCGAAGATATGGAAGATTTTTATTTATTTTTTTTTGTAATTTTCACAATTCTGGACCTATTAAAAGATTATAAATCAGAGGACGGATTTCAGTAATTGGACTATGGGCATGCAACAGTTTGGATTTCTAGCTATAATCATCTCGGAGGAAAGTTGCAGACAAGATGTAGTGGCGGACAGACAGAGAGAAATAAATATATAAAGAGAAAATGTGTGTGTTTGCACGCAGACATACAGATGAATAATGGGTACTAAAATATATATGATGAAGGGATACTGTTCAAAATTAATTGTAAAAAATCATTTCGGATGAGTGAAAACTGAAACATTCATATGCACACCAATACAGAATAGTATGGTAGGGATTTTGTCCCGTACATTGAATTTGTATGCAGGCATACATCATTGTAAGTAAATATGAGGCCAGCATAGTTTAACAGCCTGTGAGTTCGTTATTAGGAAACACGGCGTCAATAAATACATGTACAGATTTGTCATCTAGAGGTCATATAACTATGATTGATGGAAAACTCAACATAAACACCTTATGCCTGAATCACGACAAACATGTACTTAAAAAAAGGAAAATAGTGTCCAGGATTTTTTTCTGAATATTTTACTTTGACCCTAAAGTTCTCATGACATTGCTGGGCAAGGTCACCTGGAACGCCCTTTCACCTGATTTTTTCTTACGGTCAGACGGATACAATACAATACTAACTTTTATCTCCATCTCTACTATTTTTCATTCCCAATTATAATATGTCGTGGGGTAGCTTTGAGTTTCTGTACTAAGCCTGAATACAGTGCCATGTTGCGATGGTCTATTTGTTTTTGTTATGTCTGTGTGCCAACACAGACATATTGTTTTTCTAGGAATTCTTTCTTTCTTTCTTTCTTTCTTTCTTTCTTTCTTTCTTTCTTTCTCGACAAATTTGTCCTACATTTCATTTGAAATCTATTACACGTAGAAACCCCAATCTTGGCATGATTATACTTTCTGGAGTTTTTGTAAAGAAATTCAACAGTTTTTTAAATTATGCAAATTAGGACTATTTGAAAATTTAAATCTTGAATATCTCCAAAACTATTATACGTACAGGTAACCAATCCAACTTCAATTAATATGTCTGTAACACAGCACATTCTTGTCATTTACATGTCACCTTTAAAGGTCAAAGATCAAGGTCATTTGGACCTTTGAAACTTTCATATAGCCATAAGTCGGTCAATTTTCATCCAATTTTGATCATGTTGAGCTCAAATTGTAGGTATTGTAACAGTACACATTTTTGTAATTTACATGTGACCTCTAAAGGTCAAAAGGCAAGGTCCTTTAGACCTTTGAGATTTTCATTTAGCCATAACATGTCAATTCTTATCCAATTTTGATCATGTTGGGCTCCAATTGTAGGTATTGTAACACTGCAAATTTTTGTAACTTATATGTGACTTCTAAAGGTCGAAGGTCAAGGTCATTCGGACATTTCAAATTTTTAATGGAGGCTAACTCAGCCAAATTTCATCCGATTCTAATCATTTTGACTCAAATGGTGGGTATTACAACACTGCACATTTTTGTATTAACATGTAACCTTTAGAGGTCCAAGGTAATTGTCATTCAATCCTTCGAAAGTTTCATTTAGCCATAATTTGGTCAATTTTTATCTGATTTTCTTTATTTTGGTCTTAAATTGTAGGAATTGTGACATTGATATTTTTGTAATTAACATGTGACATCTAAAGGTCAAAGGTCAAGGTCATTTAGACTTTGAAATTTTCATCTAGCCATATGGAATGTGAAGCACCAAAGGACAGAAGTTCTAGCATTTAATATTTACAACTGTTTATGGCACACAGACAGATTTGCTTGGAAGCAAATATTCTGCTATAATTGCTGTTTTTTTCTTTCTTTCTTTTTTTTTTTTTTTTTGTTTGTTTATTTTGTTTTGTTTTCTGTTGTTTTTTTCCACCTAACTCAAAATACAGCTGATATGGTTACTGTAAAATGGATACGCTTAACAAATAAAAAAGTCTATGATGGATTTTGGAATGCATAGCGGCAAACTATGAAAAAGCATACAGGCACAGAGAAAACTATTGTGTTTGATGTATATCTGAAACAACAGCCCCTGTCGTACATTTAGTGTTCACTTATGAAACAAGGGCATGTCCAGCTTGATTTGAGTGAAAGGTGATTAGGTGCATGTTGGTATATAAATTTAAGCACCCGCGTCTGGGTTACAGGCGTGACTATCCCGGCCAGGGCTCTGACACATTCCTCATTCCTGATGTCGAGTGTCATGCACATTCTTGTTTGGTTTGTTATGTGCGCTTTCTTTCTTTCTTTCTTTCTTTCTTTCTTTCTTTCTTTCTTTCTTTCTTTCTTTCTTTCTTTCTTTCTTTCTTTCTTTCTTTCTTTCTGTAGTGTCGGTCTGTCTGTTCGTCTGCCTTCCTTCCATTTTTCCTTCTTTCTTTCTTTTGTTCCGATAGAATTTGTCCGGATTTTTTTCGGACACTATAATTGCAAAACAGGCTTGGTGACTGACCTACCAACTTACTGGTAGGTCAGTCACCAAGCCTGTCTTGGTGACTGACCTACCAGCAAAATTGCGCATATCACTTGGAATCAGTCATGATGTTTAAAATTAGGCATATTAGGGACAATTAAAATTTTAAAGCTCCATATCTTACAAACTATTGCAGATAGACACAAAATTTGAATGTGCTTGTATAGGTGTGTGGCACCTGCTAATATAATGGACATTTAAAGAAATTTGTAGAATTTCAAATTACGCTAATTAGGGGCATTGAAAAATATAAAAGTTGAATATCTCCAAAACTATTTTAAATAGAGATGCCATTCCAACTTCAATTCATAGATTTGTCACAAAGCCGCATCCAATGAACCATGAACCGAAGAAGTAGGATTTTCATTTTTGCCAATTGGATGAATATGCAAAATTTAAAGCTTAAATAACTTTAAAACTATTATAGATAGAAGTGCCATTTCAACTTCAATTTGGACGTTTGTGAAAAAGCCGCATCTAATGAACCATGAACGAAAGTTATGAAATTTTAATTAATCCAAATCAGGTTAACACACAAAATTTAAATCTTGAATAGCTTCAAAACTATTATAGATACAAGTGCCATTTCAACCTCACTTTATAACTCTGTGGTAGATGCAAGCAATAAACCAAGGTTGTAGGATCTTGATTTATACAAATAAGGCAAATACACAAAATCTATATATGGAATAAATTCAAAACTATTATACATAGAGGTATCATTCGTACTTCCATTCGTAGGTTTGTGACATAACCGCATCCAAAGAACCATGAACCAAAGTTGTAGGTTTTTAATTTATGCAAATTAGGGAAATACACAAAATTACAATCTTTGAACAATTCAAAAACTACATGAGATAGTGGTGACATTCAAACTTCATTTTATAAGTTTGGGACACGGCCACATCCAATGAACCAAAAACCAAAGTTGTGGCATTTTAATTTACGGGATTTAGGCGAATACACAGAATCTATATTATGTTGAGCATGTTGTGTGTGTGTGTGTGTGTGTGTGTGTGTGTGTATATATATATATATATATATATATATATATATATATATATATATATATATATATATATATATATATATACACACACACACGTTTTATCTTAATTCACTTAACATTTTTACAGTGAGCTAATCATTTCATCGGCATTGCCGGGGGATCTAACACTCAAAGTATGAACTGAAGGCTGGACTCAATAAGTGAAACAGATAACAGAATTATTCGCCAAAACCAATTGCGGGAAGCAAGCGTCAAACTGATTATGCTTCTTATTTTGTCCTTGTAGGCTTGATACCACTGAATACTTTCAAGCAGAATGGCCATCGTTTATTCAAATAGACCGTGTCAATAGAAACCGGCCAAAACATCCCTCAGGCGAGGAAATGTGCCTATTCACCAACTAAAAGTGACCGGACGCTACACATTACCATATAATTTGCAAGATGATGGTTTTTTGGCGGCATTTGGCAACATTTGCATATTAAAACGAAACTTTATTAAAACCAAAGGGGCATACATGTCAGGTATTCAACTTTTATGATGGTCCAGTGTTTCAAATATTGGAATTTCCCACTGAATACTCACTGAAACATCATGTGTGCGGGTACATTTGATTTGATACTTTCGCTCAGAATAACTTTCTTATCACATCTACATTCTTGCGATCATATTGTTGGCTCAATCAACGGATCTTGCCACAGAAACTTGTCATTGGAGACAAAAAAAATCTACTTTAGTATACATATACATATAAACTTGGTGACAAGAATCACCCTGACTGTTGATAGATCCATGTATTCAAACTAGAAACAATAGTCAGTTATTTTTCGTTGCAAATGTTAGTGGGCCACATGTGTAATTGTGCTCAGTGCTGTAAAGAGTGACCATTTCAGCACTACGCTGTACGTCTGCTGAGTCAACAACTATTGTTGAAGCGATGATGAAAAAAGTTGATCCGGACCCTTCCCTTTTCCCTGTAGAACCTCGGCCACGATGCTCCGTTAGGCAAAGGACTTTGTGCGAGGAAAATGAACCAACAATCATTTGAACAAGAAAAGAAGATTTGCTTCACAGAAAATCTGTCTGGGTGCCTACAAAACGAGAACAGTCTGAAGTGCTACACTTTGCCATTGTTCAACATAATCTAAATTTTGTGTATAAGCCTAATATGTATGGATTAAAATGCTACAACTTCAATCCTTGGTTCAATGGATGTGGTTATGTCACAAACGTAAACTAAAGTTTGAATGATACCAATATTTATAATAGTTTTGAAGCTATTTAAGAGTTTAATTTTCTATATTTGACAAATTTGCATAAATTAAAAGCCTGCAATTTTGCTTCATAGTTCATTGGATGTGTTTATATCACAAACTTACATATTAAAGTTTGAATAGTACCTCTTTCTATAATAGTTTTGAAGTTGTTCAAGATTCAGATTTTGTGTATTTGCCATATTTGCATAAATTGAAATTCTGCAACTTTGATTCATGGTTCATTGCTTGCACCTTTGTCACAAAGCTATAAGTAAAGTTGAAATGGCACCTTTATCTAAAATAGTTTTGAAGCCATCAAAGATTTCAATTGTGTGTATTCACCTAATTTGTATAAATTAAAATTCGATATCTTTAATTCATGGTTCATTAGATGCGGCTATGTCACAGACCTACAAATTGAAGTTGGAATGGCACTTCTATCTATAACAGTTTTAAAGTTATTTAAGAATTAATTTTGTGTATTAACCTAATCTGTATAGATTGAAATTTTACAATTTTGGATCACTGGATGCGGCCATGTCACAAACCTACAAATTAAACTTAGAACTACATCTCCATGTGTAATAGTTTTGAAGTTATTCAAGATTTAACCTTTTCCCCCTAGAATTAAGACTGAGTCAACAGCTTTCCTTGGCATGGGTTGGGCACTAAGTGCCCAACTCATGCCAAGGAAAGCTGTTGACCCGGGGCATGTGATCTTGATAAGTCTCATGTAGGCCGACATTTCTCAGTCAAATTGTTTTTTCATAACTGTTGAAATTAGTTGAAAACACTGAAGCAGACGACATTTGACCACCAGCCGGTTTTGGCCGGTTTGAGGGGAAAAGGGTTATATTGTGTGCATTCACCCAATTTTACAATTTTGGGTCATGGTTGTTTGGATGTGGCTCTGTCACAAACCACTAAATTGAAGTGGGAATGTATGGCACCTCTATCTATAATAATGTTGAAGCTGTTTAAGATTTTAATTTGGCATAGTCACCTAATTTGTATAAATACAAATCTTACAACTTTGGTTCATGGTTCATTGGAGGCAGCTTTGCCACAAACCTATAAATTGAAGTTGAAAAGACATCTCTATCTATAATATTATTGGAGATATTCAACTTTTTATATATTGTATTGCCCCTAATTAACATTATGTAAAATTCTACAACTTTCATTTACATGTACTGCCCACTGTATTGGCAGGTGTCACCAACCTATACATGCACATTAGAATTTTGTGTCTATCTCCAATAATTAGGAAGATATGGAGTTTTTGAAATTTTAATGGCCAGTAATTTTTATATTTTTAAACATCATGACTAATTCCAAACGATATGCACAATTTCACAGGTAGGTCAGTCACCATGGCAAGTTTGGTAGTTTTCGAAATAATAGTGACCGAGAAAAAACACGGACAGATTTGGTCGTAAAAAAAGAAAAAAAGAATAAACCAGAGAAGTAGATTTGTTTCACAGCAAATCTCTCTGGGTGCCTTCAAGGCCAGGGTTATTTGCAATGCTGCATTTCATTTGCTGACAAGAACAGATTTGTGGACTTCAGACTGGAATTATTTGCAGGTTCTGGAATTTAGTACATGTATTATATTTCAACAGTATGTCTACAACATAGAATTATGTTCACTAGTCATATGTGGCAAATTTGCATAGATTAAAACCCCACAGCCATACTTCAATGTTAAATGGATAGGGCTGTATCACAAACCTATACATAGATGTTGGTTTGGCATCTTTATGTATAATAGTTTAAAAGATATTCAAAATTTAAATTTTGTACATGAGCTCAATTTGCATAAATTAAAATCCTACAACTTTGCTTCGTCAGTGTTCAATGGATAGGGCTGTATCACAACCCATAAATTGAAGTTGGTTTTGGCTTGATCCATAATGGTTTTGAAGATAGTCATGATTTAAATTTTTTTATATGTGCCTAACTCGCATAAATTAAAATCCTACATATTTGTTTCACAGCTCAATGGTTAGGATTTCATCATAAACATATGGATTGAAGTTAGAATTGTATCTCCTTCTGTGATATTTTAGAAGAGATGAAGCTTTAAAATTTTAATTGCCCTTAATTTGCATAATCATGAACAATATGACCATTCAATACCCAGGTGCACAACCGATGAGCCAAATATGGTGACTGCACGTGCAGTAGTTTCTGAGATTCCGCGTGTCCAAATTTGTGTGCCATACAAAGAAAGAAAGAGAGAGAGAGAGAGAGAGAGAGAGAGAGAGAGAGAGAGAGAGAGAGAGAGAGAGAGAGAGAGAGAAAGAAAGAAAGAAAGAAAGAAAGAAAGAAAGAAAGAAAGAAAGAAAGAAAGAAAGAAAGAAAGAAAGAAAGAAAGAAAGAAAGAAAGAAAGAAGGGGGAGGAAAAAAATTCTTGGAAAAACAACACATCTGGGCTCGCACGCAGGCATAACAATTCGGATGAGCACAACCGTGGGTGTTGTGCTTGGCACCGAGACAGTTAACACTGATGGACATGTAAAATTCTTGGAGCTATATCCATGAAGTAAGCATTCTGGGTAACCAGAAATTAAGGATGGCGTGTCCGTACTTACCGCTACTGTCTCTTGCCACACAGCGACACCAGAATGAGGAATTGTCATGTTCTATGTATTGGAGGTCGGTACTGAGACAGTAGGTGCCCGCACGTGTTCGACTTGATGTGACCTTTACCAGGGAGTTTCCTCGCTGTAATGTATCCAGCACATCTTCGTCTAAAATTGGACAGAAAAAAACGCGTGAGTCGTTAAAAAATTGAAACTAAACATCACCCTACATGTAAAAATACACAGCCAATCACAGAAAAACTTCACATGCTATGCAATGAAATACACAAAGAGTTGTGTCTTTACATAAAAGTCGTGGAAAATCATCAAGATGATTTTTCACACCGTGATCACAATTTATTTTCCATGTTTTTAGTGATATTAATGCGTGACAACTTCCAGGAACCTATTTCCAAATATACATTTTCAGAGAAAAATGTTTTCAATTAAAGAAAAAGACTATTTAAAATGCGAAATCCTTAAACAACAGCAGTGTTTACTCTGTGAAGTTTTTCCTTTTTTATTATTCTTTTTCCTCACACTCACATGATATTGCTACCATTAGTTTTTTTTTTAGTTTGGCGTATGTACACGAATATAATAAATACCGTTCTAAATTATGTCTAATATGGTCCACAGGTTTCCTCATGTGCTTGATACTAACTTCATATGATTTAAACAAAAACAAAACAAAAAAAAAAGCAAAAAACATGAAGTCGGGAATAATTGTAACTTTTGTTGGTTTCTTTTTGGCATAATGAAATGTATATCTTTCAAAGTATCCCATTTAGAATGCCCTAAATCTCCGTCGTAAACACTGCTGTTTTTGTATATATGTATATATACGGTATAGGTATATATATATATATATATATATATATATATATATATATATATATATATATATATATATATATATATATATATATATATATATATATATATACGGTATATGTATATATATATATGTGTGTGTGAGTGTGTGTGTGTTTTTTTTTTTTTTTTTTTTTTTTTTAATTTTTATTTTTGGTTTTGTTTGTTCTTTTTGCTGGTAGGTGGCGCCTTCGTTCGCTCCGCCGGAAGGTTGCTTTTAGCACAAGGGTACATATGTTTAATATTACAAACAATCGAGGTTATATTTGTCTGCCAGCGTGCAGTTTTAGATGCTTCAGCAGGTGTGTGAAGTTATCAAGGTGGTTTATCCAATGTTGAAAGACGCAGGGCAATGATCCGTCCCATCGCAACATGGAACTATCTTATGATAAAGTTTTACATAATGTACATGCACTAGCACAAGGAATGCTGATTAAATGTGAATGCATTTTAGGATTTCATTATAGCAGGGGAAACAAATAGCTCTTGATGTTTACAATTTATTTCGCAAATCGCTGTAACTTTTGCAAACAGTATGAACATTGCCAGTAGCCAGTGTCGTGGTGTGAACGCTGGCTGTTCACTGACAGCACCCGCTGACCACACCAAATGTGGCCTCTTTTGTCCACATGCGCCCGAGGATGTAGTTCAAAATGTCTGGCGAGTCATGCAAATGTGCATAACTCTGTGTATCAGTTCCGTACACCGTGTAGTTCATGTCTACCAGTCACGTATTTTTTTCTTCAAAATTTACACTGTACAGCCCACTAAAAATGTGTGTATGCAAAATTTAAGAAGTTCCAACACTTTTTGCAAGGATCAAAATCAAGTCTTGAATCTGGACCACTTTAAAATTATTCTAAAGTTGATAACGCTGCAAAAAGTGGAACTATGCTTAAAATTCCCACGGTACCTATAACAAAATTTGACCGAAGCGTTTTACTGAATGCAATTTTGGATTGTCAGGTTACTAGTATACAATATCTTACCGTTATCCGAATGATCTGCAGTTCCTATCATCTTATAACATTATGGCGGCTGCATTATTTGCCACATAATTTTAGGTTTTAGACAGTAAATGTAATTCCACGCAGGTACCGGTCCTGCTGGTTGTTGACCACCATTCAGACTGATACAATGTGAGTTTTCACGTGTTGTGTGCTAGACTCGTCATGCTAGTTAGCATCATCACCGATAGGCCTACAAATATACCCGCAGGTGACGGTCTTTTGTGCAATCCCTGTCGACCAGTTCCGGCAAAATTGAGGTTCGTCAACATGTGTTGTGTTGAAACTACTCTTCACTTTCTGTGATATAAGTGTTGCATAATGATAGTTCATGTAACATTGCGCAATTTATTTCATAGCAAAATGCTTACTTATCTGTATCTAATTTGATACGAGACGGCGCATCTGTACCTGGTATGGAAATAATAAAGAGTCACCAGTCAATTTTGTACTTTTTAAACCGAAACGCCTACCAATATACTTTTCTTGTTCTTTACTTTCACTCCCAACATTTCTAGTTTGCCATGTGCTTGATACGTGTACGTTGTGATGTGAATTGTTATATTAAAATGCAGTATTGTTATAATTTTGTGAGAACAAAATGCCCAGTAGTATTCAAATATTTTCATTACACATCTAAATTCCACAGTACTTACCCAGCTTTAAGTTGTAGTACACATTGTCTGGATATTGCACAAAAAATTGTAACGATATTTATTCCATGATCAGACGAAAAAGACCCCCCCCTCCCCGACGCACATTACCAGGCAAAGAAAGAGTGTAGTTTCAATTCCAGAAAATAGAAAACTAAAGACTGTAAAATAACAAGTAGTTTGCATGCAGAAGACATGCTATTATTGGAAGCAAAACATCATCTGTGGGGTATTTGCGGTGTGTCTTCACGGAGCCCTGCCATGCCAAACAATCCTTGTACCAACAAGCAACGCATCCATCAAAGCCTGGTCTTTGTTCCTCCGGGCATTAGTGTTTTTTCATGATGCACAACTGTAGTTCCCGATTATTATTTTTAAAACCAAAGAACACGGTTTACGTTCTGCTGACCCCTCGGAACTATTCATGCACTCCTGGCCCACAGCGCCACTGCAGGATTGGAAAAAGGGCACCAAAGCAATAATTGAGCAAGGACATATATATATATATATATATATATATATATATATATATATATATATATATATATATATATATATATATATATATATATATATATATATATATATATATATATATATATATATATATATATATATACGGTCTGAGAAGGAACGAGATTATTACTGATAACATGATGCATATATTTTCGTTACCTAAGTCCTATTAGTTTTCGGACCCAGAGGTATAATACACTCAAACTCTAAAGACCATAAGTAGATAGAAATGCTAGTCATTCCTGAGCCCAATACAGTCCTTTTTCACGCTTGCTTTGGTTTCCTTCTATAGCATATGTTGCTTGCAGCAAAGAGAAACGTAAACGTTTTCGCTACAAATTAAGTGACATGTAAGGCTATACAGTACTGGCTGAAAGTAATCAGAAGAGTGGCATGCAAAGAGGTCCTTATAATTAGGCTACCAAAAAATAACATGCGTAAATGTGTGCTTATTTCAAAACAGGAACACAACACAAATAAAAATCAGAGAATCTGACCATCAGAAACACAAAATCATCTTATTAATGTAGTGTAGCAAAGTAGCTTGAAGTAAACACACGCACAGTGAAGAGTACAACAAAGAAAGTCAATTCTGCAGCCATGGTCAAGATTGCACTCACTACAACTGTTTCGGGAAAGCAGTGTTACGATCTGAACCAAGTCTCGTAAGAAACCAAATTCATTCTTAAGCTTTTCAGCGCGTTGAATATGTCTTAAGCCAAAGGTTATTTATTTGATGTTTGTCGCCTTTTTGGACAACATGAAATGAAAATATTTTTATCTGCAAAACAGTAAAAGTGCAAAAAATCCTGTCCCTTCATTTAGGAACAAAAATGAACGCGGTTACAGTTCAAACTATTTTATATAGCACCCAATAAACTGAAACCTAATTTATTGTGTTATAAATCCTTAAAGGCATCGGAGTATTCAACGCAGAGGTCGCATTAAGTTTTAACTGGTTTCTTTTCTGCAGTAGACGTGACAAAAATCAGGTTCTCTAGACAAAGAGCTCAATCCATAGCTAAAACTATGGGCCAGGTGTTATAAGATAACCAACGTGGAAAACAGTGACGGCAATCATAGTGTTAATGCATGCAAAGGTCAAAGTAATACAAACCGACCTGCCGAGTCAGATTTACCCTTGCTCGTAGGTAGATAAACTGCAAGATGAAATGTGGGAGACCTACATGTTAATCCACATACCCCCATGTAAGACCTCCGTAATAGAACCTAGGGAGCGGATCCAGATGGTTTGTGACCTCAGATTGGGACAGTCATTCCATAATTCAGATCAACTAATATACGAAAAACTTCATCGTAAATTTTACATTGAGAAAAGAATGTTGGGAAATGTCCTGGGATTCGCCATTCTGGATCTGTTTCCGCGGTTTTACTATAGGGACGAGACGTAAATAATCAGTATCGGTGTGACAGGTCTGTTGCACCTAAATCCCGTCGGGCAGCATTCCTTTCAACATGACAACTAGGAGAAATACCTTTATAAAGGAAAAACCAAAAGCGCACCATACTTTGCACGCCACCAACCTTCGAAAGAACTCATAATAGCCAAACCGTTCAGCAACTTGCTTCTTTTCTTGTTGAATATTGCAGTAACTGTAAAATAACACAAAATTCAACGTTAAGACAAGGGGAAGCTTACATCTGTCAGATCTGGTAAACAGGTACTCGAGTAAATAAAAACAACGCTTATCAGTTTGATGTGCATCTTCGGCAAACACAACATGGCTTCCTGTATCATTCAATTGTTTTTCTTGGCAACGGAAATCTTCTTCCTGATTGTGTCAACAGTGACGTCAGATGATGATAATGATGATGATGAGGGGAAACTGACAAGCATTACTATGTGCCAGAAACATAATTTTTCATGTTCTCCATTTTTTTTTTTTTTTTTTATATTTACGCTCGAGTAAGAGTGACACATTTCCATGTATTTCTGAACCAAAAAAAAAAAACGAAAAAGACACAACAACAAACAAACAAGAAAAGAAAACGAAACAAAACAAAACAAAAAACAATAACAACAAAAGCAAGGAAAAAACCCACATCACCCCCAATACAACATACCATCTCCACATGTCCCATACCCAATGCACTCCCTTTCTAAGCCTAAAACTGTACTATAATTAGTTACTATTATCATGTTCAATGAAAACTGTCTGCTTGTATTATCAAGTGGCTGACCGGAAGAGAGAGAGAGAGAGAGAGAGAGAGAGAGAGAGAGAGAGAGAGAGAGAGAGAGAGAGAGAGAGAGAGAGAGAGAGAGAGAGAGAGAGAGAGAGAGAGAGAGTTTTATATTCTGGTCAAAACAAACCCATGCATACTGACAGCAAAAGTCACTGTCCACCGAAAATACTAACCCTGATCAGCATTTTCGGTGGGCAGTGATTTGACGGTCAGAATGGGTTTGTATGGACCAGCATATGATGACAACCATTTTGCTGGTTGCTCTCGGATTCAGATACATATACAAACCGTCAGCAGTTGGTTTATAGCCATTGGAAAAGAGGGCCTAGCCCTGTATGAATTCCTGTCGCGGGGGAAGGACGAGAAACACAGACGGTGCGAGAAGCACGGAATTAAACACTGAAGGTAATGGGACACAGGGAAGAGACAGAGTGGCATTATGTAATATGAGTGATCTTGAGGGTGGTCGCTAGATAAATAAGCTGTACAACCTGCATCTGTTGGGGAGACTAGGGAGAACTGGGACAGTGTAAAATGGGACACCCCTCATATCTTTGGTTTATAAAAACCAATGAAGTGCCTGCTTACATCTGTAGTTGGGACCACTCGAACTCATTCTGGTGAAAGAAAACTAAATGCAGCTGTAGGGCTACATGAGAGTAGAAACATATTTTCTCATTTATACCGAAAATAATTTTTAGTTTCTCACCATATTTTTGTGTCTTTCTTGATTCATAATTTAAGAAGGCATTCATTTTGGTTATTGCAAATATGTAACCTCTACAATCTACAGTCATAGCAATTGTCAGGAAGTTTGAAGCAGATATGGAGTTATCCGCTCTATTATAAAATATGACCTATGAGGAGAAGCGGGACAGTCTGTCCCAGTTCTCCCCAAGTATGGATGTGTCATTTGGGTCGTCTGTCTACAGAGATCAGGTAAAACTTGCAATTGAGGCACATTTTATACAAAAAAAAAATCCTCTTTACTTTAACCAAGCATCTTTGTGAAAGTGCTCTTTTTCACTGAAATTCTTGTAAAATTTGGACCGTGTTATTGCCGCCACTGTACTGTGAAGTGGTGTCTTGTCTATCTCAGAGATCACTGTTACAAGCCTAACTGCTGAGGGAAAACCCAAAAGTTCCTATTTAAAACATTACACATGTGGTAAACTCATGTAAAATATTAAGAAAAAATTACTGTTAATTTAGTTTTCCCAGTTCTCCCACCCTTTGTCACACTTTGCCCCGTGGATGTCCCATTTCTCCCTGAGAATCGTCTTTTTTGTTTTATACTCTACAGTCATACATATGCACACATGCTGGTATGAAAGTAGTTTACTTTTAAGCAAGATGCCCCGATTTTCTAGTGAATATATTACCGTCACATGAAGCTGATCTGTTGAATAGTAAGAGTAAAAAAAAAAAAACTTTCGGTTTGTCCCACTTCTCCCCAGTCTCCCTTAAATACAAATAACTGAATATGATGATTTTTAATATTTATATTGAATACTTGCCGGAAAATATTTACTGTACAACAAGCAGTTGTAAGTTCGGAAACACATGAGTGAAGTTTGCGTCACGCACACACACACACACGCACACACACACACACACACACACACACACACACACACACACACACACACACACATCACTGCTTCAGAACACGCAAACACAAGAGAAAGCACTTTGAATTAGTGTAATGTAGGAAAGCCTGTAAGTTACACATAAGGTCAAGCCTCAAATAGATATGGAGACACATACCTCAATCGTTACTAACAAGACATTTTTACTAATAAAATTAGAGTCTGCTGAATAAAAGATCAAACGGGCGTAGAGGTCACCTGAAATGTGCACACAAATTAAAGTTACAGCATAAGTTTTACTGAACAGAATATATTATGCACACACACCTGTGCAGCATATAATTTTGTATGAAGGTCTGCAATAGCTATTTTTTTATCTCTGCGAGCCAACCCAGACATTTTTTCTTTCTTTCTTTCTTTCTTTCTTTCTTTCTTTCTTTCTTTCTTTCTTTCTTTCTTTCTTTCTTTCTTTCTTTCTTTCTGTCTTTCTTTCTTTCTTTCTTTCTTTCTGACTGACTGACCAAATTTGTCCGGACTTTTTCTCGGACAATATTCTTACAAAAACCACAAAACTTGTCATGGCGATTGACCTACTAGTGAAATAGTATACCTGGTTTGGAATAGTCATGATGTTAAAAAATATGCAAAAAGGGGCAACTAATATCTTAAAAGCCCGCTCCATATCTTCAAAACTATTGCAGATAGACACAAAATTTCAATGTGAATACATAGGTTTCTGACACCTGCCACTATTATGGACAGTTGATGAAAGTCGGAGAATTTCAAATTATGCCAATCAAGGAGATTGAAAAAAATTCAAAGCTAAATACCTCCAAAACTATTTATAGTCTGTAGTTAATGAAGAAAATTTCAAAGACTGAGAGGACCGGTTTAAAAGCACCAGTTTCATTTTATGGATGACTGCCTGCCTTAAGTTAGGACTGAAATTTGTTTCTTCACATTGGTATTGGAAGATGAATGTTGATGCTTGGCAACTCTGGAATCTCTTTGCTGCCATTGTTGGGTTTGAAATGTGTGAATATGGGTCATGTTGTTCTAAAGTATTAGATAGAGATGTCATTCCAACTTCAAATCATTGGTTTGTGGCAGGGCCGCATCCAATGAACCAAGAACCAAAGTCGTAGGATTTCAATTTATGCAAATTAGGTGAATATGTAAAATCGAAATCTTGAACAGCTTCAAAAATATTTTAGATAGAGGTGCCATTTCACGTTCAGTTTATGGGTTTGTGACACAGCTAAATCCAATGAACCATGATCCAAAATTGTACAAAATTTTAAAGTATGCAAATTAGATGAATACAAGAAATTTAAATCTTGAATAACTTCAAAACTATTATTCATAGAGACGAAATTCCAACTTCAATTTGTAGGTATGTGACAGCCGAATCCAAGGCACCATAAACCAAAGTTTTAGGCCTCCAATTTTTGCAAATTAGGCAAATACACAAAATTAAATGTTGAATAACTTCAAAACTGCCGTGGGTAGTCTTGTCATTCAAACTGCATTTTATAAGTTTGGCACATGGCCACATCCAGTGAATCAAGAACCGAAGTTGTAACATTTTAATTTATGCAAATTAGGGTAATACACGAAATTCAGATTATGTTGAACGATGGCAAAATGTAGCATTTCAAACTGTTCGCATTGTGAAGCCACCCAGACAGATTTGCGGTGAGGCAGATCTTTTCTAGTTCCATTAATAATTACATGCATAAAAATTTTTGATCAAGGCGACTGAGGTTTTCTTTCACAGACAATGCTGACTGCAAATTGAAATATGAATCGATAGCAAGTTATGCTTTATCTATTTGAATTTTGCTGATGTTCTTTCTCTTTAGTCAGCACAAATTCCTTACGATATTCCTGAGTGACAAATCACGTATATTCAAGCAGGTAATAATCTTAAAAACTGCACATGTTCTGTGATATTGATCGAACTGAAAAACGGTTTAAACATAAAAGAAAGTAACGATACTTTTGGCGTAATTTTAACGTATAACACCAGCCTGGTCTGCTCATACCGAAACTGAAATGCTGAATTATTAGTTGTAGACTCCATACAGTGACCAAACAGAACTCCAAAAGTTCATGAAATTTGTGTTCGGTAAAATGGATTCATTTACTTTGGATGTCTCATTTGTTGACCATAGACTAACCGTAACGGCACTTCTATACTGTGTGGACAGTGCGGAATCGTTCAGTCTGATATTAGTACCACAGACTTTACTTGCAGCATTATTCTTGTCCGCAAAATGAATAGATCGGCAACAAGTGTGCCCTTCCGGCATTCCCCCATTTTTTTTCCTTTGGTGATATCATGTAAACCATACATCTTTGATCAAGAGACGACTTGTATTTTGGCTCAAATATAGCTATTATCGCCCAAATTCATGTAAAACTAAATACCGCATCAAATACAATAAGAAGGACCCAACTAAATAGAGAACTGTCGGTCCAACGATGATAGAAGACGCCAAGATCAAGGATTAAACTTTTCCCCAGCGGCACAATAGTGTGTGCCAATAGGTTTCTACGAGGAGTACAATCGGCCCAGAATGCGCGGCAAGGACATATCAGTGCCAAGTATTTCTTCTGATACTTTTACTCAAACTATATTGTAAAAATGAAACTTTACAACTGAAACAGCACATACGAAACGACTGGCTGCTGCTGTAGGCTAGACATTGGAGCTGAGAAATGGATTAATTACACATCTCACAGATTGGAATTGTACGTGGCTCCACTGTAAGAAAATGTGGCGGTTTCTCATTATAGCACGGCTACTTTCCAGATTCCACACAACTGTGATACCTTTGTTTATGAATGCGGATACTACTGAAAGCAAATAGGTGCTGTCAAAACTATACCTCCTCTACCTTAAATCTGACAAAACGTGTATGGTTAATAGATCATATATGTATTATCAGGGTGTTTCAACATTTTAATCATTTTAATACCCGTGGGAGGGAGGGGGAGGGGAGTAAATGGACATATACATTTCTACAGATACTGGAAAATTATGGTCATTTGTAACCTAAATTTTGTGGTATTTTTGCATTATTTCTTCGAAGATCATCATTTTTTTCTTGGGGGGGGGGGTCATGAAAGTTAGTACCCTAAGTACAAATTAAAAATGATGGTAGTGTTGAACCACTCCTTAGTCTTTGTGTCTGCGACAGTTTGAATTCGTAATTGAAAGACACCAGTATTAATTAAGGGATCATGAATGTAGTAAACATAACAGCGTTGGTTCCTGAAATTATATTTAATTAACGTCAGTATACCATCATTTTTGGCACAATAACCACCAAAGATGCATCATCATATATTTAGTGGGTGGCAAACCACATGATCAACTATGACGCTTCTACGTCAGCCACACTTAGTGAAATTATAACTTGTTGACTAGACACATTGCTGTACTGACTAGATTATATTCTATTTTGATGCAATATTTGTGTTGATGTCCTGTTTGGCAACTTTGTGTTCAGACCTGTACATACACAAACGGACATATCAAAATCTAATTTTATTCATCTCCGTTTAGCATTAAAACCGTGATCAATTTAATCGGTATTCTTCACAAAATTGTATAAATATGCAAATTTATACATCGATTTTGTCAGAAAGCGTACAAGTTTTGTCGATCGAAAAAATGCAATACTATAAAAAAAAAGCAGACTTAATGCAGTGAATCGTAAACATGCAACTACTTTTTAAAACTTTGTTCATTATTCCTTTCCAGTTACTGATCTTTGTTATTTAAAAAACTACAGGGTATCCGGACCAAACAAAAATTGATTGTCTATACTTGGGCAAGTTTTCCGCCCGAATCTGTATTTGCCTCCAGAAGAATGTCTGCATGACTAATTGCAGTAACCTTTATATCATTTTAACCTTCTTGAGACTTAGTCAACAGCTTCCTTAAGCGAGCGCGCCCAGATTGGCCCAAAGTGCGCAGAGGAGAGCTGTTGATAGTTGGTATATTTTTTTATGTCGATAATGATCATGATAAAGATGATGATACTACTACTACTACTACTACTACTACTACTACTACTACTACTACTACTACTAAACAAGAAGACTGCAACAGTCCTGCGATCAACTGACCTTAGAAACATGTAAAATGAAATGACCCTATGACCATTGGGAATTATATTACGGTCACCTTTCTTTACGACCATGATCACCGTTTGCAATAAAGTCTCATACAGTTTGGCGGTCATCATTTTTACACTAAAAGTTATCCAGGCCTTTGTGTCAGTTTTACCACTCAAGGTCACTCAAGGTCAAAATAAATATCAAAGAAAACCCATATGTAAGTTCCTATTCGTGTTTAATGGTAACCATGGACCTAGGATTCACAATCACCGTGATATAAGCCAGTAGGCCAGATTTGCCGCTATCCCTACTGTAATAATGCTAATATATGCATATACCCCTTGCTGATGTTCTTCATTTTAATAATCCTTTAAAAAAAACATGAAAAAAGGCACTATACAGTGACCAAATTTGTTGCAGATCGAGCCCAGGTACATTTTCACTAAGTTTGGAGAGTATCCAACATGCAGTTTGGGAGAAGTCGAAAATGGCAAAACACGCACCCCAACGGGCGCGCACACAAGCACAAGCACAGGCACAGGCACGCTTGCACGAGCGCACACAAACACACACACACACGCGCAGGCAAACCCACGCTAGTACGAGCACACACAAACAATGTATTAAAAAAAAGGAAAAAATGCAGCGCCACCTCTTGAGCAACTTAAGGTCTAGGGGTCCCCAGAAGTGTTCTTATTCAATTGTCAGGCAATTGACCCAGTGGCTTTGGAGACTTTCATTTTTTTAATGATTTTTCCAAAAATGGACAAAAGTTCGCAAAATATCTGAAACTCATTGGCGTGGAAGCCATGTAAACAAAATTAGCAGAGATTCACCAAAGGTTGATCGGCACAAAATTTAGGTGAATTTGACTGACAGTTTGAAGAAGCCAAAAGTGTGAATAACATTGACTTACATTGTCACCAATAGGAATGTATGCTTTAACTTAGAAAAAATTGCCGTGAAAATATCGTTGAAGATCCGTGGTGGAGAATTTTCCATGAAGTGAACAACTTAGTTTGACCCTTCCACAAGGTAGATGATGATGATGATAATAATAATAATAATAATAATAATAATAATAATAATAATAATAATAATAATAATTATAATAATAATAATAATAATAATGATGATGATCTTGATAATGATGATAATAACAATAATAATGATTGATGATGATGATTATAATAATAAATATCGCAGCACCACATGTCCATTATATCAAGGATGAGTGGTCACTACTAGTGTCCGCATGCAATTTGGAAGCAAGTAGCGAAGCGGCTTCGGAGAATATTTTATGACAACTTGCCATTCAATGGATAGAAACTTTAATTCAAACATCCAATAAATATTGGAGTATGACAATTTGAGTACACATGGTAGAGATCCACCAAAGGTAGATGCCTATCAAGTTTAGAGAAGGATCTGGTCAACAGGTTTGGAGACGAAGTCGACAATGTAAAGATTAACGTACGACAACGGACCATCCTGTGAGCTCAGCTGACAAATGGGTTCAAAGAAAAAAGCAGACATTCACGACATGGGATACGTACACTTTCTTGTAATTTTGTGTGCTGAAAGTTATGTGGCGATATATCAGCATTAGTGCCCTGACGGTTAATAACTTAAGTATTTGAACAGTGTTCAGTTACACGTTATCAATATTGTTCTATTTATTGCTAAAGCACAATCATAGAAGACTGACAACATAAGGCTCATACATCAGAGCTTGGTTTATATTTTGTGCTTGAAAGATAATTGAAGAGATGTGGCAAATGAGTTTTTGCACTTTGTACCAATTTTCTTGCAAAACGGACTATTGTGACTTCCTAACTGAAATATAATCCACTGGAAAGAAACGACTGAACGAAAATCAGGGTGTAATGTGGATTAATTTTCATTTTCATACGCTTGTTAATAATTGTAAGGAAGTCGCTCAATTCAGGGTTGTTTACTCGATTCTAATTGGCAAGCAAAACAGCCATAGATAAGCCAACCATAATGCTTTGATGCCACGGAAACATAAACGTAATATCCTTTATAGGTGAACTATTCCTGGGACGATAGCGAAGGGAAACCAAATGGCACAGACTTAGCAGTGAGGCTGACGAACAATTTTTCTGTGTGCCCGGACAAATAATCCAACTTTAGATAGCGTGAAAAAGCACACCATCCAACAATTATGTGTACCTCATCACATGCAACAACTTCGTTCACATGAGTCTTGAAAGGACATTTACATCATTTTTTCAGTTGCTGTAGCAGATCATTAGATGCGAAGTTAATCTAAACGTATTTTATACATTATAATTACTATCACGGTTCAAAAGTTATGTAGTTGGTTTCCAAAGAGCGATACCCAAAACGGCACTGCATTATAAAATATGAACTACGTTCTTAGATATTGGCCATGTGGAACTTCACATAAAGGGCACCTGTTCTATGGCCATTGGCCATACGATATATATTATCAATGCCAATTATTGTTGAGAGAGAGAGAGAGAGAGAGAGAGAGAGAGAGAGAGAGAGAGAGAGAGAGAGAGAGAGAGAGAGAGAGAGAGAGAGAGAGAGAGAGAGAGGAGGGGGGATTATAAAACATATTTTCCGGTCATAGGTGATTTTGCCCATCCCATTTCTAACAGAAACATTGAAGGTTTTATTCTGTAATTAGACGAGAACATTTTGCTTGACAGCTCACATGTGTGTGTATACAAGGTTGACTGTTTACAAATGGGACCACCTACCAATAGTCATGCATTTATCACCATATCAAAACATTGAAAGAGTTTCTACACTATTTTTGAAGCTAATGTCTACCGTGCTACTGTCTACCGTACTACTGATTACCTTATTTACATAATTTAAAATGTCATAGCCACTGTACATTATTCTTTAGGTGCACATTCATCAATAACATACATGTTGAAATAAAACAAAATATTTTCTGTATACGTATATAGGTCATAGTTTTGAAGATATTCAACATTTAAAGTTTGAAATCTGCTTGATAATCATTACTTTTGTAGGGATAAAAGAGACCGATATCATTGGAAGAGTATCCACAGATGTAATGCCCCTATTTCATTGTCTGTTATATGACCATTCAATATCCATACTGACATGATGCTGCCAAAGACATGGTGCACACTACCAGTCGTCAATATTCAGAACATCGGCGGTATTGACGACTGATGGTATTGATGTTCGGCGATGATGGCAAAACCGGCGGCTTTCTGTATTTGACCTTTAACCTGCGCTTTACTGCCCGACATCGGATCTACATTCTCTATATTGGTATATTAGTATCGATATGAATATGCAAGATATCCCTGCTCGCCTCAGGTAAACAGCAACGTTGTGATGTCAATCTGTATATAAACACACACACACACATACACACACACATACACACACACACACACACACACACACACACACACACACACACACATATATATATATATATATATATATATATATATATATATATATATATATATATATATATATATATATATATATATATATATATATATATATATATACTGCTGGCAGAGAAAAGATGCCACCCCCATTGGTTTAACATGGGCTGCTCTAAATATGCCTTTATATGGAAAATGTGGGTGTCGCATGGAATATCGTGTAACATCAACAGTATAGCTTAGGGTGTGCCTGAGCAGTCAAACACACACAAAGAAGTCTTATTTCAAAAAACAAAACAAAAAAAAAAAAACAAAAAAAAAAAAAACAAACAAAAACAAAAACAAAAACAAAAACAAAAAAAACCCCAAAAAACTAAAAACAAAAAACAAACCAAAACAAAAAACAAGGATGTCATTGAGATTATCAGGCCAACTTCAAAAATTAATAATGTAGAAGTATTATTGGAAGTTTGCAGATAATAATGCTGAAACCCGCGAGTGACGCAGAGATACGTTCTCTGCTGACTGTCAGGACACGCTATGGCTTCGTGCAGCTTGCAGGGAAAGTGGCGCTACTTGATAGTTACGCCATACAGAAAGAAGCATGTTGGGATGAGGAAAAGTAAAGTTGTGGGACTTCGATGTCAATGGGATGTCATGATGGGATCATGTGATGTTTGGCATGACAAGTAACTGTAGAACGGAACTCCAGCAGTGGCATGCGCATTGAAGTTTCCAGGAAACTTTGGCTTTGGTGTGACTAGAAACTGTAGAGCAACACTGTAGAACGAGACTTTAGTAGTGGCATGCGCAATGAGGTTTTCAGGAAACTTTGGCATTCCCCCCCCCCCCCCCCCCGTAAACCCAAGGCATTAGGGGTCGCCCTCAGGCGACCCCAAAAATGTCCTGAAAGAAGACAACATCCAGAGCGGTGTGAAAAGTGTGTCTGGTATTGGGGTGCCTATGAGCTTTATTATAAAGGGACCGTAGCACTACTGGGATAAATGTGAATCCACAATGCCACAGCGTGCAGGTCACTCACAACTGTCTTAATTTGACAGAGGCAGAATCATTGGGATGTTGGTGGCTGGCCTTTCCCAGCGGGAAGTTGGTATGATAATGGGGTGCCCCAGGCCATCGGTATAAAGGAGGTGGGACCATTTCAAGGAAACCAGAGGCTGGATCTAGGCGACAGAGACTGTCAGATGGAACTGATGACCGTTACTTGATTCAGTTTGTGAAGAGGCACAGGCTTTTTGAACCGAAAGGTATCTGATCAGCAGTGGCGCCAGGCCTGCAACATCAGAGCATGACAGTCTACCCTTAACAAGAGACCAGTGTCGCCCAAATTGAGGGCTTACCGCCCTGCCATTCGCATCCCTCTCAGTCATGCACATAAGACACGACGGGTACAGTGGTGTAAGGAACATGGAGCCTGGACCATAAATCTATTGAAGAGCTTGATGTGGTCAGGCGAATCCCGATTTTGCTGGGGTCTCCACGATGGAATAATAAGGATTCGACGAATGCCTTCCCAGACGTTTATTATAGAAGGATGTATGGTTGAGCATGACCGTACGGAGAAGGCACTGTCATGATGTGTGTGGGTGAGGGGGGGGGGATTAAATAACAGCAACAAGGAGAACAGCTCTCATCAGGGTGATTGGGACAATGACAGGCCAGCGCTACGTGGTTTAGATCCTGCCCACAGTTGACCAATAAACACAACAATATCCAGGGCTACTGTTTCAACAGCAGTGAACAGGATAACTCACGACCACACACTGCATGACCCGGTCAGTATGCAGTAGCTACAGCCGCACAATATCCCAGTGTTGCCACAGCAAGCCCGTTCTCCGGACCTGTCCCTCATCGAGGATTTGTGGGATGTGCTTAGCCGACGAGTCAGTGATGATTATGAAGAACCCGCAGCCACCTTTGACCAACTGGCACAGAGGCTCACAGACCAGCGGAATTTAATTTCCCTGGCTGAGATCATGAAGCTGACAAGCAGCATGCCAAGGCGGATCCAAGCTTGCTTACAGAAGCGTGGTGGTCCCACCCGCCATTGATGCGTGCTGCCTCCCAACCAGACAAACACAGCAACAACTACAACAACAACAACAACAACAACAACAACAACAACAACAACAACAACAACAACAACAACAACAACAACCAGAAAGGTCCTTTGAAGGACCACAATTTCCTCCCAAAAGAGATGTGAAAAGCTTTGGTATCATAAAGTAAACAAACTCCAACAAACATCCACATAACACGTGCATAATGTTGAACAACGGGGTGGCATTTTTTTGTCCAGCAGTGTATATATATATATATATATATATATATATATATATATATATATATATATATATATCTGTGTGTGTGTTTCTTTGAATTTATTCTTTCCCGTGCAAATAAAATTCATGTTATAAGCTTTTGAGAAAGCGTTGACATCTTCGCACAAAAGATCTTTTGTACATAATGGTGGATGCAATCGTTTTTTAGCTTCGAACCATATTTTCTGCAATCAGTTACGATGTAGTAGGTCAAGGGTTAAATAAAGTGGAAACATTATATATATATATATATATATATATATATATATATATATATATGTATGTATATGTGTGTGTGTGTGTGTGTGTGTGTGTGTGTGTGGTGTGGTGTGATCTCTTAGCTGCAAAATTTTGCTTGCAGGGCCAAACCCACGCCACATTTGGAATTTAAAACTTGAAGATCGAGTTTTCGAGAGAAAAAACCTTAAGACTATACTTAACTTTTATGTATAAAGAAAGTTCGAAATAGAGAGGGAAATGAATAAACATTTCTTAGAATATAAAACATCTCTGTTGACACGCAAATGACAGAGGAAAAAAATTAATTAGCGTTTATTCAACAGCGCATACGGATATCCAGGGACCGTATCTAAATAGCCTGTTTCTTGTCAGGATAAAGCATTTCAGGGACGTGGCAGCCGATTTCAGAGCCCTCTGACTTTATATGTAAATATATATGTAGAGATAGGAGAGAAAGAGAGAGAGAGAGACTACCATCAAATGGATTATGCAGCACACACACACACACGCGCGCACACACACACACACATACATACACACACACACACACACATATATATATATATATATATATATATATATATATATATATATATATGTAAGAAACTGAAACCAAGTGGACTTGCGTTGCCAGCATTCGTTAACATAAAAGAAACTTCAAGTCACCATCTACAGCATGTGGTACAATTACCCAGTGTTTGAACTTACGCGAGTAAAGGGGCCAGTCTGTCTTTACCGTCGTGCTGCCTTTGGACCAGTACCACCGACTCTGCTGCCCAGTGTCTTGTTTCCGTGACAAAAACGAGTATATTCCATCCAAAGACAGAGCCATTTGTATTGTACAAGAGTTTCAACCTGTGATCAAGGACCTGCAGACATCTTGCCTAGGAAGGTGATACCACTATGTTCCACTGATGTTTGGTGGGAGCAGGATCTTGTTAATTTTGCACTTTATTTAACCCTTGACCTAATACATCCTAATTGATTGCGGAAAACCTGGTTCGAAGCTAACAAAGGATTGCATCCACCATTATGTACAAAAGATCTTTTGTGCGAAGATGCCATCATTTTCCCAAAAGCTTTTACATGTGAATTTCATTGGAACAGCAAAGAATAAATTCCAAGAAATATTTTCAAACAAGCATGCAGGGGCAGAATATAATATAAATTCGTTCGTCATTGCTTTGTTTTGTAAACAACATGAGGTACTAACACAATGGCATCTATAATGGCACAATGACAATAACAATAATGATAACAACAATTAATGAAATTCCAAAAGCTTCTAAATTAGATTGGTTTTGGATATAGACTAGGTAGGACCATACGTCCACAACAGAAGGCGGAAGATCCAATTGCTTATGATCGGATTCCTCTGCGACAAGTGCCGCTACGTTGCACAGCCGACATACTGTCGGTCAGCTCTCACTACAAGCCCCAAGAAAAAACCTAATGGGGGTTGTCGGCTAGTTTTGCTTCATACACCATACACATACGAGCAATGGTCTTTCCATTTTCCGGTTAATACCTTGTAACATGTTTAACTGATCGGACAATTTATTTTGTAATCCATCTCATGAT
Organism: Hermodice carunculata; assembly: GCA_964020975.1. NCBI lineage: Eukaryota > Metazoa > Annelida > Polychaeta > Eunicida > Amphinomidae > Hermodice > Hermodice carunculata. Next base: position 49,975,989 of record OZ026622.1, read on the forward strand.
TTTTAGAGGCTCAGCAGCTTTTATTTCTAGCACAGATCAAAGTGACCCAGCAGTCTATAAACTCTGGCGGGGCGACTCAGTTAATCGTTCCGTGCTCTACAAATGACTCTTTGCTATGCTATGCCAATCACTACGTAGAATGGTTTTATTTTATTACTTTCATTATTCTATACTGAGCCCCCTTTCGTCAACTGCAATCCTGGCTACTTTGCTATAGTTTTTAAGTCATGTCAAACCTATGTGTTCTCTCATATATCATCTCCATTCCAATATATAGGCCTACTTTAAAAATAATGGACCAGCTTCACGATATATGTTTCGAAGTTGCATCTTTCCAAATGCTGACATCAAAAACAAAATATAGTTAACAATCATACGTAGTGAAGTTATTATTCACAAGATTCTGGGATTATATAGTTCAAATGTAGACATGAAGCCGTTAACAGCCGTCACTTTCTGGGGGTAATGCTCCGAACGCAGCCCAAGGCAATAAGTCTCGAGCATTTGTTAATTCCCGGCGCAGAAGAATGCAATTCAGCTGCCATATCCTTCAGTTTATTGCATCCTTATCACCCAGCCCGCTAGCAAAAAAGCCCTACCCATACGTGAGGACATGATTATGTTATTATCCGCTTTTCAGTATCGCTTTTCTAACTCTAGTTTCCTCTGTATTTATGTCGTTTCAGAGTGAAAGATAGATTGGTAAAGTTAGCAACTATTCAGCGAATTTGCATTCCAAACTAAATTTCGTGGTTTCTTTACGTTTTACATCACAAATTAATTTCCAATTCTTGCCTGCAAAACTGTACAATCATGAAACGTGAGTTGTTTAAAACCACCACAACAAAAATAATTGTTTCAAGAGATTGTTTATCAGATGGTCATTCATACATGCTTTTCTTTAACAAACCTATTCTTTTCACTCTTTATGAATATTTTCATATTCCGGTACATACTGCCATGCCCGAGTCTGTTTGGAATCACGTTAACTTTGTATTGTCACATGATGGAATGAGATCTTTTTAATTTTGGCTTTGACATTCCAGGTCCTATGATCAATTCGAAATGTCGGCAGGCAATTTACTACAGGATAATACCATCTTCGCAGCATACAAGGTGAAATGGTAAGAAATATGGCCTACCTGTTTGATGAGTTTGACGAATTTCAATGCTCATTCTGACTGGAACATGATTTGCAATTGTAGGTAATGGAATTTTTTTTTGTCTCCTATCAATTTACTGGATAGCGTTTCCTCTTCAGGTCTTCAATAAAATCATAAATCGCAGTTACTCTTATTAAATTTGCGCCCTGGTGCATACCAGGAATGACCTCGGTAATATACCGTATCACTACTGTCCTACTTTATCAGATATGTACAATATCATGTGACACATTTTCAGCTGGACATCGTGAGATTAGAGTGTTTGCCTGACATGCTGAACAGATGCCTACTCCAAGCAGAGTGGATAAGGACAAGGGTGCACTACAAATTCACACTGCATATTATTTTCAAGAGCAAAGAATGTTCGTTATAGGTCCATTTTACATGGAAAAACCCAATGACTGTTTTAAACGTACCTGGAACAACGGGGCGGTGTCAACAGCCCATCCATAGCTGGCCTGGACATTCAACCCACAGTAAGTCCCAATCTGGTCTAAAAGATCAGGATTTTGGAGACGAACTAACCATGTCACTTTTCATCGCGATCCCCGTTGACTTACATGGCAATCAATGGGAATGTATGCATTAACTGACAGGTACCGACATTAAGAGTTCGTTAAAAAATAGGGATACAGACTATCACCACATGGTGAACAGTTTTGTTTAACCCTCTCACAAGCTACATTTCCAAAACGTTTTGCAGCAATCTGAGGAGCATTTTTAGAGCAGAAGTCCCAAACGGTGAAAAAATGCAGTGTCACCTGTTGAACACATTAGGGTCTGAGGGTACACAGAAGTGTCCTTATGCAATTTCAAAGCAATTGGCTTAGTGATCTTGGAGACATTCTTTTAAAGATTTTGCCCCCCCCCCTGAACAAAAATTCACGAGAAATAAAAAAGCCACTGAAGTGTGACCATTTGAGCCAGCTTGGATGAGACCCATCCAAGGTAAATCCCTACCGAGTTTAAATTGAATCTGGTCGACGGTTTGGAGAAGCCGAAATGCAAATTTCTATTGCAATCTGCATTTACTTACACATTAATCAACATGCATTCACTGACAGGTATCTGAATTATAAATTTTGTCAAAAATCAAGGATCCAGAGTATCATCATATAGCGAACAAATTTGTTTAGCCTTTCCACAAACTACATTTCCATCAAGGCTCAGAACAATCTGAGTAACGGTTTTGGAAGGGTCGAAAACAGCTCATGCCCAAAAAATTCGTAAAAAATAGAAAACAAACTTGCAACACCACCTGTTAACAAATAAGATTTGGAGGTCTCCAGCAGTGTTCCTCTGCAATTTTGAAGCAACTGGCTTGGCAGTTAAGGAAAAGATTTTGCAAAAAAAAAAAAAAGAAAAAAAGGACAAAAATTCCAAATCCCAAAACCACTGAAGCATGATATTGTGAACAGATTTGGTAGACTTACCCAAGGTACATTCCCAGCAATTTTGAAGTAAATCTGGCTGACCGTTTTGCAGGAGAAGTAGAAAATGTGAATTGTGGACGAAGCCGGACGGACGGACGGACCCTTAAAGTGCTGATTTAAGATTGAGTCAACGGCTTTCCTCGGGACACTTTGCGCCAAAGTGTCCCGAGGAAAGCTGTTGACTAAGACAGTCACTACTTTTTGCTTCAGACAAGGCTTGCTGGTATTTGAATGAAAGGTATCTTCATTCGGAATTTGACTCTTTTAACCGTTACAAGTTTAATGGCAAATACAAAGCAACTATAGCAGTGATTAGCACTTTAAGGGTTAACAACCACATAACCTCAGCCGACTAACAAGTCAGCTGAAGTAAAAATTTAGGCGGCACAGGCGGCCAAAATAGGCGTTTTTTTTCAGAGTATAGTTGTTAGGAAAAACGTACAATCATGACTAGAACTGGGCGTATTAATAAATCACGGTCCTTTTTGTATTTATGTTAGGGGCTATAATAAATCATGTTTTTGGAAAATATCAGATGTCGAGGTAACAGAAATAAAAGCGAAAGATTCGCACAAAATGTATGTTTCTTATTTCGTTTCTTGGAATGAAAGTATTTCATAATTTAAATGGAAATAGTTCGGCGTTGGAAATGTAGTACTTTCATGTAGGGTAGGGACGCATCTATTAATTGCATCGGCCGGTTTTACATTGGGATTGAGCATGTCACCAGGAAAATGTTCGACAAAAATTAAAATCAGTTAAGTATCTGTCACAGTTACTAGAATGAGTGAATGACGGACCTTTGTTTTGGATTGGTCATGTGCCAGTAATTGAATCGTAAGCTGTTTCATGTTTTCTTCAGTGGTAAGGAGTAGCCAGACACAGTGGAACATGGCTTAAAAGACCACCCACAGGACATGTGAAAATGGTCCTTTCTGACAGGTGGTCCCTTAAAGCAGGTAAAATTAAACTAAAGTATGCTAATGAGGATGTTGAGACTGGTCCTTTAGCAGAGGTGGGCTCATAGGCAGGATCTCCTGTAGCTTCCTAGTCAAACCACTTGATCTTTATCGGGATATTGGTACATGCAGTTCAATGCCGATCAAAATGCTTAAACTGTAAACGACACATATATTTGCAGTACATCGAGATTCTTCTGTGTTTGCTTTACCTTTTATCTTTAACAATGCCACCTACTAGTGGAGATGAAAAGAATTGTGCAAAGTATATGTCAAGGTGAAATAAAGTGTGTAATTTTAGTTTTTGAAACAATTTGCCTGCTAAGTTACTAGAAGTAATAGTCTGCATAGGACACATTTTGACCAAAAAGATACAATGCAGCTTTCCAAAGGGTCGGCCTGTAACATCTGATGTAGCTATTACATTCAGCCATATCACAGCGTTTTGTAAAACAGAATGGAGCTGGTCGCTTTATACTGGCAAGAGTTTGCTTTGCTGTGCCCCTTATGTTGGTCATCAAAGTAATATAGCCTAGCAGTTAGAGACACGCTGGAATCATACAGTAATTATCCATGATGATCATAAAACTGACCTCCATTAAACCAGTTTGCCTGAGGTACCTGACGTGACAGGCCTGGCATAACCTGAACTAAAGTATAGTCCGTGACAATAAGATATCTATTAAACCACTGAGAAGACGCAAATATAAAAGCAAGCCAGCACTGTGGTACTGTTTCTTGTATATATATATATATATATATATATATATATATATATATATATATATATATATATATATATATATGATTCCCCTATATCATATAACCGTTTTGACAATTAGCCATTTCTAAAGAATTTACACGGCAGTCACGCTGTCAGTAACTTCCATTTTGTAGACTTCGAAATGTAATGAATTTGCCCGTGTTGTCATCAAAAAGCCAAAATTTCTCTCTCTCTCTCTCTCTATCTCTCTCTCTCTCTCTCCATTAACTAGCTTAGTGGTAAAAACACATGATAAACAAAAAGGTTGTATGAACTGTCAGTCCTCAGTTCACATGGAAACATTCATCTAATTACTTTCAACTTGAGCTGAGCTGAGCTGAGCTGAGCTAAGCTGAACTGAACTGAACTTTAACTTGATGGGTATCATTGGCCTAGAATGGACATAACACACCCCCGCGAGCTGTGGTCGCTGTTGAATAAATTGTAAGAAATATAATCATTATCCTTGTGAGCATTTACTGTGATACGACAACGAAACGTCAGGGTATAGAGTCTGACACAACGCCTATTCGACGTTGCTCTGAATAAGATTAAGTCAACAGCTTACCTCGACACGGCTTGGGCGCATTGCATAAAAGCAGGTGGAAATTTTCGTCCGGGCGGTTTTTTTAATATTTGAACGGGCAAGAAGTTTTCTTCAATTATCCACTCACAAGTTACAATAGAATATTACAAAACGGCACCATTTTTGAAACGACAGCATATGTTATATGTAAAATTCAGTATTTATATGTATATAAAATATATCAACGAGTTCTATTTGCGTGATCTTGGCGTCAGCCCGGTCTTTACTGTCGGCCACATCAAGGACAATGCTAGTACGCTGTATTGTAATCTAACTGTCTCGGTATAGCTCAATTTAAAACCGCCTATCTTATTAACGAAGCAGAGTCACAGCTTTGGGCTTTTATGTTAGAAGCAGTCTCATTAGAATGATTGATACATGCATCTTAACCAAATTCCAAGTCATTTCTGGCAAACACCGCGGTCAGAGATCCAACTGATGGTTTTGGCACATATGCATACTCAACACCAAAAGGTCATTTTGTTCGTAAGCCACAAAACTAATTTCACAGTAGAAATAGAAAAATTCAATGGAGATGGGATACACAATGTTGAACTAGAGGCGATATTAGAACTGGTGGCTGATTATATGCTTAAGCCTATATGCCTCTGGTTTACCACAGTCTGTAGCCTGACATCCAGGCAGACCGTTCCCGGATCCTCATAGAAACAATGTTAGTGGCGACTACAGCCAGATTAAATTACGCAGGAAGTCATTTCCATTGACTCCGTAGTCACTCAGAGGGCAAGCATCGACCACTATTATGTTCTCTATGTTTAATCAGTTAAAGGATGAACTATATTTCCTGTTGTGTAAATAAAGCCTTGTCTTTGTTATTTTGATGAACGTAATTTAGTTTTCAACGCTCACACTCATACATAAATTTTAGACTTCACAGGAACGGAAATATAAAACATGTTTGCAAAGGTATTTATTTGTATTAGGCTGTAGATCTAGCTTCTGCCCAAGTAAAACAGGAAACTTCAAAACAAAACAAAAAACAAAAAACAAAAGACAAAAAACAAAAAACAAAAAAAAGAAAACAAAAAACAAAAAAACAAAAAAAAAAAAACAAAAAAAAACAAAAAAAAAAAAACAACCAAACCCCGAAACGATAAAAAAGCTCCCTCTCACCCCGCACCCCCCCCCCCAAAAAAAAACACACACACAAAAGCAAACAGAAAGGGGGATGGGTATGATGACATATTTTATAACACCTGTATGCAAAATCTCTCTATTAAGATTACCAATTGGAGAGTGTGAAACGGGTCTCAATACAGAATATCAAATATGAGATGTGAGATGCAACAGGACTGTTACCGTGTGGTTTTAAATGTGGAGTTTTCGATGTCTTCACAAAGAGGCCTTCATTGAAGAAAATTGAAGGTACATAGAAAGACGTTAACATAAAACAAAACGCTACATTTTCGCCTCAATTTTACCAGTACCATATCAAGAAGGGAATATACCAGATGTGTTTGCATTATGAAAATAAATCAGATGAAATCATACGAATAAATTTTGTCTTTTTGGGTGTTAACATTTAAAGGCCCCGAGGGATTATCACATAATATTTGTGAATTGAACAAGTATACATTTAGGCATAGAATATAACAAACCGGGTCAATAGGTTTCCTTGGCGCGCTTTAGGCCCATTACGTTGAAGCGCGCCGAAGTAAGCTGTTGGCTCAGTCCAAGATGTGGCACTGAAACAGTTAGCATAAGGTGGCAAGTAAATTCTAAGTCTAAATCAAATTGTATGCTCGTAAAATCTTACACTGCCCCAACAACGTTGACAAATATACCGTGTTATCAAGTAAAGTAAGATACATGAATGTGATTCATAGGCCTCTATGGAGCTCTTTACAGCATATGAAAGACAGGCTGAACAAATATGACAAACTGAGAAAATAAATCCAAAGACGTTCTGATATGTGACTGTATCATTTGTATATGTGTACAAACTGGAAAGTACATCAAAAGTTTGCTGCTGAGTTGGAGTACGCCTTTCAATCAAATACGTTTCATCGACTGCCAGGAGGCATATACTTCAAATGAGTCATCGTTGACAGCGTCATTAAATTATAGTTTTTCATGCAGCATATATCAGGAGATACAGGCCAGTCTTGTAATCTTATTTTCTTGGGAAGTCAAGCTGCCAATGGGTTAGAAATGACTGGAATGTTTGTATCTGTCCACATTTAATGAAATAAGTGTCATGATAAATATGATGTCTTCTAGCGCCTCGAAAAAAATATTGTAAGAACTAATACATTTCTAATTTAAGTAATTTAATTCAACACAAACTTTGATGGAAATATACCTATTTAGATTCCCTGCTTGTCCGCATTTCATTTTCTTGAAAAGTCTTCCTTTGGACTCTGTATATTTGAAGACTTTTCTGGACTCCTGTTTTCAAAGACTCCTCTGGGGGTACCCTGAACTAATTAGGTACAGTGGAACTAAGCGCAAGTTTCCTCTCCAACTTCCTTACACTTTAATGACAATAAAATAAAATTACAAAAATAAAATAAATAAAATAAATAAAATACATAAAATAAATAAAATAAATAAAATAAATAAAATAAAATAAAATAAAATAAATAAATAAATAAATAAATAAAATAGATAAAATGAATAAAATAAACAAAATAAATAAAATAAATAAAATAAATAAAATAGAATGAAATAAAATAAAATAAAATAAAATAAAATAAAATAAAATAAAACGACGACAAGATTCGACCTGCCAGATCGTATTTTGCTTTCTTCAAATGTGACAGAGATCATCAAATCAAACTTGTCACGGCGCTGAACTTGAATAATAGACACAAAGGATGGTTCCGATTGTCACTTCTCTCTGCTAAAATTCAGTCCAATAATTTTATTCATGATCTGGAATTCCGGTATACATATAATTGCAATATATTGTACTTGAACTTGTACAGTATTGTACTTGCAGCTGGAAGGGTATGCCCTCGCGTCGCATTCTTCATTTCTTTATCAAAGAAAAATCGTTTGGAACACTAACTACCAGGCCTACTGGTAACGTATGCAAGATCGATTGGGGACGTTTTCTTGTTGACTGGACTCTTGTAGAATGAAGAAAAAAATGATTTGCCTGCCAAACATCTTCGAATGCTTCATGCACACATGTACGTGCGCTCACTGAATGTCCGCGGTGAAAGTCTGTTGTCATAACTTATTTTCACTCAACACAAATGGATTGCTTGGTAATTTGTGTTACCCTGCATGCACGGAATGGGAATTCGCGGGTATTATCGCAGAGAAAATAGTCTACCTGGTGACCTGCCTCAAACACACGCAATCCTCTTGTGTCACAGATGGAAAGATTGATGCGCTTTTTATTTATTTCGTTGACACGATTGATTGACTTGGCATTTCATGGTACCCAGGACGCAAGGAATATAAATCTAGTGGTATCACCGTGAATAAAATTACCCGAGTTAATGGCAATATAACTGTTCCAATAAACCAAACAAATTTAAAAATTAATAGAGAGGAGGGGGCTTGAGAGTTCGAAAGCAACAGTCTTTATGGTAACTGATGACATTCACACCGCTGATCTTTGTTCATTATGCACAAGTATTCACTCACACTTTTTTTGTGACAAGACATACTGCATACGAGAAACGTGTCCCATCATGGTGTGGCTATATTGACAAACATAGGCCTATGCGACATGGAGAGTTAACATGTTTGCCTGTCAACCGGATCTCAATGACATCCTGTCCCTTTATGAAGTTCTCCTGACATCATTTACACGGTAGTACCTGCCACCGTGCAAAAGCAACATTATTACGACATAGAATTACGGGTCCAGTTGATTTGACCTGTCAACAATGTATGCTCGAATTTTTTTCACCCAGTTCTGATTTACATGGCATTGGAGCATTATATTTTGTTGTTGCGTAGCACTTGTTTAACCGCATTTGAATATCACATCAAGATAATATTGCGGTGACAAAAATGGGACTGTGTGTAGAATAGCAAAGCAAATTGAAATGAGCCACTTTATAGTAAATTTGTCTGCCAGCCACCATAGCTTGCATAAATTAAAATCCTACAGTGTTTACTTCGTGTCCATAGACTGTATCAGAGCAGCAAAACACAAGAGAATGTGTGAATGACACCATGTTGTGTTATGATTATTGAATTAATGTACATTATCTATCTTGAAATAAGAATTAATTTTTCACGAGAACTGAAGTTGGATTGGTAATTTTTGTTTGAAACAATACTCATGATATTCAACTCTTGAACGGATATAGCATTAATTTACTTCTCACACTTTTTCCTTCGCTGTTCATTGGATGGAGCTAAGAGTGGCCCCTCAAGCTATAAGTGTCTGGAAGATGTTCAACAGTTCAATCGCTCAAGTGTCCCTAATTGGCATAAATTAAAATTCTACAACTTCTGTTTCTAGTTCACTGGACAGATAGATTTTATAGGCACACAGAAAAACAAATTTTAATATATGGCCTCATAGGTTTGACGTCTAACGTTGCAGACTACACCTATATCACTATTATCAGCTGACACTTGGCTGGGTATTAATAGATACTCGGCCACTGCTACCTCCTTCTGTGCATTGGGTTGAGATAGCTCTGCAGCAAATGAGCTTTAAATATTTGGATATTTGGCCATCGTAACTAACAGATGTCAATGAAGGAGGAACACCATGTTGTATCCGTTTGCAAACCACAAAGAAAAAAAACGACCCAAGGTACAGGGAGCGCGGCATTCAACCCCAGCATCACCAACACATAATGACGATCTGGTGCTGTGCGACAGCAGAAGATTGACTGTGATAACGAGAAAACCAATAATGCACGCCCCGTGTGAGTTAACCCTACCATTTCCTTAGCCTTCCTGGACAGACACATGATTTTTATACATTAAATGGCGATGGTTTATGGGTTTTTTTTAATGATCAGTTGTAAAGATGAAATTTTAGAAATGTTTCATGTAAGCGAAAAGGATTTCAATTATGCTAATATCATAGAAAAGCTACGTGCATTTGTAATATCCTGATATCTTTTATCTGGATGTATTATGGACTTTTAATCTGCTGACACCACAGGCGTAGGCTTATTATTTTCCACACATGCACCAACCTTTTTAGTATTTTAGGAAGTTACAAATGCTTGGGATAAAATCATGGAAAAGACAATCTAACATGGGGTATATTCACGAAACGAGACATATTCTAGGGTAGGGCTATCCATTAGCCAAAGTGGCCAACGATATTCTATAATGTCTTGAATCCATTACCCAAAGTGCCTGACGATATTCTATAATGTCTTGAACTTTGTATGCCTATTGTTACGGTTTTGTACTTCAATAATCAGATTCCTGGACATAATTTCAAAACATAAATTTTGTTCATGATTTTCGATAATATAATCAGTATTTGGCTAAAGACATTAACGCTACTTCTGCTGAACTCGTTTTAGTCTAATTCCTTCGCCAGCCCAACATATTTTTATAACCAAAAAACTCGTATCCTCCCCTCCCCCTTCCGAAATATTTATAAGGTAAATGCAAGCATAGCGGGAATCAAGTTGAGAATGTCCTTCTTGCCAAGTCAAATAAGCCAATGTTAACAAATAAGTAATCTGCTCAAGGGCAGGATAAATACACATCTGTTATATTTAATCATTGTTTCAATAGGAACAACACTTGCTTTATGTTGCTGCTCTGTACAAATATGGGAGGCATGTTATAAACCGATTTACCACGGACACGGTCACAGATTGACGAAAAATTATCTCGGGGTTTATCATACTAAATGAAATATCCAAAGAATCAGTAGTTGTACATATATTTGAATGTTTTTAAACTACTAACAACTGATTTTTAATGCCACTGAATATCACGGTCCCTCCCAAAATGCAAAAAAAAAGTTGGTCCCCTTATAATGAGCATTGACTAATCTCACACACATGCAACACCGCCTCTGCATAGACATATATTTGCAATCAGACAAATATGCATTTTTTACATAAAAAACAAAAAACAAAAAGTAATAATAATAACACACACAAACATACTGTACGCATATTGACCGCAGATCACATAAATTGGTGCAATACAGTACCATGACCTGCCTAATAGTATAACCAAAATTGTAGCAGCAGTTTCCAGATGATTGTCTCATTTTCTGTCTTTTTTTTTCAATCCAGGGCTAATGAATGTTGTCAAGCACAACAATTTCAGTCACTTTAAATTTGGTACTACCACTTAATCATTGTCTGCATTTGAAAATCCAACAGTAGATAGGAAATTATTATAGTCACAAAATGAAGTCATGGGAATCTACGCCGCAATCACAGCCATATTTCCTTACAACTTCATACCCATCGAATCCAAAGACAGCACGTCAGGAGATGTAATTTAGCCTGAAGCGTCATTATGACTTCTCCAAAGCGCAAAAAAAACCCGCACTCACAAGTCAAGTCTATATCTACCCTGCTGAAAGGCAGGCCCACATCGAAATGTCACCCACCATACGGAGTTGGGATCTGAACTATTCCACTGTACAGCACTTTCAAGTAATTGGTAGTTTTTACATGTAGTTTCATTTGGGCGTGGGGCTTCCTGTCGACACTTGCACCAAAAAGTCAAAGTCATTAAGACAACGTTACTATCTTGCACCTGCATGCTTACAAAACTCGACTGCAACTAGAAACCAAAGAATTGCTTCACAGCAAATTTGCCAAGGTGTCTACAACGAATAACCCCTGATAAATGGCACAAGGTATCAAAAGTCATGAATCAAAGTCACTATAAACATATAACAAGAGGCCCATGGGCCTAATCCTCTGCTGGCAACGTGGCTACATTGCACCTGTTCACTTCAAAGTTGCGAGTCCTCAAGTGGCTTCTAAACATATAAAGCTTAAGTGGATTTAGTGTATAAAAAGTCCACCAGATGGCACTTCGCTCCACATGTAATCATAGCTTATTTGTGCAATTCCTGTGATTGATATTGTTGCATGTGCCAAGACAACAATGAGGGAGTCCTTAACTTTATGTCCTCAATGACTTTGGGAGAAAATATCAAGGTCAAAAATACGTCACGGTTACTGATATTATACCAAATTTTAGGTTTGGACATTGTCTATATGTCCCATAAATTTGGCCAATTAGTTTTCAACATATGGAATTTGATATCTTAAAACACATTTGGCTTATAACTTCCGTGTAATTACAGTGATTGCCACTAGCATCATTAGCAACTTAGAGTTTGACATCCTCCACAATCCCAAGAAATTCAGCGAAGATCTGCCAAAAATTAAGAATGCTAGAGTGTTTACAAGATTTTCATATTTTGACGCCTGCATTACATAATATTGTAGGTCGCGCCACCAATATTTAAACGAACCTAGGTTTTTTTCTTTATATATATATATATATATATATATATATATATATATATATATATATATATATATATATATATATAAATATATATATATATATATATATATGTATGTATTTGACCTTGACCTTCACTTTAGATTGAAAATTGTTACGTTCAAAATATGCGCCCTACATCTAGCTTTCCATATATAGTGTGTTTGTTCATATCGGGTAATAACTTTTCGATTTATTGAAGAAAACCATAAACTTGGATAAGCGCCAATTTCCATAATCATTCGGTCAGAGTGACCCCAAAATAGGTCACCAAGTACAGTTTTATGTTTTATGTGATCAATTGAAATTTTGATCTGGAGGCTCAATCCTCTTTGCCATCAATGTCCAAGCTACACCATGCCATTACAAAATCACCTTTTCAACTTTACAGGCTTACTGACCTAACAAAAATACGTCTATGTTGCTGACATTTTACAACTTTCCGGCAATGGACATGGTCTGTATATCCCATAAATTTTGCAGGTCTAATCCAATTACTATTTCAAGTATGGAATTTTGTAATTTGATGTACATTTTAGCTCATGATTTCCGTCAAATTGTAGGTGTCACCACTAGTATCACCAGTAACTTAGACTTTGACCTCCTGCACAATGCCATGAAATTTGGTGAAGATCCACTTAAAAATAAACATGCTAGAATGTTTACAAGATTTTCACATTTTGACCCCTAAATTACATAATATTGTAGATATCGAAAGGAACCTAGATTGCCATACACCCCATTAGTTCAAAAAGTGATACTGGGCTAACATGAAAACGTTAAAAGTTATCGTGCTCACAAACCATAAGTTTACGGACGGACGGACACGAGTGATGCTATAAGCTCTGCGACCTTTGGTCAGCAGCGCTAAAAATTTATCTATTTGGTTTTAAGCCACTGTGCATTAGAGATTTGAAATACTTAATTTTCTATTTAATGTAGTTTGAAATGTATACATACTATTCATTATTCTTGAAGTGTGCTTTGATCAATAACATACATAAGGCAATTAGAATGACAGGCACATACATCATATTTTTCAAGACACTTAACATTGAAATGTTGGAAATAAATCAAGTAATCAAGCACAATTTCAAATGCTATAACTGTAACGAATTGGATACGTCTATATTACAAACCTAACTGTTGGGATGGTTTCATTGACTTATTTACCTTTTTAGCGTAAATTTAAAGACTACAGTTTTGGTTATATATTCATTGGATGTGCATATCCTAAAAACCTTCAGGTAGAAATTCAAATTGAAACTATAACTGTAATGGTCCTATTCAATATTAAAATTTTGAAATATCCTTAATTAGCATGATTTAAAAGGCTGTTGCTTTTGGATCATATATTCATTGGGTGTACCTATATCGTGAACACGCAGAACGAAATTGAAATTTAGTTCCTTCCTTTTTAAGTTGAACATTTAAATTTTCAATGTCCCAAATTGGCAGACATTTTCAATCAGTTAATAAATTCATATAGTCGTTGAATGTACATACAGGAACATCTATTTAGAAGTTGGGACCGCATCTCTATCTCTAATATTTTGGAAGATAGTCGATATTTAAACCACCATAATTAGCACAAATTTGAAGAATGTGGCTTGAGTCTTAAATTCATGTGATGCACAATTATTATCAACATAAAGGTACGTGTTAGAATTTTACACGAAAGACTACACCCATGTTAAATTTGGATTTTCAATGTATTTTATACTCCTCCGAGCCCAATTTCTTTTGTTTGGTCCGAGTCTATTTTTTCATTCAGTTCACCTGGTCCTTAGTATATTTGGACTATATCCGCCCAGAAAAAGAGTGTGTATAGTTAGGCAGGGGTTTCACTCAGATGTGTTCATCAGAGTCCAGCATTCTGCTCATGATACCACTGATAAGTCTCATAAGTTCAGTGCTGAACTTCCTGTTATCGCAGCATGTCTATTGTTAGCCAACATTGAATTAAGGGCTATGAGCATAACAGGTCAAGTGTAAAGGTCACTACACTTTCTGGGATCCTTTGCTTGATTGGTTTTTCGACCAAAAGTAGTTGGTCAAACGTTTAAATTGTTTTTAATTTATATCGGAGTGTCAGTACGTTAATCTCGTTAGAACAAAGTGTATGAAAAATTGTAATACACTTGACATCACAAGGATTAATTTTTACCCACTGCCCGAGTAAAAAATGTGGATAAAATTTGGTGGCTATTAAAACAAATAAATCAGTAAATAATAAATAAATAACAAAGAAAGAAAGGCTGGGAGTGAGGGGAATGAAGGAAAAGAAGAGAAAAAAGAATAAAGAAAGAAAGAAAAAAGAAAGAAAGAAAAAAGAAAGAAAGAAAGAAAGAAAGAAAGATAGAAAGAAAGAAAATAAAAAGAAAACAAAATGCCTGTGTCAACACACAGTGATAGTTATTTCGAACAACGATTCCGCTCTTGGAAAATGTTGTCAAATAGGTAAATATTCTACATTTTACCTTTTAACATCACATTTTACCTAATGTTCCATTGCACCATGACCCAATGCATGAAGAATATATTGTCTTATCTGACGAAAAAATTAAACCATGAACCCAATATCCAACATTAGTTTGACATTCCTTTTCATGCACAGGCAACTGATAAAATTGGTACAATGGACCTTAACACTCCAGCTCATTTGCAACATGTACATATTCTATCAGTCTATGTGCCGATCCAACGCAAAAATATACTGGTTAAAATAGAAAGGCAATTTATGAGCATGTTTTGCGTGGGTTTGCGCCAATTAGTGCGAATTGTAGCCATGAAATAATCTTAAAGTATATGACCAGTGTATGTATCAACGGTCCTTTCATTTCTTTTGCAAAATTAGCGTCTACTCCCTTGTTTCTACACATTGTAGGTTACAATGTTTGACACATATTTTTGCTTTGCATTGTGTTTAAACGATGCATGCTGCAACAAGACAAAAATCAAATCATGAATTAGTCGACCAACATATATTGATTTTCCCTTTTTTTTCAATGTGTTCAGTTGTTTAGCATTTGTTTCAACGCAAAGAATAATATGTACATGGATTGACAGGCCGATCCACTACTGTTTGCCTTTGAGATCTACTGCCTGATATTGTGTTTCGTTTTTGTCATCCCTTACATTATGACACATGCCGTATGAGTGTATGTAAAAAAGAGTATATTTTCTCACATCTACTCCCCACATGGCATCACAACTGAGCTATATTTACATCCAAAAGGAACCACATGTGCCACAAGTGAACAGGGCATATCGCATGGATCTATGTGCTTACGTTATCACAAATGCTGCTCTTCAGACATGGAATATCGTATATCCGATGTTCAACTTAATTTTATTCTCATAAAAAATGCAATGAAGTTTAAAGTATTGCCCCTGTCAGGTATTTAATCAAATAATTGCATGTATCCACGTTTGTAAATGTTGTACTATAGAGTTACACCCATTTCTTACGGTTACTTCGCTTCTTTGGGGAGTCACGTATCTTTATATACTCTAAGGTGTTTCTCCATCTGGACTGCCTTATACACAATGTAACTTAACCTTTTGAAAAACAGTAAATTGAGCGCGAAAAATGTGTCTATACGGACAGATTTAACCTTAAACACGTTCCTTTATTGGCGCTCTGACACCACAAAATACTCACACAATTTTGAACCAATCTAGATAATTTTGGCGTGTATTCGTTAATGATAAATCATTCAGTCACTCTAAAGTACCAAATGTGTGGTAAATCCCGTAGCACTAGCAAAATATTTCTAAAGATCCAATTGTTACTTCACAGACATGTCGTCATTTAAAAAAAAGTTTAGGATGTGTGCACTTTTACGTATTGTGCGTAACATTTCTGTGTTGTTATGCACTGATCGTATGTTTTGGCTGGCTAGATATCGTCTCACTGTCAAAACCTGATACTAATTTTCATTGTTTACATAATAATAACAACGTATTCTGGCCACAACTTAATACTAGCGGGGCCAAAATACGTTTTTGCTCTACATTCAAGCTATGTACTTTTATCTGAAATCAATGTAACCTCCGCCGTCAATCAAAGTATGACTCAAATATTATCACAGGTGAGCACATGATGGAGCAGGTTATGCCGACATTTTTGTTGTAGTTGTTTTTTTCTTTTTCTTTTTCCCTTTTTTTTCTTGGTATCCATTTTGCAGATTTAAATAGAATATTGTGACACAGGACTGTTGCTTATTTCCTTTTGACCAGTTGCTGCCCAAATAATATGTCATTTGATCCAAACACCCAAGCATACATATGTCTTGTTTATTGCATTTTCGATGACCGACGTATCATATAGTTCTTCGATACCAAAGCAGGACGATATGGGATCTAATGCCAAAATCTTACGTTTGTAGGGGCAAATCCGTGTATTTTAAGAAAGGATTAAAAGCAATAAGATCATTGTCGAAAAATCATATAATATTAATCATATAAGAATATTTGAATCATTTACATGCTAATGAAAAAATCCTACCATACACATATGGTGTATAACTCCTATATCTTGCTATGTGTGGAAGATCAAATACCACATGGTCTACACACCTAACGTACAAAACCAAAATAATAAAATGGCATATAAAATGGTCATTTAATTTGTTATGGAACCAATTGTTATGCAAAATACAAACTGGTCCAGCACCCCGTAAAAAATTTCTAACCGATTTTACAGAATCAAGACAATCCATGATCATGGTGAACTTTTGAATATCACAGGCAAAAACCGATGTGAGAGGTGCTTGTTAGTTTCTGAGGAAGCAGTCGATTGAAATCCGCGTTCGCCTTTCGTATTTAGATATCGACACCAAAACATTGACCTCTTTGACCTTGAAAGGTTGTATCTGTCTTAGGCAGTGCTTAATCAAAAATATATAGAGAACCAAACTCCGCTTGTGACTCGTGCCACTAATACGTCAAGTCAACAGAAAGTTTAAAATTGCATTTGGTGACCAAGTTTGGCAGACAGAAGAGATGCTAAAACTAGAAAAGAAGATTTGCTTCAAAGTAAATCGGTCTGTGTGCCTTCAAAAGTAGTAAATGTTGAATGCTACAACTTTGTTGCTTTGGTAGTTCACATTCCATTAAGGTTATGGCTGAACGAAACTTTTTAAGTCCAAATGACTTAATCTTTGACCCTTAGAGGTCACATGTAAATTACAAAAATGTACAGTGTTACAATACCAACAATTTAAGCCCAACATGAGCCACAAATCAGATGAAAACTGACGAAGTTATGGCTAGGTAAAACTTCCAAAGGGCTGAATGACCTTGACCTTTGACCTCTAAAGGTTATATATTAATCATAAAAATGTGCACTGTTGCAATACCTACCATTTGAATAGAAATGATTAGAATCGGATGGAAATTGGCTGGGTTATGGATGGATTAAAATTTCAAGGGTCCAAATGACCTTGACCTTTGCCCTCTAGAGGTCACATGTAAATTACAAAACTGTGCAGCGTTACAATACTTACAATTTAATCCCACCATGATCCAATTTGGATAAAAATTGATTGAGTAATGAATTGAAGATAATTTCAAAGGTCCAAATGACCATGACCTTTGACTTTAAAGGGGACATGTAATATACAAAAATGTTCAGTGTTATAATACCTACAATTTGAGCCTAACATTTATCATGATCAAAATTGGATAAAAATTGGCCAAGTTATTGCTAGATAAAAATTTGAAAGGTCCAACTGACCTCGAACTTTGACGTTTATAGGTCACATGAAAATTACAAAGATGCGCAGTGTTCCAATAGCTGCAATTTGAGTTCAACATGATTAAAATTGGATTAAAATTGACTTATTTCTTGCTAAATGAAAATGTCAAAGGTCCAATTGACCTTGACCTTCGAACTTTAGAGGTCACATGTAAATTACAGAAATGCGCGATTTTACAATAGCTACAATTTGAGCCCAACATAATCAAAATTGGATAAAAATTGACCGAGTTACGGCTAGGTGAAAATTTCAAAGGTCCAAATGACCTAGATCTTTAACCATTAGAGGCCAAATGTTAATTACAAATAATTGCAGTGTTACAAACTTGTTAATTGAAGTTGGCTTGGTTACCCATAACTATAATAGTTTTGGAAATATTCAAGATTTAAATTTTCAAATTGCCCTAATTTGCATAATTTTCAAAACCGTTAAACCTGTTTACAAAAACTCAAGACATCTTGTATGGAAGTATAATCATGCTAAGTTTGGAGTTTTTATGTATAATACTTTTCAAATGAAATGTCAGACAAATTTGCTGGTAAGGAAGAAGGAAAGAAAGAAAAAAAGAAAGAAAGAAAGAAAGAACTGATAGAAAAACAAATGTCTGTGTTGGCACACAGACATAGTTGCAAAATCGGTAATGCTCCTTTCAACGATCTACTCCTAGTTATGTCTTTGCGCCAACAGAGACATATTATTTTTCTAAGAATTAGTTCTATGTGCCAACACACACATATTGTTTTTCTAAGAATTCTTTCTTTCTTTCTTTCTTTCTTTCTTTACAGGCAATTTTGTCCCACATTTTATTTGAAAAGTATTGTCCGACAATGTGCAGGCATTAGAGTCCCCTGTACAGCTCAATACTGGGTGCCCTTTGTGACGTTTTCTTAATCTTATCCCGGGCTAATTACAATTCCAGGCCAACTTTATCTTACTATGCACTGGACCGTAAATTTGGCTTACATGGCCATGTTACGTGTATTATTATGCAGCTTATTTGCTGCAGAAATTCATAATCTTATCACCCCATGTTACACCAATGAGACTGCTCTTTTTTCCTCAGAGTATAAAAATAATTCCTGTAAGTTACCACTTTGGTTAACTAGTATCAAAACACAGTGTCCTTGAAGTGCCGGGATCTTTTTTTTTTAAATGTAAATACAAGTTCTATTGTTTTCATACGAAAATGTCAGACTATTGGACGGCGGTATCGTTGTAGTAAAAGTGCGTTTCACGTTTTATCCAACATTTTGTGCAGAACTGGCATTTTTTTTCCAAAAAGCATTAATCTGTAAGCACATCTGAGGAAATATTTTCTATAATGATGGGCGACAAGCCACTGTATTCTTCTCTCTCTCTCTCTCTCTCTCTCTCTCTCTCTCTCTCTCTCTCTCTCTCTCTCTCTCTCTCTCTCTCTCTCTCTCTCTCTCTCTCTTGTAAGTGGGTAGGGGGTGGAGGGATCGGTCTCGCCGCTCTCCTCCAAGATCCACGCCTGAGCTCTTGGGACTGCTACAACCCTCTCCTGCATTTTTATTGCTTCATAGTACTCTAACATTTATAGGCGTAAGCGAACCCCGCTTGAATTTTTAACGTTTAGTGGTGACTCAACATTCATGGACGTGATGTCATTTATTTTCAAAATTTAACGGCAATTCTAACTTTCCGCGGTAATAAAATTTCCGTTATTAGTAAAGTTTTAAAGTTGGCATTGATTTAACATATATGGGTTGTGCATAAACCTGAGCTACTTTGTTGTGTACGAAGTTTGTCTAAATTAGCATAAATACTACCATTTCGTGGCATTTTTGTCGATTGCGGTTTATAGGGCCAATGATAGCCAAAGTTTCAAATGGATCAAGCCATAATTAACAATTCATATGATCAAAGAAACGAGGACCAGTTTTTTCTTTGCGAGGTTCGTCTTGATGATGTGTTGGATTTTACATCTGATATACTTTTCTAGAGGAGCAGAGTACAAAATAAGCAACGCCAAAACAGGTTTAAATGGACAACTGGGGGCTGGTTCGGGGCATTGAGGGCCACGTAACTCCATGATGATGGCCAGATATTGAGAAAATGGGTGCAAAATCAAATCGGAACTGCGTTTCAGTAAATACGTTTTTACATCTGGAAGGATATAGGAAGTCGCACGTTAAACCCAGAAACCCACAGAATTGACCGGCGGCTGAATAAATCCCCATTACAGGTAAGTTAACCATGCAATTTGATATAATTCCAATATTATTTGTCAGTGTGACCTTTATGACTGGATGAAGATATCAAGGTGTGCACCTGGGGCTATCCTTATGTAAGGGTCTCTAGGGCCCACTTGATAACATGCAAATACAAGGTATCAAATTATGCTGTTATGTTCTACCCTATCTGTGGATTACACAGACGCGGATCGGGGGGACGGGGGAGGGAATGCTCCCCGCTGCCTTTACAAAAGAAATAAAAGATAGCTGCGTGAAGGTCCTCAGCTGACCTTGACACTCAACCCAAAATAAGCCCCATCTTAGTGTAATGGTACCCAGATGTGTTTCTGTAAGATTCCTAAGCATGTGGTCAAAATGTTTTTTAAAGATCTGCAAAAAATGGAGCGTGACTATTTGTAGAGACACAGATGAAATGCACCAAAGTTTCTTCTCCGTCGTGTTTGAAGTCAGTCTGTTAATGGCTTTGGAGAAGTCGAAAAAAACGAACGTGTGAATAACCTTTATTGCAATTCCTATCGACTTATATTGTGATTAATAGGAATCTGTGGGAAAACTAGAACTGTCTGATTTTCCAACAGAAATTCAAATGTCTCCCCATGCGCCGTGACCAATTGTCGCCTTAAAAATTTCTCATAATAATCCCAGTGACCTACAAGTGTGGTCAAGGTAACTTTTTGCCCCTCCTTCAAGTCATGTGCTTCAACCTCCAACAAACATTGTCAACGATGTGGTTACCTTTATCGAAATGCATGTTGAGGCGAATCACCTTTGTTACAAATTTCAGCAAATAATGCCCACTCCATGCATAAATAGGTGCTATATGTAAAATAACTAATTTGTGTCCTCTTCATACCACGTTTCAACTATAAAACGAAAAGTCAGGAGGGTCGAAAAGTGTTTCTCGTGATAACAGCGATTTAAAGGAAATGCTAGTATGACCTTGAAAAAGGTGAAGGTCCCCCATCTGTGATTCCCACCGGGACCTCGGTGAGTAACATCATCTGAGCAAGTTTGATTAAATTTGGTAAAATAATTCTTGAGTTATCGCGTCGAGATCAATTTCAACAATGCTGCTCTGTGATCTTGGGAATTGAATCAAGGTCATCCACCTTCGAACTTGATCTAGACCTTGGTTACTAACATTTTCCTACCAAGCTTTAATAAATTTGGTGATATCCTTCTCGACTTATCGCGTCCACATTGAAATTCATTAATGTGGCTAAGGGACATTGGGAATTGGGTCAAGGTCACCCATCTTGAACCTGATCTAGACTTTCTCGTGTAATATTATACTACCAAGTTTGATTAAATTTGGTGAAATCCTTATCGATCTATAATGTCCACGTTCAAATTCACTATATGGGAAGGTGCTCTTAGGGATTGGGCCAAGGCCACAAACCATCGAAGTTAAACCAGACCTTGATAAGAAACATTATCCTACAAAGTCTGATTAAATTTGCTGATATCCTTCTTGAGTTATGACGTCCGTGTCTAATTCCATTAATGTGGCTCTGTAACCCTTGGAATTGGGTCAAGGTCACCCATCTTCTAACTTGAACTAACCCTTCTAGTGGACTAATAATCCTGCGCAATGCAGAAGTCCTAGGTCAAAAACTTACGATTACGCAGAAACCATTCGTTAATGGATCTGTGACCTTGGGAACTGGGTCAAGACGAACCATCTTCGAACTTAACCTGAACCTTGGTTAGTAACAATATCCTACCAAGTTTGATTAAATTTGGTAACGTGCTTCTCCAACTATTGTATCTGCGTTGAAATTCCGTGATGTCGCTCTGTGCCCATGGGAACTGGGTCAAGGTCCCCCATCTTCGAACTTAACCTAGACCTTCATGTGTGATGTTATCTTACTAAGTTTGAGTAAAATTGCTGAAATCCTTTCTGGATTATCATGTCTGCGTCTAGTTCACTAATGTGGCGATGTGACCTTGGGAATTGGGTTAAGGTCACCCAATGTCAAACCTGGCGGAGACCTTAGTGGGAAATTTTATTCTACCAAGTTTTGATTATATAAGATGAAATCCTTCTTAAGTTATCGGGTCCGCATCGAAGTGTTGAAGACCAAAAACAAGAAGAAGCGGAAGAAAAATTAAAAATAAAAACAAAAAACAATACCCCCGTGTAATAATGGCAGATTTTTAAAAGGCTTCTTACAAATAACTGAAAAAAAAAACAAATCAAAACAAAAACAAACAAGATAAAACAAAGGCAAAAAAAAAAAAAAAGAAAAGAAAAAAAAAGAAAAAAAAAAAAAGAAAAAAAAAAAGAAACAAACAAACAAACAAACAAAAAAAGGCTCTATAATTTCCTAGAAGGTGATACATTTCACCCATAATTAGGTATAGGAGACGCATGTGCCCTTACATCAGACTCTGTCTTTTGTTCTAATTTTAATTTAGTCAAAGTATGACTCACTACAACAGAAGGAGACGTTATAAATGCATTCATATTTTTTTCTTGTTTTTATTATTGCTACAGGCCAATGATGTGCAAAATCAATTAAAAAAAAACACAAAAAACAAAACAAAAACAAAAACAAAAAAAAAGAGAAAACAAAAAACAAAAACAAAAAAAAAACAAACAAACAAAAACACACACACACACACACACACACACACACACACACACACACACACACACACACAACCCCCCAAATCACTTCGCCCACACACAAAATCAGTGCAGCCCCACAAAACATGCATCCCCATCGGGCTTGAGAAGAATACGGCTGACGGATTAGAAGAGTAAGTCGGTATGTGAAAAACATTGCAATCCCCATTGACTTACATGGTGGTCAATAGTATGCGGCCCCAAACCCACGGCCTCCTATTTCAGCTCAACCTCCAGCAAATCCTGAATCCGCTCCTGTTATATCCACTTCGACTGCCACTTGAAACTGTAAATAGTGCGATGTACTTACACAACGAACACACTACACAATCGTGTGTGCCGGGCCGCTCAACCAAAATACAAGGATATGTTTAAACGGAAAACTTATCCATAATGATGGGCATCTCATTTTAAGCGCCACGCATGAGAACAATAGATACATATGTTACAGAACGCAGGGTTGATGTTAAAGTTTCTATCGGATGCGACTTCAATTCAGAAGCCATTTCATGCCGAATGGAAATTAGTTTTAGTAAAATTACTATTTATTTTAGGCATAGGAACAGTCATTATCTAAAATCATTAATGGATTTGTACATTGTTGCACATAAGTTACATCTTTTGCAGTTTGACTTTCAGGATACAGGCCAATCTGGGCTGGCTGTCTCAATCTATTATGCTTGTTCCAAATGACAGCTTCGTGGAGTCATTGATCACGTATGATGCAAGTGCCCCGCCAGTTATGTATGATTATGTGCAATAGTCCTTTCCCCGTGAAATATATCTGTTAGTTTCGCCATAACATTGTTAATAACACGTACAAATATCAAACAACAACAAGACAAATGTCGCAAAGTCAAGCAGTGCAATATTGCAGACGGAAGCAGAAATTGAATAGCGAGAACGTAAGTCATTTCTGGGATAAGTTTCTGGGACAGAGGACATATAGTTTGAAACTTTGGCTGCTTGATTTCTGATAATACACACGGTCATGTCTACAAAATATTGCTCCTTGTTACGTGTGTGTTATGTCAGATACATTTACTGACCACCTCATTACACGCGCTACTCGCACACAACAAGACTTATTAAACCGAAAATAGTTCAGACATGAAAATCATTTTCCGGGTGAAGCATTTGACATTCGTAAATAAGTATAATTATGCAAGATATCAAGTAGATATGGCCCAAATTTTAAATACTTTATAAAGGATAACAGTAGAAAAAGAAGAAAAAGAGAAATAGCGAAAAAGGGAGAAACACAAAGGACGGAATCAGACTGAATGGCATTGGCATTCACAGATATAAAAACAGACGACATTTGAAACACTTGGTCACAGTCGGTAGTGCACGCTGACTAAGTCATGTGGGTATGTCGGGTTACCATCAAACAAATGTTGCGGATTTATCCAGCCCAAGGGGTTTCAAATGTTTGACAATTTACTGTGATCATTCTCCTTTAGATCAATCTGCGCTCATGTGCATTTTACTATTATATGTAGGTGGAACATAATTTCCAAACGCAGTATGCATAGGTGAACTTTCAACTTCTTTTCATTTATTTGTGTACCAGAAAAGAACCGAACCATTCAGATACACTCACAACTATTTATGCGATATTGTTATTGGTGGTCATAAACTATATCCGGGATTACACATGGAACAATAAACTATATCGGAAGCCTATCCTTGAATCAAACACATTTTAAAAATTGTTATCTTGATGAACAAAATCTGTAAACTAATCATTCCGTCTTCTAGCAAAGCTTGTAAGATTTACTCACATACAATACGTCAAATTAAATTGAAGACAAGAGCTCTTGAAATAGGAAAAAGAAGGAAAAACATTGGAAAGTGATTAATTTAGCGTTTTTTTTTTATTTTGAGGATTGTGCACACGTATCAAAGCAACAATGTTCGAAACAACGTCGCACCAATGGTTTCTATTTGTTTTGTCGTCTTGAGCTCAGCAAGGTTAACCCTTTACCGCTCAAATCGCCCATAGGCTCCTGGATGTAAATTGTCGTCTACCTTTAAGTTTTTACTTAAATTTCTTATTACTATAAACCATTTCGCTGAGATTCGTATGTAAGACCATTCGTGCTGGCACGCCCGGGGTCAATAACTTTGCTTGGCGCGAATTGGACGCAATGCACCCAACGCGCCCCAAGTGAAAGCTATTAACTCAGTCGCACTGAGTGACCAGGACAGGGTTAAATCACAAGGGACATCGCTCTTTTATTATCAGAGCATAAATAGTTTACAAGGTAAAGTAGGGCCTAGGTAGATCTTTGGAATTCTCCAATGTAGATCAAATATATTTATACAATCAAATTGAATGTAAAGCAGGAACATTTTATTATGAATGTGGGCGTAGGTTGGAATCCTTCGTTCAGGCCTTATAGTTACCCAGAAATTTAATAAATATATACCTTGCCCTTGGGATTATGCTACAAGTAAATTTTAATAAACAATAGTGAAGTACTTAATACAGATTTATTGAAAACTGATTTGGTCCACGCATAAGAATAAAAAATCATTGGAAAGGAATGCATAACTACCAAGTGTCTGCTTTGCTTCGGCGTTGTGAGTATTTTTTTGCCAAAAAATGGTATTTTTTACGGTTGGCTGACAAGGCACAGTTTGTTTACTTATCCTTGAGATATACATATGCACTTATAGGAACTAGGACGAGAACAATTGGACCTTTCAAAGATCTGTTTATCCAGACATCACTGTCAATATTTTTTTACGGTTGCTTGAGTAATAGCTCAAGATAGTGAACTCATTTATTACACAAGTGGTACCTACTTAATCAATGCGATGTATTGACTTTTGAAGTAATTTTTGCCTGAGGATTTATATCTGAGTACCCCGGTCACATATGATGGTTTTTATTTTCGGTTGATGTTCGATTGGCTGTTTACCGTGTGGATCGATTTAATCAGAGCATTACTTGGTGCTCCGTGTGGTCGACGTAGGAGCACTGTACCCAAATAGCTCATCGCGTATCAGTACACCCACTTGAACGTGGAGTGAAGGGTACCGGTTTTGTTAAGTGCTCATAATATATGTGCACGAAACACAACTACTTGACTGCAACAGCAAAACAACAGGAGCGACCAAAGTCGATCTCCTATTCATAGATGCAGGTAAAAAGAAAAGTTCGCAAAGATTTCAAATAATTGGATTTGTCGGATCAAGTCTCTGAACGGGCCACTTGACATATCTAGACTTGCAGTTGTCAAATCAATTGTGTCAGAGAATGTGTCTGTGGTACTCGTAGTTTGAAAAAAATGCACGTGTTCGCATACCAGATGGTTTGTATGTTTTATGTCTGTATCATTATTTTTAATCTATGACAAGCACGGGTAGAAGGATGAAAATAAACTCCGTAATGATATTGTTCCGTTTCGAAAGTGCTGCTATGCACGATGCGTTGACTATCTTGCACGTTCTAGCGTCTTTTTGCTTATGTTCAAGACTAGCAATTAAGATTTTGCCCTGTGTCACCAAAGTCCTTGCAAGACGCGATACGTGTCAGAAGGAGACTGACCTGACGTCTGAATGTAATGGACTGTGACATACTGATCTGTAAAATGCATTGATAATCAGGCGTGTCCACAAGCTGTGGTGTGGCAATGCGAATGGGCAAACAGGCTGGGTTTGATCTCTGAGACGTTGAAGTTACTGAAGGAAGCTTAAGGGTAACCATTAATGAAAAAAGAAAAGAAAAAACAGCATTAAATAACAGTAAATATATAGCATTGAGCCTCTTGTTGTCATTTCATTAGAACAGTTGACTAAGAGCAAAGTGGTACTTATGCTGGCATCCTTAAATGGTGTAGTTGGGAATCAAAGTGCACTGAAAGTTATTTTCGACATTCTATTTTGTCTCATATACAGAGTAGGGCTGATGTTAGGTCACTGGGACTTTTATCACTGGGAGGATTTTCTTGGAAGGAATCTGAATATTATAATTCACTTTACTTTATCGTGTTTGACTGTTCGTGGTTTTTTATACATTGACAAATTGGGAGTCTGAGTTCGCATTTTTCTTCACTCTGGGTACATTTTTTTACACACAACAATCTTTGCAACTTTTCCCGTTACTTTCAAATTTATTGGACGCAATTAACTCACGAAAATGGCAAGAAATAGTAAATAAAATAAATTAATAAATTTACAAATAAACAAATGAAAATAAATAAATAAACAAACAAACAAACAAACAAACAAACAAACAAACAAATAAATAAATAAATAAATAAATAAATTAATAAATTAATAAAATAAAGCAATCAACAGTATGTATGAATTCGACCCTCTTAACACCAATTGTTGGAAATCGTAAAGTGTATCAGGCATACACGACATGTTGAAACCCGTTGTATAGATTGTCAAAGGGGAAACTTTTTGCACGTAATTAATCGTGTCATAAAAGTATAATATAAAGTATCTCTGTTTTCTTTTAAAGTATCCCGGTTTTCTTCTAAGTACAAGGGATTTCTTTAACGTATCAGGAATTTATTTAAATTTTATTGGTCTCCTTTTTTCCCACAATCGTGAAAAAATCATGATCAGACTAAAGACTACGTCCTGGTGGTCTCCAATTTTAAAATGGTCAGTTCACAAAGATGGTAACACGTTCCTTCCTGAATAAATTTCGAAGTCGTATTTTGGTATATACGGTGTTATGAACTTTGCCCTCCCTCATAAAGTCTGTACCATTTGAACAAAAGGCAACAAAATTTTACATATCTCCATGTTATGTAACACCTTAAAACGAAAGTCTGTTTGATATCATTATACCCCTTTAAATAAACATTATCATGTAACTCTTGTATTTCTTGTATTTCTAAATCATGTTTACAGCTATGAGGAAGAATTAGTAGTTACTAAATCCCAATTTTTCTGGTGTTTCTCGCCCCTTTAAATGAATCTTGAATCACGTAACTATTCTAGCAATACAACCTTAATAGAGCACAGCAATGGCAGCCAAGTATGATAGGCATGGATGTTTGAACCAAGTAATATTTAATTATGCGTTTACAAAGACTAAATGTGTCGTGCAAAATTACAACAGGTTTCTACGTTTGTTTTTCTGTTCAACATACACAGATGCCATTTTCCTCTTCCGTGCCTAAGAAGTTGCGTTTACAAAGACTGAATGTGTCGTGCAAAATTACAATAGGTTTCTACGTTTGTTTTTTCTGTTTAGCATACACAGATGTTATTTTCCTCTTCCGTGTCCAAGAAGTTAATTTCTCATTGCAGTTTATGACCTGTGGGTCTTAATTGTAACTAGTATTGTTAATTTATATTATTATGTAGTCTGCACTTTCATTGTAATTGTATGTTACTATCATCATTGTGTCATGCTTCATTAATGGACTGAAAAAAAAAATTCAATGGACCATTTTAAGAAACCCCGGGTATCATTTAGGGCATGTTTGTTGAAAAGAACAGTGCATTTACATGAAAATTGTTTGTAGCTGTTAATATGGAAATTAATAGAAATATGCAAATAAAAACACCAAGTGCTGACACAATGGATGACATATTGGAAATTTTGAATTGATGATGATGATGATGATGATGATGATGATGATGATGATGATGATGATGATGATGATGATGATGATGATGATGATGATGATGATGATGATGATGATGATGATGATGATGATGATGATGATGATAACCATTAATGACAGTCAGAATATCTTAAATTTGACTTCAGTTTCGACTCGGCTTCGATCTTTTTTAACGCATGGTGCCGCCCCTTATATTAAAGAGTCAAGTATGACCCCCCGAGTATCACGAACCTTGGTGATCTCGATGTAGCCTCATGTAATGTGAATGAAATATCCATCATGGAAGATTCATGATTACTGTATGCAGTTATTTTCAGTTTCACCCCATACACAAAGTAGTTCAGGGACCTATATTGAACTGGTTGTGTCAAGTAAGCATTTTGTCTGCATACACCCTTTGAAAGTTCCCATAGCAACGGGCTAATAATACTTAAGTTTTAAGTGTTCACGATATTTTAATAGCATCGCCGGACAGAGCCATAGAATTTTTGCTTCTATTTGTTGTTAGTTGTATTCATCGCACAGTGGCTCCCTGCCATTATGGGGCCCATCACACGAAGATCACGGTTATGGATATCCATCAGAAAATGTTAAATAGGGGAAAACAAAAACTTACATATTTGGAATATATCTCCCATACGTGTCAGGCAATATTGTTCTCACACAAGCTCAATTCAGTAAAATCTACCTGATAATATTAGTGAATGATAAAATGTACTTTTTCCGCAATGTGAATGATGTTTTTTGCTCAATTAAAAATCTGGTATGTACATTGTAAATTGTCGCATTTACGTATCCTGGAGCTGAATGTTATCTACAAAAGGCAACTAAGAAGGGCGTTTCTTACTGGCCTGTTTAAATTGTGCCTTGCAGTTGTCACTTGTAAACATATATATATGTCTTCATACATTGTTGGAAATAGTTATACAGAATAATCTCGAAAGCAATTTATTCTGAGGTATGGTCGTCTAAAAAAAATCGCCATGGTCAGTTGTAAGTAAATCAGCAATTCAATAGGTTTCAATGAAACTGAAAAGAAACCCAGATTCTCCTGACCAGGGCAATTACACCAGCTGATTTCAATGAACAAAATGGGTTTTCAAATGACTTCTTAATTCAATCAAATCGAAAAAGACAAAGATAGTTGCCAAATTAACACACTATTTTCTGGCTGACGCCACGTAACTTTTCAAACTTACGTATGTATATATATATATATATATATATATATATATATATATATATATATATATATATATATATATATATATATATATATATATATATATATACATATATATACATACATAGATACATAATATTTCAGTATTTCCACGAAAAGCCTACATGTGTCCCTTTGTACAAACAACCAAATTGTCAATGAAACATAATCATTACCATCGTGACCTGAAAGGGCAGATGGTTGATAGAGCATGCACAATAAAGAGCACGGGAACAGCTGCCAAGACCACCCCGCACAGAAACGGGTTATGGAATGCTAAATAATCAGTCTGTTTATATTTAACCACGTGTAGGCCCTTCATAGATAACTACGGAAGCCAAAACCCCTCCAGCCAATTTGGATCTCCCTCACACTTTGCTGAAAAAAAGACAGGAAAAACGCTTTAAATAAAACAATGAAACTTCTTGTACTCAACACAGAATACACACACACATATATATATATATATATATATATATATATCCATTTGTGTGGGTGTGTTCTTGGGTCACTTGAACTACAAACCCTGTTCACTATCATTACTAGTGATGTGACTTAATGTGACACCGAATGTCGTTCCGTTTGACCTCTCACACAGGACACCGGAGGATAAAACTGACCGCAGTGGCGTCTGTACCT
Source organism: Hermodice carunculata (assembly GCA_964020975.1). Classification (NCBI taxonomy): domain Eukaryota; kingdom Metazoa; phylum Annelida; class Polychaeta; order Eunicida; family Amphinomidae; genus Hermodice; species Hermodice carunculata. The sequence goes on from OZ026622.1 coordinate 50,006,398, forward strand.
GTCTGCAAGATGTAATTGTCAACATGGAACTATTATTCATAGGCCAGTGATCCATGATTTTAGACATATATGATAATAAAGTTTCCCTCTTCGGTTTCCGACAATGAAATTCGATGAAACTACTTGGAAATATTAAAGTTCGAACCACCAATCACCAAGGTAATGACGTGCATCACGATAGGACAATGACAATATGGACACGGATGGTGATATATAAGCACCGTAATGATGACGATGATGATAATTATGACGACGACGAAAATGAAGAAAAACACGAACAAACTGGCAACATTTAATTCTTTTAGAACTGAAGCTGTCCGAAAACAATTGGTACCAAGGAGTAGTATGTGATTACTTGCACAAGTGCATGTAATGTAGACGGTGACACCTGGAGTGTTGTTTGAAGCCACCTGGCTTCATTAGTGAAAAACATCTACACAAAACATTCAAAATTGCGTTGCTGCACCGACTTGGAATATGCGCTTAGTAGCGGACTTATCAAATGTTGTGGCACAATCATTACAATGACCATGAGTATATGCCTCACAATAATTGATAGACTACCTGTGTGGTGTACAAGGAATATGAGAGCAGGTTGTGAAACAATGTAGTACCTCCGTAAACATGCTGCAATCAAACAACTTCAATCTATGGGGCTATTTAAGATTCACATGTATTAATGTTTCAACAAAGCAATCAACTGGTCGCTTTCATCCCTATATACATCAATAAATACACCTTCATATTCCTAGGCATTGCATTATATTATTATCAGTATTTAACGGCAAGATTTCCTGTTCAGTAATTGCCCAAATAGTGTCATAATTCTTTAAATCACTTTCACAAATGCGATGACGACTTATCGTTTATTTTCGAACCACTGAAATAATTAAACTGGAATGAGAAAGCAAAGAATTACTTGGAATATATACAATTACTTGCAATGGAATATGAATGACACACATACATACATACATACATACATACATACATGCATGCATGCATGCATGCATACATACATACATACATACATACATACATACATACATACATACATACATACATATATATCTGGACGTGAAATGAATGTTATATGCATATAAACGTTCTATTGCTTATCATTCGAAATTTTTCATTTGAGCAGCTATACTCCACGACTTTCTACAGCAGCTTGGTAGTAATTATGGATTCGGTTGCCTTAAAATTATCAGGCTCTTCGACAAACCAATCACGGTCACGATCAATTGTTCTTTAATGCCCATTGATGTCCCTCCCCGTCAGGCGGTTGTAAAAGATAATTCAGTCATTGCACTCCAATTAGGCCATTTATGCATGCACAACAACATTAGGCTCCTTCCACACGTCTTCGTGTGTGGGGTTTACTCTCCAACATTAGGTGCAGCAATATACGATTGAACTTTATCTGCAGCAGTGATAAGCATCATTAATTAAATGCTGGAAACCTATGGAAACTAGCTATTGGAAATGACATGCTACAAATTAAAAGGCACAGACCGTCCTGCTACACGCGTAAAATAACGTTCAACGTCGCCATGTATTGTTTGGAAAATAGCGCAAGAGGATCGACAATATATTTCACATTTCACCTGAGGGTAACAGCGGTTTTATAAAGTGTTTAACCTTTTCCTTGCCAAACAGCTATGAGGTAGAATGGGAACAGGATGATAAGGGCGTATAGAAACACTGCATGCTCACTAGTTGAGTATATACGTTTCAGGTAGAAAAAAAGACCCTTCACACCAATATCAATGATGCATTATTTGGAGAGTATTTCTCCCCAGAGTTCAATTATACAATTACATGTTTGGTGTTAAATTTTCCCAATGGTAATAGTCCACGTATGGTGCTAGCTGCTGACTAGCTTCGCTTTATGGTAATCCTGACTGTACTGTACTACAATCTGACAGACTAAATATGCTTTTACGGCATCATAATTACTTTACATGAAGAATGGTCTTCATTTATTACATATTGTTCTGTGTGCCATTTAATCGAAGGTACCACCAGCCAAGTGCAAACCTTAACCGATCTATAACTGTAACAAATAATTCGACAACGATACTTTTAATTAGATTTTCTGATTTTTCTTCAAAATTTAGGCACAATTTCGCAGTTGTTATACAATAAGCGATCTACTTCTTATTGTAATCTTTAAACGGAAATTTGCAGTACATGCCACAAAAACAAAACATAAGACTACGCATCTGCCTTTACCTGGGAGGTTTCTATGTCGCCTTGAGTTGTAGATCTTTGACACTAAACGCAAAAGCGAATAAAAAAAATAAAAAAAATAAAAAATTACAATAATATAAAAGTAAATAAAATAAAACGAAAAACCCAACGGAACCAACTGGCATGGATCGTTGAGAGTAACAATACGTGGCAACGGAAGCTTGGCATCAAACTCAAATATTTAGGTTACCGTAAGTATTAAATGCAATATTGAACAATGTTCTGATTCAACGGCCTTGTCAAGGTGTTGTAAAATTAAATTGTATAAAATTAATTAAATGGAATTTAGACGGTTTTTTTATGTGAATATGGCTGACTTTAATTTTTCCACCAAAAAAAAAATGATCAACGGATGTCTATTTATTTAATCCCTTCAAAAAATGTACCAGCGCAACCAGTTACCGATTTTCTCATGGGTCCTTGAGGTTATGCTTTCCGTGTATTTCCTTGTCACGGGAGCTGCGGAAAGCAATTTGTATACTCGTAGCTGCACACTACGGAAAACGTACATCTTCAATTCTTCTCTGATGTTCGCGCAAGTCAATTTATTTGCAGCTATAGTAGTAACCTTCATTTCCGCTACAGTAGAGCACTACGCTGCAGAAAACTTCAAGTATATGATCAGTTATTTGATGTTCAATCGCCAGTATTTGTAATCAAACTTGACATGACAAATTACTGACAAATATTTTACAACGCAATTCACTTATTTGCCGAAGATGTTGGGATGCATTTTTATAAACGCATTTCATCCACGTTGGGACGCTAGACGAATGGTGCAGAGGTTATTCCTGCGTGTGTGGCCATTTACTAACAAATTTTATTGGACTCTCTCTACGGACAGAGGAATCGTAGATATTGAGTAGGATTATCCTTCTGTGATAAAAGTAAATATAATGGTTAGTATTTCAGCAATGCATCAGAATACTGCCGCACACCACTAATTAAATGTGCCTCCATCATATCTAATGTGAAAAATTGTTTTAATTCTACATTTATGTTGTGACGACTGTCAATCGATTTAAGATTGACATCCATAATTATTTGACCATATCGACTTTTTTATTTCTATATACATATAGTAAAAACTAAAAATATTATAGTTTACCTTCACGTCTTTATTTACAATTGTTCAATATTGACTGCAGAATAAAAAATTTGAAAGTTAAAACTCAGTAATCATTAATTAATTAATTAATTAACTTTTTTGCAATTGATGGACACATAATGCAGGCTTATACCCAAGACGATCTTTGTTTTTGTCAGCAGATTTTTGTATGCTACAACGTTTTGAGCGCGACATTTATAACATACATGCAGATGCTTGTGAGCGGTATTCGTCTAATATTTGTAAGTTTTTAAATTCATTTGAACGTATTCTATTTCTCAAAGTGGAAAAGGGAATTGGAAAACTAGCCGAAGGCTTTTGCAGGTTCCTCTTCAGAGGGAAGGTCAGTTCAATCCCCTCCTGCCTCCCACTCCCATCCCAAACAAAAATGTCCTATTTAAGAATTCTTACATGGTGGTATCGTCTGTTTTCTAGTCAAAAGCATGGGTTTATTTGATCTTATATTAGAACAAGATTACAAAGCTTGGAGAGAGAAAGCTGTCTTTTTGGGACAAACCCACAAGGCTTGCTGTGGCGCTGATAGTTTACCGGGACTTTTCCAATGCGAGTTCCGTCACTCTCTCGTGTGAGGCCTGTTGAACAAATTGATCACCTGTCAGTGAATTAAAAGGGCAATATATCCCTCAGGAGCTAATGGCGATATACACGAACCTGTTTCCTCTCTTCCACTTCACCAATATTGAATAAGAAATAATGGTCGCGAAGTAATTATGTAAATGCGACGCCCAATCATCCATGGTCACAAATGAACACATTATATTGTGACTCCGCGCCAAGTGCAATATATCGAAATCTTAATGATTCTGCAGAAATTTAGATGACGCTTACAAATACATTGCACGCAAAATTAAAACTCTCTGAACTTTAATATGCATGTAAATTCATCTCGACAGCATTCTACAAACTTCAGCATGAGTGACAGTTTTCAGTTGATCACCCCAACACGCGCAATATATTTCTGCAAGCAGAGTTAAAACAATAGAAAGATTGTGCGGACATTGCCACATCTCTGTGTTCAACGCAAGCACCAAAATGAAAGCAAATGCATCAATATCTGGTCACTTATATAACAGTCATGTTTAGTCCGATATAATACGTAGCCAATACTGTTTTTCTATTAAAACGAATCACAGTAAGTTAAAATGGCTTTGACACCGTAATCGTGTTGCTCTTCCGCGGACATGTACGAGTGCTCAAGAAACCCAATTAAAGGAGAACGAAATCCCAAGAATCTCAAATTATATACGACTCCATACATGTGTATGAACAACCACAAAGAAAGCCGTACCAATTAAAGGTAACTACATGTAATACAAAGTGTAGAAGAAGCAACTCTCCTCATCAGATTGAGGGTTTATAGCTTCCTCGGATATAGGTTGACGCGATGCACAGTATATCTCATGAACTTTTGCTTCCAAAAATAAACTACTACTACTACTACTACTACTACTACTACTACTACTACTACTACTACTACTAATACTACTAAATAAATAAATAAATAAATAAATAAATAAATAAATAAATAAATAAATAAATAAAATTACAACAATAAGTGAAAGAATAGCTAAGCATAAAATATTCTTTAAGCTTCTTTCATCTTTCTACATGCTATTCAGTACTATATACCCCTACACTCAAAAACACCAAGGAGGATATTTGTTAAGTTACAGACAGAGTTAATGTTAGCGTATTTTTGCCATTATAGATTACTTGAATTGTACACCCGACTACGGGTAGGGGTGTGATGAAAAATCTTGCAGCCGAATTGCATGTTTTGCTTAACATGATATGTACCTTGAGTCCACCTGACAATTTTTTTAAGTTTGGCTTCATTGTACATGCAACCATGATGTAACAATAATGTAAAAAGAAACCTCTTCACTGATGATATGTCATTTGACACCATATCACAGAATATGTTGAATTAAAATAATTCAATATTATATGATTACATTTTGGCTTCAATCAGTTAAAATTTACCAGAATGACTGATCAGGTGATGGAGAGGTTTATATTTTGGACCGTAACATTGTTTACTTCCACTCCTATCCATCACCCGGTGTACATTTCAGGCATTCTATAATGACAAGGATAGGCTAAAATTAACCTTGCTTATTATTTTTTTTCTGGTAACGAAAGTTCAACGTCATTTGAAACATAAAGCTTAGAAAATATAAGCAAGATACCTATCATACATGGGGTATCCTATTGTTTCATAGCAAACTATTTGCTTATATATATCTTTTCGGATGTACCGCCATTTTGGAAAACAGAACATGTGCATCAGACACAAAGAGGAGAAACATAATTATAGTTCACATCATGCTACCTGCAAAATAAAGGGTCCAGATAAATGATAAAACGACAATGATTAAAAAAACTTTATACATTTAAATAAAAAAAGCTGGAGTTTTTAATTCGGAAAGACACGAGGGACGTTTATAATTTGTTCACAAACAAATGTAATGATGGCGCTTTGGGTTTTCTTTCCCTCTGTTGCAATGTGTTACAGGAACCACATCAAAGCAAGGATTTGTAACAGCTTTGCATTGTCTTTTCTCAGAACTGGTTCATGAAGTTGCACCAAGTGTTACAGGATCCTGCTTACCACAGGACTGCTCACAGACTTCTTGTTTTTTCACTGCTCACGTGACCTAATATACTTACAAATCAACGCCAAAGAACTCAACGAGCTAAACTGGCAAGAGGCGCGCTAACATCTTCTGTAATGAACATGACCTGTTGTATTCCATGTTCAGATTCATTAAGCATCAATAAAGTAACAGTTATGTATGTATGAAGTATTTTGGGACTGTTCAACAGTCGTTTATTGAATGAACCGAGAAAATCTACCTTTCATAATCGTCGAGCTATGGTTTCATTGACAGCCGACGGTTGTCTAAGTTATGATTAAGCAAGTGATTATCATCTGCATAGTTTTGTTTATGCAATACATGTGTTCCTGATTGTAAACAACTGGCCATGGAAATTGTAAGGAGTGTGTCGATTGTAAATGATGTGCCTGGAAAGTGTATGAAAACATATACACTGCACGTACACGTTCGATCTATCCCTCCCATTTCTTTCCTGTGTCAATTAATCTCGCGGTAAAGTCATGAACGCATCATCATTGGCTAATCAAAGGAACATGCAGGTATATTTGTGATTTGTTTTTCCTGTCTGCCCAGTATTTCATGAATCGGGCAACATGTTATTAATTTGGGAAGGGCTTGAGCAGCAGATTGACTGTTAATCAAGTTTATCCAGTGTATGGCAATTCTTACTATTTGCTTTGGTGCCCCAGCGTCAGACTATTAAATTACTGATTTTCTAAGATATTCGTCCTTTGTGGTTTTCATACATGATTCGTGCACTTCTCAGTATAGTTGTCAAAATGAACACGATAATGCTCTCATCCATGCTCAGCTGGCAGTGTGGTGCGATCCTTTATCATAACTGTACGGAGATACATTGCGATAGTCTGCCAGATTATGAATATATTCATGTCCATCTGCCCCGCTATATTACATTTATCTATCTTTATCCCAAAGCCTCTTCAACCCAAAGAGTGAAATGTGATACCCAGGCACTTGCAAACGCAAATGAAGTCATGCGCGATGTACAGCTCAAGTTACATGGAAAAAACAATGGCTTCAATGCTTTTTCAGTTATTTTGAGTGTTAATTCGCTGACTGTTCATGGTTTTATTTTGTTCACATTTGTACGCAAAGTTACTTCCCTCTTTTTTTTCAATTCACAATGGTTATAATAGTTTGGTTCCGTGTTGTTTTGTCAGAATTATAACAATGCGTTGCTCCAGGGAAAATAATGATCAGAGAAAAAGCACAACATGCCACCAGCCAAGACCTGTCTGCTACCAAGAATGTTTCCATGCTTTGCCAGAAAAAAAATGTTGATGATACCGATACATCCTGGAGTAGGCAGACCAAAAAGCGGACAAACGTACGTGTAACAACCAGGTGTAAACATATGCTTATGGTCGACAGATGGACCAGGTAATAATTGCCAGTTTTGAGCAAAGAGATAAGTGCGATGTGAGCTGTATCTTCTGTGCCACCCGGACAACAGCCCTATGGCAGGTTGCAAAGTTCCAGGTGACATCTCAGATGTTTTGGTTAACTCCTTCTCGTCTGCACTATTATCATTAAGGAACCCACTTCCTGTTTAACGCTATGATATAAACTTTGTAACATTATTATCAGCAGTAATATTTTTTGGAAAATTAAGGATTATAACTCCTTGAAATTTGATTCTTTCGTTATACTTCATCAATCATTTTTAGAACATCTACGACTCTCTCCTGTCACCTAAATTTCAAATAGATATATTAGCCTACACTGGCCTGACCTGAACTCATTTACAAAATTGGTATCAAATGGTGAAAGGATAGGACAACCTGGTCAAGTACATTAAGTTCAGATCACGTTAAATTTATGTACTTTGGCGCCAGTGTGACCTTGCAAGGTGTTATTGTCAAGATTCCTTGTAGATTCAACATGAAACATCATCCTACACAGTGATTCATATGACTCGGCGAGTAAAAATCGTAGGATCATGACAATAGCCCTGGGGTAGGCTAAACAATTTTTTCTCAGTTTGCGTGTTCTACTTGTAACAGACGGCCCTGGGCTACGCTTGGAATATCTTAAGCGCTGGATTCCGGCCATTAAAAAATCGAAGTCCAAGGCAACTATATTGTATGTGGATGTGAATCAGTTTGTTTTGGAATATTATGTCAAGCATGACGCCTCTAATAATTGCGTATGAAAAAATGCTGTTTGTGCATTGAATTTAGGTTTAACATGCACGCCCGCCCGAAATCTCATGGAGATATGTTGAGCGTGTCCGTTGTCCCAACTACACAAAATGAGCTTCCGTATTGTTCATGGTGAACGATTGTGACGCCCGCAAATGTTAAAATTCGCAATATGTAAAACGCCCTTTTATGTGAAAAAACGTGGTAGCATGCGTAAAAGTCAACGCCATGATTAACAGACGTGAAGTTAGGCTACCTTACGTGAGGCTAATTCTTTAAGGAGGTACCTTATGACAGGTGGTCGCTTAAGGTAGGTAATGTTGTAATAAAATATGCTAACGTAGAATGTTGAGACTGTTTTTAGCACAAGTAGTCCCTCAGCAGAGGTAGACACCAGGCGCCGAGACAGGTTCTACTGTAATTTATCAAGCGTGTTGACTGATATTTACTGTTTATTTTGTAGCTTGGGAACTATGTAAAGGAGGACCAGGAGGTCAAAGTGACTTTGCTTTCGTCTGCTCTTCTTGACTTTTTTACTTGCCTTGCATACAGAACATTATACTGGCTCAGCTAGGCACTCCCCCCCCCCCCCCGCGTTTCAAATTTTCTCTTTAATCTGGAGAACCTAAAATAAGTGTGAGTTTGCTATCGGTTGATTGATTGATTGATTGATTGATTGATTGATTGATTGATTGATTGATTGACAGTCTAGTTTAAACATATTTTATTTCGCCAAATGACAAGGGATAGGAGAAAAAATGCAGAGCACTTATATGAACTCCTCGCCGCGGATATCAACTCAGTTTCACAATTTCATCAACAAGATGGTGGATAAAATATACACTACATGTGTATACATTGTAATGTACGGTAATGCTGACTCATGATATTAATGCAATGGTTTCACAGAGGAATACATTCATGCAAGCTCTGAGATGAAACTTTCCGTAAACGCACTGAGAGGTTAGAAACGCTTTCTCTGAAACATGAATTCATGGACTGCCCTGAATAAGTTAATGTTTACACTTTGTGGTTGACTGGGGTCGCCGTATAACAGGTTATTGATTGATTGATTGATTGATTGATTGATTGATTGAACAGAATGGGTAACCCAATCAGCAGTGCTGTTCTTCCTTGGGGCCTAGCAAAATAGATATACATATGTCCAGTACATGACAAAATAATAATGCATATACTATTCACCTGAAATTAAAATTGAATATGTAAAAGTCCATACACGTAGCTACATCGGGGGAAAGAAATACCAATGATACCAACCGACCCATTAAAAATATTGCTTCTTGTAATAAATTTTGAACTTGACTAAATGTTCGTCTTCCTATATAATTTGGATGGCTGTTCCAAATTACTGATCCGTTATACAAAAAAAAGATCGCTTGAAAAGTGCTTTATTGATGGGAGGTACTACGATATCAAGAGACCATGAGCTGTGTATTTCGTAAGAACTAATTTCGGAAACAAGAGTAACCTGATCGGAAAGATAATCAGGAGCCAAACTATAGATGCATTTAAGCATTGAAGATGCTATATGAATTTTTCTTTAATCTTTAATTTCTGTCAGCCTAAATATTTGACAATATCCTCGCGCCCAGCGTTAACACTATCATTTTTACAGATAATTCTGGCAGCACAATGTTGCATTCTCTAAACAAGTTCCGCTCCACCGGCACCACACGAAGCCCAAACAGTGTCAGCAGAGTCAAGATAAGGCAAAATACAGGTTTTTAAGGTGCGAATTAACAGAGAGGAATATTTTTAAAAAGGACCTAATCTCCGGAGAATAGCAAGTTTGGCACAGGGAACTTGCTGGGAATAATTGGCTGGGAACTGGCTGGATTTACTGAACACCAACTTAAAAAAAAAAGACAAAAAAAAGCAAAAAAAAAAAACAAACAAACAAACAAACAAACAAACAAACAAACAAACAAGCAAACAAAAAAATTAAACAACCGACTTCCCCCCCCCCAAAAAAAAATGGTTGGGAAGCGTTTTGATCTATTTACGGCTGGCCAAGCATGCACATGAGATTACAATGTTTTTAACGACGCAAGCCGTTTTCCAGCCGAATAGAAACCAGCTTGGAACAATTCCCAGCCAATTTCCAGTCGTCTTATATACTTGTACCAATACTTGGCTGAAGACTGGCTGAATTTGGGCCCAACTTTTGACAAAAACAGTCATGAACGTACCCCCAATCCCTAGCCGGCTAGGAAGTGTTCCCAACCGGCCAAGTATGCGTGGACAATAAAGAATATTCTATATGGCGCTAGCCAGTTCCCAGCAAGTTCTCACCTTTCCAATTAGGTGAGGGCGATACGTTTGGATCCACTTTTTATAATGACAAAAAGCGTGCGACCTCCGACCATAGTAGCCCCCCCATCCCCGTTAACTTTTCATTTGCTGCTGTAGGTCATCATAAAAACAAAGTAAACTATTGCATAATAATACACAGTGCTCCACCAGACAACAGAGTGTATTTGTGCACAGCACACACCTTAGTTAAGAAGTGTCCACACGCCAAATTTGGTTACTGTAAGTTTCCAGATATAACAAATATGGCCCGGAGCAGTTAAAATTTTGGGCGCGGGGCAAACGTCAAAGTCAAGGCCAGGGTGAGCCAATTTTGGTGTGCCACACACTCTTATACCATGAAGTATCTGTACATCAAATTGGACAACTGTAGGTGTCATGGATATATGAAACATTGCCCAGACAACCTGAAACTTTGCGGAGTCAAAGATTGATGTCAAGGTCACAATGACCCACTTTTTTGGAGACATATCAATTTCTTATGAACTGTCACACATCAAATTTGGTAGCCGTAGGCATTAGGGTATAGGAAATTTGGCCAAGACAAGCTTTAGATTTATGGGGTCAAAGTTCAAGGTCAAGGTCACAGTGACCTATTTTTGAAGCATGACACACCCCTATACTGTGAAGTGTTCACACGTCAAATTTGGTAGCTGTATGTATTATGATATAAGAAATATGGCTCAGACAGGCTCAAACTTCAAGTCAAGGTCAAGTCAAAGGCCAAGATCAAGGTCACAGTGATCAAATTTTCGTACGCGACTCACCGCTTGCCTATGAGGTGTCCACTCGCCAAATTAAGTGGCTGCAGGTATTACGGTAAAGGAAACATGCCCCAGACAAACTCAAACTTTATAAATGTTAACGGCCATGGTCAAGGTCACAGTAACCCAATTCTGGTGCCTGACTTACCACTGTTAAACCAATAAAGCGCCCATAAACCAAATTTGGTAGGTGTAGGTGTTATGCAGCCAGAAATATGGCCAAGCTTGGTCGGAAGGGCGGAAAGACAAGTGGAAGGGCAAGGTGCAAACCTATGGTGCTCAGGTGGACGCCCGATAGTCAGTATGGTTTGTGTGAGCGTGACGCACGGTACCTCACGTGTGCAGATGCATGCAAACACCAATAGTCCTTGAGGATAGTTTTAGTGGGCTCATCGCACTTCTTTCTACATAGTGTTTTACATTTTCAGTTGACAAGATTTTTTTATGCATGTATTAGCAACGTTTTACATATGCAACAAAAGTTCTTATATATAGAGTTCATTTTTACTTTTGCAACTAACTTTTCGTTTCTTTTTTAATATCAGGTCGTTTTTATGTATTGCGGATTCTGTGCACATGACGGTGTCACAAACGGTACTGCAATATTGGACATGTTTTATATTTTAACACGTGATGTAATATAATATCGCATTGCATCTCCGAACCGTGTACAGGTTGCGCATGTTTACGTTTGGTGCTGGTCTTATTCATTAACACGGCATATGGAACTTTTTCACCAACTCTTTTTGAACTCATGGTTGCATATGACCATAATGCAATACATGTTGATTATCTACAGAATGCCAGCATTGATGGCAACACGTGTATAAATCAGGAAGAGGACTCGAGGAAGCATTTTTGATGCGTTAAGTGTTTTTTTTTCCAGCGGTTTAGTAGGACACGAAATAGAACTGTACTTCATTTACTTTTTTTTTTATTTTCCACGAGCTATCCCACCCAGGAATCTCTCAAGGAAAGTTGGCAATAGTGTTGATTCGATTATTATTCAACGTTCACCTTTCTCTTTTGAACAAGAACCTAGAAATTTTATGGAAAAGTGTGAAAGGGTACAAAACATCTTTATGAATGCATGCTCATTACGAGACATGCATATTACTTTCTATAAAAAAAAAGCATGGGGCTCAGGCCTGTCAATCACAGAGGACATACGGGCATATCACTGTCACAAACAGGGCTAGATACTCCTTTCTCACAAAATTAGAGTCTTGCAAGTTTACAAATACCAAAGTCATATTAATTGAGTGTCTTCTAAATTGGTTGACAGGAACTTTTCCCTCTGTCTGTGCTAAGTGTTCTTTATTTCCAAAATACTAGTATTAGTAATATTCCACTTCCCCGTGCAGGCCGCGTCACGTATCTTGCAGGCGAGACTATTGTTACTATGACAACCAGGTATATAGTTGTGGCGGGAAATTAATATGCATACCTCGTATTGAGACTGGGTAATCTAATCGTAATGCTTGGGACTTCTGTTCAGGGTAATATCTGCATTTTTGCGACAATCAAACTGATTAAAAACCCACTTTGATACTTTTTCATTCCTAAGGCAGTGATGATTTGACTTAATTCTGACCTTTATTCAGAGTTCCAATCGTGATGTCATTTATGAGTCCACACGGTCCATTGATCCAAAATGATTATAATTATAATTATTATTGGAACGTTTCAATCATCTCTTGAATCGTTGTAATAACACAATATCCACATTTTGAAATGAAAAGAAGTACTTATCTGCCAACAACAATTTTAAAAAAATCTAAAACACAGGATTGCGCTTGACTGACCTGACATGCTACCCGCCAATATACTGAGTATGATCCTGTCAATTTGGAAATTACTGTTAACTTTGTGCAGTCTCAACTTTGCCATAATACAGGACTTTCATTATGACCAATGCCAATGTTCCAATGAAAAGGTTATGGACTCATTAAGAGAACAGTAAAATGACATTGTGGCTTTGGGAATAAGGTTAGGGTCATCCTTGTTGCGTCTTCACCCACTCTAACAGACGTGATATCAAATAAACTCAAGTGGTTCTTTATCTCATCACGGGCCATTTGCTAAAGTGACCACGCGCCCTTGGATTTGAGGATAAATTCACATGTGCAAAATCGACCTTGACCTTCCAGAGGTTCACCATGTTCACATCCAATGCAAACGTCCCAGCTCAAATACTCCTCCTTATATCCAATCAACAGGCAGGCCTGGGACAATCAAGATTTGCAAAAATATCCATATGCGAGTAATGAAGTACATGTACGTATTCACCATGGCATGCCCCGTTACTCTTTTATTCTATCAGTGATGTCTTGTCTTGTCAACAATTCTTCTTGTGTGGCTTTGCCGACCTATCTGTTTTCGCGCAGTGATGTCCACTCTGGCTACCAACCTCTTTTTGTTGTATATAGTCTTCCTCCTTCTAACTTTTTCACGTGAGAAAGGAATGTATATAGGGCTATGCCCTTTTCTCCAGTTGTCTTTTTGGAAATAAAAATATGTTTAAATCAAATATTCTCGAATTATAACCAACAATCCATATTAGCTAAAAATATCCTATGACCTCGGGAATAAGGTCAAGGTTACCCATATGACGAAAGTAAGACCCACGATGTGTTCTTCCTATGTTTTTTCTTCTTTACGGTATTAGGCCTACAGCTAAACACAAGATGCTCTTCTAACATTTTCCGGCAAAAAAAAAAGCAATAATCACCCACCCCAAGCCACGAAAATCGCGACTGTTGAATCCTCTCGGCTGAAAATGACAAAATTTTGTTTCGAGCTGCCCAGCAGCTCATATAACGATGTTCGCCTGCACGATTATGTGGCAGGGATCTCTGTGAAAATTCACAGACCGTTTCAGGCATTTGGGTACAGGTTTTCCTCGTCCACTGGCTAAAGCTGGTGTTTTCAATCCAAAGGTCCAGATTTTTGCTAGAAATACCCCATGGAAGTATACCGTAGGCATCATTTAGGATAAAAGGAATTGTGGGAGCCTCAAGATCCCAATTATATCTGAATCGGGGATGTGAAAAATAAACACAGCCACCCTCTTTCAAATCTGAACTACAGTCGTGTGCCACTTTATGAATAAAAACAAGGAGTTATAGAAACGGGGTTAAGCCAATTATATACACATAGTATTTAACTTGTAATATATCAAATTTTATATGATAACCTGAGATTTTATTTTCATAATTTTGTTATTTCTTGCTGTTTTGTTGTAAAAATTCTCATGGTCTAAAATTAGCTGGAAAAGGGTGTCAACATTCAAATTTCACTGTACCACATACTTAAAATTTTATCTTTTTCCAAAATACACAGAGGACCTTCCTGGGCATCATCACGCAGTTTCAATCAACAGTGTGATGACTAATTTATACACGCATTTTCTTCATGTTATCGTTGACAAAATCTACATGTTCCGGTGCTTTTCATTAGCAAAAAACTATTTACGCATCTATTACCTGGTAATCCTACCAATTCCAAAAAATATACACTTGTATAGGTGTATCTGCAAAAATATACTTTAAATTGTTTTCTTTTTGCGTGTTTAAATTTTCACGGTTTTTGCATTTTTGACATTTTATTGTAGTTTTAATTTCACTGTTTTGGACATTATTCCCATTCAAACAATTCTAAAATACTATTTCACTGTGTTTTTCTTTTCACGGTTTTGTGCCATCAGCGAAATCAGCAAAAATAAGAATACAGTGAAATTAAAGCAATTTACAGTATAGAAGACAAATTCATTTAGTGGAGAACCTCTTCTGTGCGAACGCTTGTGCTTGGCCATGTGCAGATCACTTTCAAACTTGTTGACACAGCTGTGTGATATTTGTATTTCTGAAGTATCGAACGTGAACATTGAACCACAAGACCACTATTATTGAGCTCTTTCCTTGACACACAGTAAAACCTCTCTAACCGAACACCTCCGTATACCGAACACCTCTCTCTACTGAATACCATTTCTCGGTCCCAAATATATACTTTCAATGTTATCAAACCTCCCTATACCGAACACCTCCCTATACCGAACATTTTTTCCGGTCCAAAGGGTGTTCGGTTTAGGGAGGTTTCACTGTACATTGAAATTTACAGCATATCACTCAAAATATTTTATGTTTTATCCGTATGAATCGACATATATCAAGACTAGCTGATAGGCTTGAGCCCTTTCCATATAATATGACCTTTTAATGAAAATTGTATCAGTCTCGTTGATTGGCATGCACAACAAGCAGCTCAGTTAAACAAGCAGAAGCACAGTGGGATAAACAGCAGTTGGATGCATATGCATAGGTGTGTCTGTGCACACACACACACATATACATGTAAATATATATATATAAATATATATATATATATATATATATATATATATATATATATATGGATCTCCCTATTAAGACCACATAAGGAGCTAAAATGTTGTCTTTTTAGGAATATATTATAATAAAGGATGGACAAAAGTGAGACTGTAAAGTTGTGATCTTTATATTAAAATAATCTCTTTACCGAAATTGTCTTATTTGAAGATTTTACTATGTACATATATTTCATTATTCGGATTTTATCAGAAAACTATTTTTATATTGGCTATTTTATTGGTCCGAAGTGCTCAGACTGGCCTGATGCGCCAGGCAAAATGTCATTGTTATTGACGGAGAACCTGTAGTCCGTACCAGTATGCGAACACTTGACTGATGATAGTTATGCTAATTGACCATTAATAATTAAAGTAAGATTAATTTTGAATTTCGTCCTGTCGACGCCACATGAACTATTGAAGGATTGATAGTGGTAACAGAAGATTTCTATTTTGGATACGAATGATCATACAGCCTCACCAACCCACCCACCCAAGTTTAGGGCCTGAGCTGTTGCAAGCTCGCCCAATCGGTATTCAGGTGCAAAATAAATTAATGATCCGTAACCCCAACATCCTGTTTCGAAAGCTGGTCATTGGATCATATTCTGTGTTGACCTTTGTAATTGGCAACGGTTTTGCAACACCTGTAACGTAATGACATCCTCGTGATCCTCTACCTTAGTCAAACCAAACTTTTCACGTCATACAAAAGTTCAGTAACATTGTTCTCTATTGTGCGGCTAAACCACGCACCGTGGTAGTGCTGCCCTACTCCAGACATTTTGGAAAGATTGAAAAACAAAAAACAAAAAAACAAAAAAAAAAAAAAAAACAAAAAAAAAAAAAACAAAAAAAAAAACAAAAACAAAAAAAAAGAAAGAAAAAGAAAAAACAAAACAAAACAAACAAACAAACAAAATAAATAAATAAATAAATAAATAAAATAACAGGTACAGACAGAAGACATTTTCAAGAGTCCTCAATACTATATTACAAAAGCTATCCTTTTAGCCGTATCACACACAATATTTAAGGCCCTTTAAATTGAGTAAATAATGGATGCGACAGACCAACGGCACCGGTTAAAGGTTGAGTCAAGGCATTAGCGCTGTCAGTCCTTTTTCAGTCCCTATTGCATCGATACAAGGTCTACTGTTACACACACACACACACACACACACACACACACACACACACACACACACACACACATATATATATATATATACATATATATGTGTTTATATATATATATACATATATATATATATATATATATATATATATATATATATATATATATATATATATATATATATATATATATATATATATATACGTAGGTTTGTGTGTGTGTTCATTCATTCATCCGAGACAGTTTGGCGGTAAGTATCTCAAACATAGCTGTTCACGTTTCAGGAAAATTATGTCTCCCTTTGATTGCCATAAAGCAGGCAACCAAAAATGAGATATACATTATAACAAGTACCGGGACACGGCTGTGTGAGATGGTATATTTATGTTGGACAAAACTCTTCCAAATATAATTTATAAACCAACAACTTTTTCTTTTTATATGTATATATATATTCTCTGTTGGCTTGAACGATGCATATTTCATTATGCAAATTCTATGTATATATGAATTTTAGTGAGAATTATAATATATAAAGCAGATGTGTGCACTGTCGATTTGTGCAGAAAGCAAGCATGTCTCTCTGAAATTGTGGTATATGGTTTCGGCACCATCCCACAAATAAACCAAAAGAAGAGAGATGTGTGATGTCGCTTGCTTCAGCGTGTTAAAATCAGTTTTATTTTTCGTCAATCGAACTGAAACTGGTAGTGTATATTATACATCGTGTTATAACGTCTCCTTTCTACAGTTGTAAATTCTTGAGATCCCTTGTTTCCTTATATATATATATATATATATATATATATATATATATATATATATATATATATATATATATATATATATATATATATATATATATATACATATATATATATAGTGTGATCACTACGTCTGATGAGCCCAGGGCTAACTCAATAATAGTAACTATCATGTAATCCAAGTAACAGGTACATGTTTACAATATAAAAGGTCATGCTGAGTAAATAATGTACATGAAACTTACGAGATTAACTGGAGCATGGTCATCAACTCGGATCATAAAAGGCCGTTGCTTCAGTTTTAGGTCAAGGAAGAGACGAATACATACATATCCAAATTGCAAACCAGTGTGTCTGATAAAGGATCGCAGCCAATCGAAATTCATCAAGGAAGGATCACTATATCTGGTAACTACATTTTCCGTAACGCGAAATAAAATACTCCAAATGTGCAACGTTGAATTGGGACTGAGGGCAATAATGTATTTTGACCCTACATCACAATCTCAGAAAGAACTACAAAATTAAGGTAATAGCATATTACACACTCTCGGCGTCCTGGTTGAGACAGGCATCCAAAGCACTGGTAGACCGTATAACGTCGCCATATGCAATATTACATTGAACGCCTAAACTTTCATGTTGGAGCTCTGATGACAGGTGGCGTTTAAAAAATCAAGGAATGCGTATATATCATGAAAACACAGACTGTGTAGACTCGAAACCCACCAAATGTATGTCGAGCTTCATGCCTTGGGGGCTAATGTCCTATTTTCCGCATATAACTTTCATGAAGTGGTCTACAATGACATAAACATATGCAGCAACTATCTTAACATCTCTTACCAGGATTTCGCTAAGTGGTGAACACGCTTAAAAATGTGCAGACGATTTTTTTTCTTTTTTTAATGACACATGGGGAAGTTTGTTGTTTCAGGTATCTGTTGAGTTTGGTTTCTGCTTCGTCCAAAGCGCGCCCCAGGGGTCTTGTATATTATTCTGATGATTGCTTAAATGTGCATGAAATCCACATGCGGAGTTTTTAAAAATATGTTTAGCATTGAAAAAGCATTGAAAGCCAGGACCACGCCTGTTGGTATGTAGTAGGACAAAATAAAAAATGACTTCAAATATCGTCCCGACTGAAGTCTGATTAGGTAGCAGAGAGGTTGTATACGACTGCCATTCACTATGTCAACCCTGCAGGGCCTAGTTTCAGCCTGTTCGTAATCCAGGGTGTACACAAAAGCAGACTTGGGTTTTTTCGTCAAGGACCGATTGAGGGACTATTTATCAGTAATTATTTGGCATTAGACTGACTGGGGTGTTACCCTCCTAACCTGGTGACAATGACGTGCAAGTACTTTTAAAAGGGTCACAGTGATTTGTTCGCTTGTAGCATGGCCCAAAGCCACCGTCTCGTCGGAGATTCATTGGAGTCCACCTTACGAAACATACATGTCCACAACTGTCAAACGGTCCACCAAACAAACACGTGGACCAAACTAGGGAATGGAATTGTAAATTGAGCGTGGTCAGTTCATGCTGGTAAGGGGAATAAAGGAAAACAATGGGATAACTATTGGACATACCGTGCATGATGACAAGGTCATTATGATGCATAGTTATTAAAAGTTTACTTGTGATCAGCAGTGTGTGGCTATGTCAGCCAACAGGAATGACTGAATGTACGAACATCATCTGATATGTAGATCATACAAATATCAATGCAAAGTATCGTCGGGGAAACAAACAAATAAAATTGTGGGCGATGTGGTTTTGTTTTGCTGTTATAGAATATCATATACATGACATACAGCTGCTCTAGGATGACAGCTAATATACTTATTTACATTGCAGGTATACAATACATAAAGCACAACCACTATATGATGTATAACCAACTGCCGGACAGTTGCTATCTTTACATGATTTATCGACACCGTCGAGTGATAAAGAGGTAGAAAAGGTTGAAATGAAGATCGTACTCACCTGATAGGAAAATTGCGTTGTTACGTATGGTCAGCCTGGGACCAGAAATATACTCGTAAATATAAAGGCAAAGAGACAAGGAGAGAATCACAGCCCATCCTCCCGGAACGATCAGCCACAGGAAGTATGCAGCCACCTCTACGGTGAACACTTGCCATAGCAGCGTGGAGGGTGCCCTGCCATCAACCGCTAGCGCATACATGAGACACCCGCCCAAGAAGTTTGTGAGGATTGCCTGTGGGCTGAAAATATATTCCACCATGTGGTCCAGGACCATTCTGCTGATGTACTCCGCGTGTCAGACAAAATAATAATAACTGGCTCCTTCGATCGACATCAGCTGTAGATAAACTGCTACTTCATACACTGTTATTGTCACGTTTGCTCCACATCCCTCCACAAATCGGCGCTGATCGTCTGCTCTGCTATTCAATCGACTCGTGGATAACCAGAATACATGCGCAGATGAGGACTTTCATACAAGTTTGGGAGTTGCCAATTTGAAGTAGCAGTATCGATGGAAGGCATCCCATGTGACTGGAGGGACAGGGGTCAAACTCTAGTCATCACATCTGTGGCACGTCACGCAGCAGGTTGTGGGCTGGACTGACAAGATCCTTTCCTTCGTTGTACAAAAGTATCAGAGGCATCACATGAATACATTTTTGTTTGTTTGTTGGTTTGCATTTCATTGTTAAGCAGCGGCTATGTGGTCCCAGAATGATTAAATTCACTTACACGTGGGGAAATAATCACTTTTGTCTTTCTTGAATGTTGCGCGTCACCAAATGTTTTGAATGAGGGAGAGAAAAACCCGCTATGCCGCTGAACTCTTCCATTACCAATTTTAACAGAAATCGATGTGCTCAGAAGAAACATAAAGTTGCTAGTTTCGTATTCTATGTGAATAGATCTCTCCCCGGGGAACTTTCATTTGAGCACCACTCTGCCTCCAGTTGCAGTTAAGAACGGAGCAGCTTTCGTCAGCGCGCTTTGTGCCTGAAGCAGTTTATTGAAACACAAGAACTGGCACCGAAAGAGTCAATTTGCCCCTTTTTCAACAGTTTGTCATATCATAGACGTATAATACATGTATTATACGTCCATGGTCGTACTGAGATTGCGCCAGGTGAAGTTTTTATCGGATGCCGTGACGTATCACGGATTAACAAATACAATTATCGTATGGTCGCATCAAGTGTGATTATTGCCAAGTTGAACGGAATGAGTACGCTTGCACATATAAGTTATTTGAAAAATACTTATCTATGGAGGTTTAAGTATCACTGTCTGTGCATTTCAATGCTTAAATTGAAACATGCCGTTTTACCAAGTAATTATTAACCCTTTTCACGTGGGAGACATAACTATCTCGTGCAAGCCTTATTGACAGCGGACCTTTTTCGGACCCCCGTAGGGAAGTATTTGACATTATTTGCATAGGGTTAACTAGCTCTTTTGCATATGACTTGCTCATTTACATATCAATAAATGCCCTTGAGGCTCTTGTTATATGAAGGGAAACTATGTTAATGATCAGCCTTAAGTGCTGCCATCTAGGGGCATAAATTCCACTATTGAATGTGATACAATGATCACTCCAAAAAAAAAAAAATAATATAAAATAAATAAAAAACAAATAATAAAAACAAATAAAAAATAAATGAAAAAAATGATAATGTAAAAATAGATAAATAAAATAAAATAAAATAAAGACCATGAAATGAGTGCATGAATTATTTACTTTGGTGAAAGGGATATCAAATATACTAATATACTTTTTTGTTTTAGTTCGTTTTTGTGTCTTTTTTCTAGCTTTTGTATTTGTTTTGTCTGTTGTTTTGTTTTGTTTTGTTTGTTTTTTGAATGCTTGTATATTGATAAAATGGATAACCAAGGGTAATAGAAACACAAACAGCAGTCAAGTAGACAAAGGAGTATGTGAATTAAGCAAGCATTGACAAAATGTAATATAAAGAGAAAACATGAAAAAAATTTCACTAAAAAGAAGATTTGCTTCAAAGCAAATCTGTCTGTGTGTCTCCAAAAGTTGTAAATATTACGGGCTACAACTTTTGACCTTTGGTACTTCACATTCCATTAAGCTTATGGCTGGATGAAAAAATCAGAGTCAAAATGACCTTGACCTTCGACCTTAACAGGTCACATGTAAATTGCAAAAATGTACAGTGTTATAATACCCACAATTTAAGCCCAGCATGAACCAAATTAGATGAAAATTGACCAAGTTATGGCAAGATGAAACTTTTAAAGGGCCAGATGACCTTGACCTTTGCCCTTTACAGGTTACACGTTCTTACAAAATGTGCAATGTTGCAATACCTACAATTTGAGTCTAACATGATTGGAATTGGATGGAAATTGCCTGAGTTATGACTGGATGAAAGTTCCAAAGATCCAAATGACATTGACCTTTGACCTTTAGAGGTCATATGTAAATAACAAAAACATGAAGTGTTAAAATTGCTACAATTTGAGCCCAAAATGATCAAAATTGGACAAAAATTGGCCGAGTTATGGCTACATAAAATATCAAAGGTCCAAATGACCTATATCTTTGACCGTCAGAGGTCACATGTAAAATACAAAAATTTGAAGTGTTACAATAGGTACAATTTGAGCCCAACATGCTTAAAATTGGATAAAAATTGACCGAGTTATGGCTAGGTGAAATTTCAAAGGTCCAAATGACCTATATCTTTGACCTTTAGAGGTCACATGTAAATTACAAAATTGTGCAGTGTGACAATAGCTACAATTTGAGCCCAACATGATCAAAATTGGATACAAATTGACCGAGTTATGACTGGATGAAAATTTCAAAGGTCCAAATGACCTTTACCTTTGACCTCCAGAGGTCACATGTAAATTACAAAAATGTGCAGTGTTACAAACATATTTATTGAAGTTTGATTTGTTCCGCGTACCTATTATAGTTTTGAATATATTCAAGATTTAAATTTTCAAATAGCCATAATTTGCATAATTTTCAAAACCGTTGAACCTCTTTACAAAAACTCAAGACTTCATGTATGGTAGTATAATCATAACAAGTTAGGAGTTTTTAACATGTAATACTTTTCAAATGAAATGTCGGACAAATTTGCCTGTAAAGAAGAAAGAAAGAAAGAAAGAAAGAAAGAAAGAAAGAAAGAAAGAAAGAAAAATTTCATAGAAAAACAGGATGTCTGTGTTGGCACACAGACATAAAAATCTAAACAAATATAGTGTCCTGAGTACTTTAGCATACCAAACCAAAAATGCATGCTCTTACACATACATACATACATACATACATACATACATACATACATACATACATACATATAAACTCACATACATACATACATAAATACATACATACATACATACAAACACACATACATACATACATAAATACATACATACAAACATACATACATACATATAAACACACATACATACATACATACATACAAACACACATACATACATACATAAATACATACATACAAACATACATACATACATGCATACATACATGCATACATACATACATACATACGACCAATATTTGTATCTGAGACCGACAGTCACGCTCATGTGTCATGCAAAGAGCACACTCATACACCACAATGTCGCCATGGTTCCACTATTTGTATCGCAACCACTGGCATGCTAGATACCGGCCTCTGGAAACCAAGATCAACTAGTCAAAATTTTATGGCTACTCCCTTTATGACGATATCATATGATGTGTAAACAGTGATTAATAAATGCCAACCGTTATAACCGTAAACTAGAACTCCTCACTGCCATGGTCATCAGAGGAAACGATTTTCTCTTTAAGACATACACAAGGTTAACAGCAGCCACTGCCGGGGTTAATTGCTTGTATCATCAGATTAATTATCATAAAAACATGTGAGAATACATCGAAGACTGTACTTAACCCTGGCTTTTGTCCCCAAAGCGCGAGTTAGAAACCAGTCAAGTTTTTTTTTTAGCAAACTGAACTTCTCCCCTGGTAAATCGGGACAGTCATATTGTTTCGTTACTCTTTGCGCACATGTCATCGGAAAAGGCGATATATATACATATATATATATATATATATATATATATATATATATATATATATATATATATATATATATATATATATATATATATATATATATATATATATATGTATATATTTATTTATTTATTCGTGTGACATGTCCTTTTTCAATGATACTCTGGGCCAACGCGAAATATTAGGTGTCAATTTGCAAAGGTAATATATCCTGGTTCCCAAAGCGAGGTGGAATATCAAAAACATGTGATGTGCATGTGGGCTTGGATGTCCTTTATATGATATTGTTTATTTAGGTATTTGTTGGATTGTTTACTTATTTATTAAACTAACTTTGTATAATCTGTTACCATCTGCAAAATTTAAGGAGATGTCATGCAGGAAAAGCGGACTCCATTTTTGCTTTGTGAGATGGCTCTTTAAGAATGACGTCATTCTTCTGTGATCATGTGATTATTAGCTCATTTTCGTGTCTCTGTGGGTCACAGCCAGTATTACCTGCTTTCGGGCCCACAATCTGGACAGATACGAAATTGAGTGCATTAGACTTCCCGTGTGTCTAATTAACCACCTTGTACTTCTGCAAACACAAACAAAATACTTCAATTTTCACAGTAGAAACCGAAACAAGACGAAACACATTTGGCATTTGATTAAATATAAATGTGTAACTTGTATAGAACTTTCGGCAATTTTGCTTCTCAAATACCCGAGCATATTTACGTTACACAATGTCAACATGCAATTTGATTGAGGGGACGAGTGAAGTTGAAGGGATAAAGATTTGGATCATATTAATACATGCATAAATACGTGCCAATGTGCTTCTTGCACCAATCACATGGAAACGTGTATATAAACATTTGTCTGAAAAAGACTTAAAGTAGTTCAGTTCCATTGAAACCTTTTCCTTATCTACATCAAAAATCATTCCTCGAGGCAAAAAATAAACATAGTGTCTGTAACTTTTGCCTTCAGAAGGAAATAAACGACCGGTGTTGATACTTATACACGGATGGCCGCGGGACATACTGACCAATTTACTCAATTATATCGTCCTGGCCAGCGTGGCATAAACGGTGTGACTGAGTGCAAATGAGTTTGCCAACCTATCGGTAACCCATACATGTATAATAGATAATCTTTATTATGAAGACAGAAACTTTCACCGTGGGCTTGCATATTGAAGATTATAACATATTTCAGATGTCACTTTAAAGTTGTCAGATGACGGTAGAAGCCAATTATTTTTCATTGCAAGATACATGTAAAGATAGATGCAGTCATTTTTAATTCAAAAATGATGTAACCAGACTGGTGAAAGACTTGTCATAATGATTGACATTTTAACAGAGGGGGTTAATTCTTATTGTGGTTTGCTGTATGAAATGTTAATTGCCTTATATAATGAACATTTAGAACTTACAAAACAAAATTTTAACATTGTAAGATGGATCAATAGGTTGCAAAGAAACGTAAACCACTGTGATAGTAGAAAACCGGCAGAAATACGACCGGTTGATACCAACCTATTCCCACAGTTCAGACGGAGAGACGTCCTGCCTTTGTTACACTTTGAGTTATGTTTATTGAAATGGGCCTAAAGTTCATAGAATTTAGGGCACCGACAGTTTTAAAAGGTCACAGTGAAAAAACTCGACTAATATGCAAAATATTTTGGCACAGGTGTATAATGACATGGATTAACTTTTATAACGTCGTTGAAAACATTTAGGCACAAATACAAATACAGAGGGCGTAGATACTAAAAAAACAAAAAAACAAAAACAAACAAACAAACAAAAACAAAACCAAAAAAAAAAAAAAAAAAAAGAAAAAAAAGGGGATAAAAGAATATGCAAAGCATTTTCACACAGGTGTAATGATATACAGTGGAATCTCCCTTTCCAGACCACCTAATGGACTGAAAAAAAGTGTGGTCTTAATAGGGGAGTGTTTAATTTAATGGAGAATAAACAGAAATGGGTCTGTAAATTGTTTTTATATAGATATTGTCACTTTATAGAGGTGGTCTTAATTGGAAATTTTACTATCTGTTCATTTTTGGCGTCGTGGAAAAATGCAGAATTAAAGTTCTATACAATAGTTTGAACACGTGCCAAAAATTCGAATTCTCATTTTTCCTGGTAACATATATGTTTTTCTAGTAAAAGAATCAACACAGAAAATTAAAGTATTGGACTTGGTATAATAGATGGCATTACGCTCCTTTCAAAATACATACCTTGTAAATGATTACATTGTCATTGTTCATTTCATATAAGGTTTTATATCCGCTTCCATTCCATATAAGTCACCAACAAAAGGTGGTAATGCAGGAGAAATAAAGATGTCCTTGGGGTAAAGTATCATACGCTTTCGACAATCAAAGAGATAAAAAAAAAAAACTACAGAGGGGTGTAATCTACATATATAAAAACAATTAGAAGGAAGGAAGCAGGAAACAAAAACAAACAAAAGAAAACAATAAAAATCAAAACATAAAGTAACAAACAAAACAAACAAACAAAAAAAAAAAAAAAACAAACAGAAACAAAAACAAAAACAAAACAACCCCACCCCCAAAAAATACTGGGATATCCCTAACCTAAGTATTCTTATAATAACTAAATTATGTTGAAGTTATTTGAGCTACAAAAATGCTTTTTAACAAATACATGTAATTATATTGGTAAAATTAGTCCAGTAATTTGCTTACACTTGTACATTGTAAGTATACCTCCGTTTTAGGTCTGCTTGAGTATGATCTACCTCTGTCTAGATATGATTGAGTTGAACCTACCTTGTATTTACGACCTGGAATCAACAATACCGCCACGAGAACCGCTTGTAATAGATGACCTAAGAGTGTTAAGATTGTATGCCGCAAAGTCATCGTAAGGGCTCAGCAGGTTACCATGAACACTCCATAACCAAACTCTCCTTCACTAAGACTTCTTATTGTACATATTAATTTTCAGCACCAAGGAAGAACCGCGTTCAAGCTGTTCTTACGGAAACCCATTCCGTAAAGGTCATTGATGTTCATTGCATTTTCTCACGGGCAAATAGTACACATTTAGAAGTCTGGGGTGTTTTTTTTTTATTCTTTCATGATCATGGCCCTGTTACTTTCAATTTCAATTTGCTTACCATGTTACTATCTGGTATGGTATCCATTACATTCGGTTGAAATTCACGTTTACCCGGAATTACGGTCATTGTGTCCAACTATAATGTATATATATATATATATATATATATATATATATATATATATATATATATATATATATATATATATATATATATATATATATATATATATATATATATGTGTGTGTGTGTGTGTGTGTGTGTGTGTGTGTGTGTGTGTGTGTGTGTCGGATATATCGACAACAGTTTTTGTAAACATGTAAGTGTACATGTATTCATTAGCTCCTATTTGAAATCTGTAACACATTACAGGCACGGTCCTACAACTGCGATTTTTGTTTTACCACCACACCACAGTCGAGTTTGTCCACTTGCATGCTTGCATCAGTTTTGCATGTTTCTTTCATTCAGTTTTCAACTTCGTTTTGTTATTTTGTTACTTTACATGTTTACGCTCCATGTTTTGATTATGTTATTTGCTATGGTACTGGTTGGAAGGCATAAATTCACTGAAACAATGTGGTTTCATAGATATCAGGTGCCCAACTGGCCGAATACATCTGTTTTTGGTCTGTCCTACACACGTACGACTATGTTACTTTACATGTTATTCCCAGGGAAACTTTATTACACTGTGACAGTATGGTGTCATGGTCCACTAGTATCTACTAGGTCTGGCCATAGAGCAAGCAACACACAAGCTGTTAGGTTTATCTCTACGCTTTGGTTGAGGTTAATAATCTTAATGTGTTACGCAAGGTCTTTGAAGGATGAATTTTCAATATCTTCCGGTCACATGAGTGGTAGCACCGAACAATATAGTGTGGCCATTGGCCGCTTTATAACTGGTTATGTCTCGGATAAAACGCATTATGATTCTTTGCTTTTCCCTTAGTTAGCAATCCGATCATGCACCAGTCCCTACTGTAATGGTAATGCTACTTGCAAATGTTTTTTTTTTTTTGTGGATTTTTGTGCTCACGACATATCTTATACGTATTATACAAAAACTTTGCTTTATCCACTGAAGTTCATCCGAACCCAGGCCCTAGTGATACTTATACTATTAAAGGTATGTCATTGCAACGTTCGCAGCATCTTAAAAGTGATGGGAAAATAGATGAAATACAATGTTTCGCTCAAAATGAAAACTTTAATATAATTACTATTTCTGAAACTTGGCTAGATGAGAGTTATCCGGGCCGACTCCTTCATATTGATAATTTTCAACCTCCCTTCAGAAGATACCGCCCTACCGGGAGAGAAGGTGGCTTTCTAACCTATATACATACAGGCTTTCCAAATACACGGCGTGTCGATCTCGAAGGTCCAAACTGTGAAAGTATAGGGGAAGAAATCGCGACCCAACGTGGGTCAGTTCTGTTAGGGAATTACTATCGACATTCTGGTCAACCCCGCAGAGATCCGTGATACTTTTCTTGAGTCGCTATTTGATTCCACCTCATCCGCAATTGAAGGTAACCGGTATATATTGATACTCACTGGTGACTTTAATGATAGTTGTGTTGATTGGAAATCCACTCATTAAGATAGTGAACTTGGCATGTCTCTCTCCAATCTCGTAGCTCAATTAAATCTTTTCCAGATACTAGATGAGCCTACAAGAATAAACTAATATTTAACCAGTCTGTTGGAACTTCTAATTACTAACTCGCCTGGACTTATCCTGGACAATGGAGTCTTAGCCCCTATTCTGACCACTCTGTTTTTTTTCGCTCCTTTTCACCCTCCTAACACATAGATTGCTCATCAAAAGAGGTATATGGAATTTAAAAAAAAAATAAAATAAAGTAAAATGAAAAAAGTTGATTTACAAGGTCTTAAAACTACCTTATCCTCTGCTTCCTGTAACACTGCCCTAAACGTCTTTGGTTCCAATAAACTCCTTCTTTCCTAAACTCGATAAGAAAAATATTAATCCCTAAAAATAGTGGAACTTGTCTAAGTCCTTACCTGGATGCAAAATCCACGAAGACATACCTCCTATTGTTGAAAAAAGTAAGAGCATCTCTAGCATTATCGAAAAGTGTGACGTATTTAATACCAACTTCGCTGCTCAATGTGTTACTCATGCCGAGAATGGCGCATGAAGGATTTCACGCTAAATGAAGAAAATTTCATTATCATTAATATCAACCTCTGCATTAGGCCCCGACAATATAGGCAATACTCTCCTAAAAATACTGCCGACTCCGGCTCCAAGGCCTTGGCAAAATTGTCCAACATATCTCTCAGTGTCTCCCAATTTCCCGATTCTTGGAAACGCTCCAATATCTGCCCTGTGTTTAAAAAATCGAATCAACAAATCAAGAGCAATTGTCGTCCAATTTCCTTGCTGTGTAACGTATCTTAAGTTTTCGAGCGACTGGTCTTTAATTTTCTTTATGGAGATCTAACAGGCAATAACCTACTAACTGATAAGAACTCTGGGTTTAAAGCAAATGATTCAACTACCACCCAATTAGAAAGTATGCTCCACAATATCTACAATGGGCTTGAAAATTCCAAGGAGGCCAGAATGGTATTCTTGGATATCCTGAAGGCCTTTGACAAAGCATGGTATGTAGGCCTCCTCTTAAAACTACGACAGCTGGGGTTATCTGATGGACTTCTTAGGTAGATAAACAGCTACCTATCAAACCGCTTCCAACGTGTTATTGTTCACGGACAAACCTCCTCTTGGTTTCCTGTTCAGGCCAGCGTACCTCGGGGAGCAATTTTAGGTCCCTTATTATTTCTTGTGTATATACATGTACATGATGATTTCACCTGTGATGTCCGCATTTTCGCCGACGACACCAGCATACTTGCGATAGTTCAAACCCCTACAGACTCAGCCCACCAATTGAATACAAATCTTTCAATTATCTCCACTGGGGTAAATGTGGCGCATGTTTTTTAATGCTATAAAATCTATTTCAGTTATTTTTTTCAGCCAAAATCATTAAACCTCATCACCCCTGTCCTTCTAGGTGGTAACGCCATACCAGAGGAAGACACCCATACCTACCATGGAATTACCCTAGCCAACAATCTTTCTTGGCGTGTATATATGTCACACGCATCACAAACAAAGCCAGCTAGCGTATTGGATTCCTTTGAAGATTCAAATTTAAGTTATTCCGACAAACACGGGGAAGATTAGATTTTTCAATAGTTACGCCAATTCTTGAATATGGCTGTATAACCTTTGATAATTTTGGGCAAGGTCCAAGTGATTTAATTGAGTCAATTCGGTACGAGGCAGCTAAAATATGTACTGGCGCACTAAGGCACATATATCATGACAAACGTTTGATGAACTTGGTCGGCCAACACTAGCCTGTAGACTATTTCAAATTAATCCTTTTCTATAAAATTCATTTTAACTTAATTGCTTCCTGTCTATCCAACCTGATACCTCGTGTTCCACCATTGCTGGTCGTACGCTCCGCCATAGGCCTAATAGCAACCTGCACCTCATCAAATGCAGAACACAACGGCTTGAAAATTCCTTTCTCCCTGATGCCATCAAAGTATGGAACAATCTCACCACTGACATCCGTGACTCTCTTTTCCTTCAGATCTTTAAGTAGATATGCCCTATTCAAAAGTCCGTGCCATATTCCGAACACTACTGACCTCTGGTGACAGAAACCAGACTGAGGCTGTGGTGGACACCGATTCAAGTCCCTATTTATTTGCATGCTAAATTTGCTTACTTTGCAAGCTCACATCTATTATTAAGACACACTTGATTATAAACATTGTGTCATTCTGTTAGGAAACCTCTAAGACTACAATATAAGGAGGGAGGTTCAGTGTTTTTTACTTTTCTTAATTACTGCTGATATACATCTCACTGCAATTTTGATACCCTGTACAGTTGGATCCAAAGCCAGAACAACTGAGTTGACTCTTTATACATTCTAGGAATTTCCAGGGCAACAGTTTCACAAAACATGGGTTTTTTGAGGATATAAAATAAGCTGTCACAGTTATATTTCTTCTGAAGCTCAGTTGACTTGTTAATGCAGCAAACTGATCAGTGCAGACTTAATTTTCTAATTAGGACGGGAAAAATCCGATGAAACGTGAAAATTGGACCAAATTGTTTTATTTTTTATATTTTTTTTCATATTTGTTTTTTGTTTTTGTTTTTGTTTGTTTGTTTGTTTGTTTTTGTTTGTTTTTTGTTTGTTTGTTTTTTTTTTTTTTTAACTTGCTTTCCCAGGTAGTACAAATTACACACCCAAATAAAAGACTTGTTCTAAAATATGAATTCAACAGATTGTTTTGCAATAAGATGATTTAAAACGTCTTGCCAGGAAAACCTATTTCGTTTAACAGAATACATCACACTAACTTTTGTAACAATGGATCAAAACATCGGACCTGTTTTTCCCTCACTGTAGTAGTCCTAGAGTTGTCTCAACAGGATAACACAATTGGTGTATTAAAAAGTGTTTTTAAATGATAGATATGAGCTAGGAAAGTAAGTAAATTTAGCATGTAAGTGAATGGGGACTTGATTTGGTTTCCACCCCAGCCTCATTCTGGTTTCTGCCACCAGACGGTAGTAGTGTTCCAAATATGACAGGGACTTTGAATAGGATGTATACTCAAAGCCACTCTGCTTCCGGCCTACATTGTTCCAGATTTCTACTCCCATTATCGGCGATTTGCTAGCATCTGTCATACGCAGTTACGCTTAGGTTTATCTCGACGCGATTTGGATCTCCATAAAGTAAATGTTATTCAACAGCCCACTTGTACCTGCTCCCACCCAACTGAGGATTTTAAACACTTTTGTCTCTACTGCCCTAAGTAATTTTCAGAGCAGTGCAAAATTTTATCGCTGAAACACACTGATTTATAGGTTAACTAAATAGTATCTAATCCCATACGTCAGCAGAGACAACAAAAAAAGGAATGTATGACACAAGAAAGTATACCTTACCACACTATGAGGTTATACGGCAATCAGAAAGGTGGGTACCAGTGACAACCAAACTGGGAAAATTTTCTTTCTCCTAATACATGAAGTCTTCATCCTCCACGGCATGGTGGAATGACACACACACACACACACACACACACACACACACACACACACACACACACACACACACACACACACACACACACACACACACAGTTAGCCTGATTTTATCTAATTCCAAAACCAATATATAAACAAAATCCAATAAGTATAGAATACCTGGATTGACACATTGACAGTCTTTGGGAGAGGCTACGGAATACACAATTATAAATTCACAAAGAAAGATCCAAATTTGGAAGAAGAAAATTAGTATGCTGCGCGTAAAAATAAATTTTTATGTGTCCATTATGAACCGCTGTCTCTTGACAGTGAGCAGGTATTGCCTCCTTTGGCGTGTTCAGAGTGAGGGGATTTTTTTTTGCGGAAAATCATTTGGATAAATTTCAGTTGAGGTTATTGTAATAAAAAATAAGAACGCGTTTGTTTTCCACATTAGGGACCAATTTTCCATTTCAGTGTCGGAAAACGCAAAGTAAGAATGAAGATAGTTGCTTCCATGACGTCCATCTTAAAGTAAAACATATCAGCCTCATTCCACGCTTTAAATGTCATATGCTTTCATGTGTGTCATGTTTTAATGTCAACCTGGTGGTCTCGTTCATGTCGTTTGAGCATCAATTCATTTTACGTACATGCTTGCCAGTTGCTGCCTTGTGAAAGACTCGCAGCGAAAATATTGGTAATTATGAAGGTTGCTTCATACAACCGTGCACACATTTGGTTTAAACATATTTTAGTGAAAACAAATAGCAAACAGGGCGATGCCCAATTTTAATCCCTTTTGCGCACACATTTGCCGTATTCCTCAAAATATACGTTGTGCTGACTGCATGTAGCACTGTTTCTAAATTTCCTAACATAGAAAACGGGAGCTTCAGCTAAAAATGTTGTAGCAAGCGGGAGTCCTATTATTTGGTTACGGCGGAGACAGGCAAAAAGCTGGAGATGGACAATTTTATGTGATCTATATCATTAGAAAAAGGATCGACAGATCCCCCCTCCCGCCCCCAAATCTTGAGACTAGGCACCTCTGATGTAGCAAACGTCACAACGATGCCATTTATCGATTAATATGTAAAGTAAGTTTCAAAGTTTTGAGAACGAGGCTTTTTTTGTATCGTTTTAAGAATACATAATTATTTTGGATGGTTCAAAGCACCTCAGATTCATAAACATGAATTACATTTCCTCGTGCCTAATTTAGACTATGGTGTGCACGCTGTGGATACAGCCTTCAAAAACAGTTAAAACCAGGTATACATCACGCTTTCAAGTTATACTCAGTGTCATGTATGAATTATGTTCATCCGTATCATCAGTTCTGCTGTCGTTCCTGGAACGGTGTTAATGTAAGATGAAAAACAGTGTAGAAACTAAGCAGATCCTAGCCAAAGAAATGTGATCCCGAAATAGTTATGCTATCCACGATTTCCACCAAATATGCCAACTATTATGCCAGTTCGTGCAATCAGTGACAAAAAATAACGTCCAGAGGATACGGACGCACTTTTCATTTCAAACGAATTCTGTTTTACATGAATTGAACAAACGATCCATACATGTACATATATATGGCATTCCACTGTGCACTAATACTGATAAATGCTTGGAGTCCTTGCTCTCGTAATTGGTTCTGGAATGTACCAGTTTGCAGATCCACAGTCGGACTTGGGGCAGTGATTTGGACATCCTAGTTCACAGAAAAAGTGTCATCTACTCTCAGTTGGGATCGTTTGTTCATTCACGTTAGTGCCTGCAAGACTCAGATAAACCTGTATTGATTATAGCCAACTATCTCTACGTAAAGATGCGCTCAGGCAGTTGCAAACAAGTTCTGTTTTTATCGTTGATCACATATGAGAACGCCCAATACCTCTTGTATATATATGCAGCAGCTGGTTTGGAAATGCTGGATCAACTCAACAATAACGATGAATGTATAAATATTGTGTTGTTCCACCAATGGATTTGGACCATCAGCATCATCAAGACATATGTTTGTCACACGTTGCCGTGGGTACCATACTTGAATGATGTGATAACTGAAAAGAGGGAATCAAAGAGACAACTGGCGAAAAATCAAGCATCTCTTCCTTTATACGTATAGGCTATACATAAATCAAACTTGCAAGCATTCGCATAACCGTATAGTATTATGTATGTATGTGTGTATGTATTTTCCTATCTATCTCTCTGTCTATCTACCTGTCTGCATGTCTATATATCTATAGGTCCATCCATGTATCGCCTCACTAACTTCTTCACTCACTCCCAATCACCATACGAACATTTGTTTTTGTAATGTACTTTTATTTATTGACAGTCATATATACACCAGAATGCATATAGCACTGGAAAAAGAGTCATACATCGAAATAAGTAAACGGATTTAATATAAAATAAGACAGATTTAAAGATGTCAAGATTTTAAGCAGGAGGAAGGAAACCCCTTGGGACTTATAGCTCCTCCTAACTGAGACAATACTGAATTTCATAAGTATACAATAATTACTGGAATGAAAATAAGGAACATACACAAACACAAACAATGAAAGTAAAATATATATCAGTTATTGCTGACCTTAATCGAATAATTTAAGGCCCTTTTTGGACAGATGTACTGAGGTAACATTTTTATAAGAATAGGCACCGGATCCACATGCAAGAGATGTTATCGAAAACTTCCCCACATTAATCCATACTTACTGTATATACAAGTCATGTGCTTATCTAGTATTCTAGTTATGAACACCTGGCACTCCAGGAAAAAGAATTCTAAATACTGGTGGGGCAAGATAATATTTAACTTTTATAAATAAGAAAGCTTGCAACATAGGTATCCAAACTTTGAAATTTCAATAATTTGAATTTTTCGAATAGAGGACCAGTATGTTAATTAAAACCTGAAAATATAATGACCCGTAAACTCCTTTTTGGAAATAAAGTAATCTTATCTATTGTACTAGGATATGTGATCGCCCACGAAGTGTAATAGTAAGTGAAATATGGATACACCAAAGCCTTTAATTAATACATTTATTTCAAACTTGTGTGTGATCTTCTTGAAGATCCGAAGTGTTTTACTTACCTTTTTAGAAATATAATAAATGTGTTTTTTTCAGTTTAGATCTTCGTTTAGCCACACACCTAAATTTGTTTGTAAATTTAAGTAATTTTCTGTTTTTATTCATTTTAATAACAAAATCATCTGAAGGGGTTTCACTGTTGCGAGATTGAAAAAAATATATAATTGGTTCGGTCAATCTTAACAGATAATCAAAATGTATGAAACCAACAAACAACATCTTCTAGAGTGTTATTTATTCTATGCTTTAGAGTACCAACATCTCTATTACTTAATAGTAAACTTGTGTAATCTGCAAAGAACAGACATAAAATGTTCTAAGAGACAAAGCCGAGGTCATTTATTTATAGGAGGAATAACAGGGGTCCTAAAATGGACCATATAAGAACACCACAGTTAGTAGATGATATATTGTAATCTTCTTTCACTTGATCCACATATCGAGGCCCATTAGATTGATAACTGGTTGACCAATTCAGAGCTTGAGTGATGTGATAAGTTTCCAGACCCTAGATAAATTAGATTTATTGTGTGAAATTATATTAGTGTAACATTTTCTCTCATTTTTACGTAAGATACGATTTATTCGATTACGATACCTATTCTGTTGTTTCGATATTGAACTGAATTCAAAGTAACGATTTGTCGCAAAGATGCACCGTATTTTATGGCATGTCATTGACATATCATATAGGTAAATTTAAAAAGCTGCCCCGAGAGAATACTAAAGGACCCAGCAGTTAACCAACACATCATCAACTCCATTACCCCTTCGATGCTACTGTATTACCGATGGGTGGCAACGTAGTGGTGAGAACCCGGTGGTGTATTTTCCATATGCGATGAGGATAATGCTGATTTGAAAAAAAAAAAAAGAAAAGAAAAGAAAACAATATATGCTTGTTACAACAGGAGGTATCCTAATATTGATAAAAAGCAGCTGACATGACAATTTCAAGAAAGGCATCTTTGGGAGGATACTCATAACATTGCACAGTTAATAGATACCAATAGATGGGATATAGAGCGACCATAAACACACAATCTATAAAATTTACTTTGGATTTGACGTGCTTGCCCGCATTTCCTAGATTCCATTTTTTTGCGCTAAAGTTGTGCCAAGTGTGTCCCCAGAGCCCTGGGAGTGAAATCGGAGCAAATATATATAAAAAAATTAGAGACAGTAATTTTTCAGACTGCCTGTTAAGATGCAAGCAAGGTCCGAACTAAATTAATAAATTTTGCGGTAAAATTAGGAAAAAGCTTGTCTGTCACTCATAAATTGTGTTTCAATCATAAGCTTCGGTCCATGAGCGTCACAGCTTTGAACACAATCATGTACTGCTCAGGGCAAACCACATTTAAATACAGGCTATGAGGCTTCATAGGAAGAAACATTGTATCAGGGTCTATCTCAACCAGCTCCTGCTCCCAAGATCTCTGCTGGGGTAGAAGCCTGTAGTCAGATATACCCTTTCAGAAATAGCCTAGGAGTGTGAGAGCCGGTTGACAACTGAAAGCTTAATCTTCCATTCGACAATGACTGTTTCGTGTTTTGACAGCTTTATGAATTTCAAAGTCATTGAACTGGTGTGTTGAACAATTAAAGGACGATAGCTGGGCATGAAAAATGGGTAAAAGTGGCAGCATTTTAATTTATTCAAATAAGAGGAGTACACAAAAATTCAAATTTTAAATATAAAATCCTCTTAACTATTTTAGATACAGCTGCTATTCCGCCACCCAATTTGTAGAATTGTGCTGTGGATTCATCTGATGAACAGCGATCAAAAGCTCCAGTATTTAAAATAACAGTAAGTGAATTATAAAATGATATAATTATTCAAAATGTTGAGAGTGGCACCTGATACAAATATATATATATATATATATATATATATATATATATATATATATATATATATATATATATATATATATATATATATATATATATATATATATATATATATATATGTGTGTGTGTGTATTTTATATAAAAGGTGATATGACTGTCTGCTTTTCAGTTCCTAGGTATGGACTGAGTCACGAGCAATTGGACGATTCTCGGTGCAGTTTGTGAGCAATTCATGCAATGTGTGCTAAGGAATGCTGTTGTCCAAGACAAAATTTCAACTGACACTGACACTTTACACACAGACACACATCATTAAATAGAGTGATTTGAATAATTAATCGTGGGCATATTTTTTCCTTGGGTTTGGAAATTTGAAAGTGATGAAAACAATGTTGTGTGCGGACAGGTGAAAATCCAACGCGACCGCTTTCAGGGCGCGAAGTCAAAACTTTAATGTTCATCATATGTTAACGCCTCTTATTTTGTAAGTCAGACTGGACCTTATTTGGTGATTTAGACTTCCTTAAAGTTAAACCTTTTGCTTTCAGATATGCAAGGATGTGTTATAATGGCCGTCTATGGGTTTCCGTTTGATTTAGTAGTGCCACCTAAAAGTTTGAACGTCTTCAAATATAATATAGACAGAGGTAAAACATCGACTGATTGGTTAGTGGTACAAGTGTTTCCAATGAAATGAAAATGCAAGTTATAAAACCTGAAATTGTACTGATAGATACAATTAGATCTTTATATTCACCACTTTAAACCTATTAAAATTTAAGGGGTTAATTCAATTAAAAAGATAGGGATCAACATGCATTAAATTATCATTAAACAAAATTTAAAAACATTTTACATTTAATTAACTTTCAAGGCATACAGACAGATTTGCTCTGAGGAAATTTTTTTTCTAGTTGTTCTCTCCATCTCACCTAGAGAAGGATAGAATTTATAGACGTGTCTTAACTCTTTAGTGTACCCCTTTCCCCCTCCCATTGATAAGAGTTCTCAATCAAAGCACAAACTATTTTTTTCTTGCTTCTGACTTGTTAGTTGTTTGTCACCGACGTTTGCTTCCAACCTTTGGCTTCCTTGCATTATCGTTGCTGAAGCATCCCTAGAATGTCAGTTAGATTATTGTCGCAACGTCTGGTTAGCATGAAGCGTTGTACTTGCAAACTAGTTGCTTGTTTACACACGATAGTGGGTTCATATCCCCAATTTTGTAATGCTTTGCTTTGTGTTTCTAGTATAAATTACGTGGTACTGGATGCAGATGTTCATGAAAACAGTCGAGGTTTATATTTCAGTGTAATGTTTTCACAGTGTCCTGGTGATGAATAGACGTTGCCTTCTTTCTACAGCCCGATGCTGCTAATAGTGCTTGCCATACTATTACGATCTGGCCACCATCCAATTTAAAGCCAGCAGCGACGCAGGAATATGTTACAAGCGTTCATATTTGATTCCTTTGTGTCATGTTAAAGAATCCATCAAATGTAAATATGTGCACCACTTTGAATCTAGACATGACAAGAAGGGCACGACAATTGTTTGACATAAGCACATAAAAATGAAAAGTGGGAACAAATGACATGATAATTTCCTAATGACGAATGCAACCCAATGTGTTTTTATTTATTAAATTGATATTGGTTTTTAGGATGCAGACAGGACGCGGGGCAGCAATATGGTCATTAGGATATTTATTCATGTTGGCAGCATATGTGAAATATCATGTTTTTCCTTTGGGACCCGTGTCATATTATAAATCTAACTATAATTTTGCTTATTAATAGATGTTGAATGTTGTTTACTTTCATGATTTCAGTTAATTTTCAATATATGTCACGCATCTGGGACTAGCGTGGTTGATGGTTGTCAGAATAGTCATTAATACACCTGTATATCATCTCTATGTATTAAATACTCAGGACGTAAAGGCTGATACGCCATTTAACTTGCAGGTTTGGATCAAACAAGGTTTAAGTATAAATGCTTTTTAGCGCACCTATGGTGCAGAGTTTTATGTTCCCGGTAGAATCTTGCAACTTTTTTAAAAATCTGCTGATGGATATGTTCATAGTGCACTGCTTTAGAGGCGATAAATATCTGGGTTGCTCACATTTTGCGAAAATAGATCAAAGCTGGCTTCAAACAAACATTTAATGAAAAACACTTTGCCTTGGTTTCGATTGACACGAGTTTGAAACAAGCTTGAATGGTGCTCTGATAAAGGTATTTTTATCAGTTGATATAGATTTCTTTTTGTGTTTTTAAATCATAAATTTTGGATAGCTTTTTACCAGAGTTGTGTCATTTGATTTTTAAAATTTTATTAATTTCTCTAAGATTGTACGCCTCATAATTATGCGGAAAATAAAGACCACAAACAACACTAGTAAGTAAGCAATATACCTGCAGTGTTAGTATGATTAAGAGGGACCTTCATAGACAGGCAAATATCATGCATTTTTTTTTTCATAAATGAGAAAATTCAAAAGACCGTTGAAAACATAGCTATATAGAAGTCTTTTGGTGTCTCATGAGAAAGAAGCCACACTTCATTTGAGAGCCAAAGCTTTTTCTCATCTTCCTGCAGTTTTCATTCGTCCAGCACAAAAGGGCACATTGGAAAGCTAAGGACTCAGTCAAAAACTAAACGCTCAAAAGGTTAAATGCTGGGTCTATTGCCTCAATATTTACCTTAAAACATTTTACCACCTGGCGTCTACTCACCATATGCTCTCAAGAAAAGTCACTTTCAGTGACACAAGGACCCATAGCTGTCAAAGCATACAATATTTTGTGAAAATTAAAAAAAAATTCTGTTTGTTGTGGGAACTAGAGCATGTTTCTTGTTTTAGAAAAAATATAGTCTTGATGATCAACACCATTAACATGATTTCGCTTTTAGGCCACTACAGTGAAGATAGATTGTCAATAAGAAAACATGACAAGAAGATCCGGACCTAGCTGTCTACTGTGCTCGGGGTTCAATGGAAATTTATTCAGGGTACAAGCTTAAGGATACAAGCGCCGAAAGAGAGGAGTTTATCTCGGGACATCTGAGGCCATCCCTCTTGAAAAAAAAAATACACACATAAATTAATGCACTCTGGTGTATTTCAGAAACAAGGGAAATATTTACAGTAACCAGGAAAACATTTTAGGTTTAGAGTTACACTCGCAGAAATGTATAATTTTGTATATGTATGTGTGTTTTATGAGGAAAAGAAGTTGAATTATTACAAAGGGTGCACCCCTAGCCGCACAAATGGGGGGTGGGGGGGGGAGGTTGGCGTAACTTACGATGCCCTTCTCTCCCCCTCTTCACCACCAGGTCCGCCACTGATATGTTATCAGCGGTTTTCCCCTTGCCGCGTTAAAATTTAAAATTTACCAAACATGCTGGAAAACCAGTGTCGTCTGCTTCAACAAATATTCTTACGTTTCTTCTCAGTAAAAACTACTTTGAAGAGGTCAAACTGTCCAGTGGGTCTATAATCCGCACAAAGGAACGCATTTGTTCCTGGGCACATTCAATAGAATCAGGTAACAAAGCGGATAAGTTTCAGTCGATAGCCGATAAATATACATGCACATTGAAAAATGCCATGCACACTTTAAATGAAGAATCTACCCCTTTAGGTTTGAGCAGTGTCGTTTTCGTTAATGAAGAGAATGTGTTTGCCTGTTTATTTGGAAATTCTTTATATCCATGCGTTTAAAATGTGATATGAAACACAAGGTGTGCTTCAAGTGGTTTCTGTTCATGCACGGGCGGTCTTCTTTTGTTTTCTCGCATTATTTTATACATTGAAGTCTAATTTGGTGATGATTTCAGTACATTTCGGCTCAGTTGGATTGATACTTGATGAACTTTGAATTGATGTATATACCAGACAAATATACTACAATTTTGAGAAAAAAATTATCGGTTATCGAGGCATGGAAACATATTGAGGGATTGATGTGTTAACATAATGCAAACAGGTTTGTAGCAAACTATGATAATGTACTATCATGATAAACAAAGTACCAAATTTAAGACGACGAAACACGTTTTTCCGCATTAAAGAAGCCTTTCAAAGTACGCAATCTATGTTTATGTGAAACATTAAAAAAAAACATGTATACATACTGGCGATAGTGGAAAGCGACGGGTACTAATCTTGGTGTTTGCACCATAACTCTGGATTGCTTTCATTAATACTTAACGCGGGCTCTGAGAGATAACGGGAAAACTCTTTCCCGCAATCAACTCATTCAGCGGGTTCTTCGGTAGCTAACTGTGCTGCAAATAGAATATTGTCCACCGAAAACTGATCTCTGTAAGGTCTTTGGGTGAATTTCTGCTTCATTGGTGGAAATGAATCCTCCCCTATTGTTTGTTTGACGCAAGGCATACTGGCAACCCTCTCTCTCACTAGGGCATACGCGGCTTGACATGACTTGGAATTCGAGGAAAGTACTCTTTTTCGGATATCCGATTCTTGAATGCTGCACCCGGACACCCCAAAAATGATTATCGCGTACCCGACCGGTTCCACGAGTACCCCACAATGCTGTATATCAAACTTACTTGGCCCGATGTCACACCACAATGCCATACATGTGTTTGACCACTTTGGTGTGTTTTGTGGCATAACAACAACCTTAGGCTGAAAGACCTTGAAATCACAGGAACATAAATGAACAGCACTGGAACATACATGAACGCAATGGTCACAGTGCTGCATTCTGCCTTTAAATATTTAAATTTAAGATGAGGCAACATTTCTACGATAAGGGACACAGGGACATGCTCTTCCCTGAAGGGACACTTCTAAAGTTGACAATACAGTTTATGATTTAATTTTTTAAAACAATCAACATTAGACCCATATTTTCATGTTACACACATATATAGCAGCCGATTGAAAAGTTCTTTCCGTTCTTTAGTTATTGAAAACATGAGATTATTTTCGGTAACAGAATATTTATTATTGTCGTCATTACAATAGTGTGATTAATGCAAAAGTTCAAGACCACCAGCTGCCTTCGTATCTAGCTTTCTGCGGCTAAAAGAAAAAGCAGGACGACAAAAGACAAGTTAAATGCGAAGAACCAGTCCGTCATTATGTAATCGTTGCATTATCCTGTTGATTTTTTACCACAGAGCCACACCAACTATTTTCCTGGTTCGATCAGTTGACCAGAATTACTCTGATCATACACTTACCAAGGGTGGATCTTCCAGAGATGGAAAGGTTCCAACATGAGGGTCCAAATAAATAAAGGATTTCAGCGACAACACTTTCTTGACCATAGGGTGCTTGCCAAACACGATAGTTTTATTGCTGTAACTGAGCCTTGCTAACTGATGGGACACAAAGCCACTGTGTTAGAAACCCCTTCAATATGTTTGATTATCACACATAAGAATTTGGGATCTTAATTACCATAAAAATAATCATAATTGCGTGAAGAAACTACGTACGCGGAGAGTATAGATCCCTATCAATATGCATAGGGATCCCAGCTGCTCCAGGTCACCAAACCCTTCGTCTTTGCATGGGAACATATTTCGCTCACTGCTGCTTCACCTGGTGTTAAAATCAGAAACTAAATAGTTATCTTATGATTGCAGTTTGGATCATGTGCACACACGATCAATTGTAGTTTAGTCTAAGAAAAATGAATGTATTTTCCATAGCAGAACATTCTCTCTCCGTTACGATACCATGATCATGTGCTGGATTTGACACGAATGGAACTTAAGATGCTTAAGGTATCTCGGTGGAAAGTATTAAAATTACAAAAGCCTCAAATATCCATATACGCACACCAAGCACAAACATAGGCCTAATGTCGTTCACATCCAGATACTACCTCATCAACATGAAGAAGCAATTGTGCTCTACGTGCTGTTACTTGGAGACATTAGAGGTTAAGCACACACACATTACAAAGATACAAAAGATACAAAGATTTT
Source organism: Hermodice carunculata (assembly GCA_964020975.1). Taxonomy (NCBI): domain Eukaryota; kingdom Metazoa; phylum Annelida; class Polychaeta; order Eunicida; family Amphinomidae; genus Hermodice; species Hermodice carunculata. The sequence goes on from OZ026622.1 coordinate 50,049,158, forward strand.
ATTGCCACACTCACACCCTGTAAAACCGCTTACTGTTACAAGTAGTAGTTAGCGTCTGTTTCGTAGCAGACAGCCTTGTTACCTTTGTAACAGATAATACGGGGCTCACAGCGTTACATGTCACATCAATCAACGCTAAGTGTTACATATAACTCTCAACACAACATTGTACAGGTAATTGCCCATTGCTTGAAAAATGAAGTAAAGAAAGGTATCATTTGGATTGAAATATATTACATGCAAATCAAATTATGAATTTTCATTGCATTTATATTTTACGCGTAATCAATTATGTGCTATTCATAGTTTGTACATCTATTGACTGTAAAGGTAAATACGTATAAAAATAATGTTGATAATAATAATAATAATATGATGATGATGATTGATTGATGATGATAATAATATATTAATAATAATGATGATGATGATGATGATGATGATAATAATAATAATAATAATAATAATGATATCTGACATATATGATACGATACATTCATAGACCCTTTTATATAGGTATTCATGGAACAATCAAATGAAAAAAGTTATCAACTCCGCCACAGTCATTTTATGATAAAGGGAATATAGGTTATATGGTACAATGATGAAACGGACAGTGCACATTTTCAGAATACAATTACATGTATGTTTTAGGTTCTGCTTCTGAGTCCATAATGCTATACATTTGCAGCTTTTTACAGGTGGATATTGTTCTTTTACTTGAAAATAAAAGTCCTATATGAAATTAGAAAAGCACATGCAACATTTTCAAATATGATTTGGCCTTAACCTTTTTAACATGAGAGGATTTAAAGAAAAGAATTGGTGTCATAGGACTTGAATTTTTTTTCAAACTGCAGATAAGTCTAGCAAGCTTTTTTCGACTTTGGTCATAGTCATGTATGCAATCACAGGGGTCAGACACATATTTTCATCTTGGGCATAACTTAGCCCCACAAAACTTCACCATATCGAACCTTTGTATCGATACATTGTTTATTTTGTATTCCTGGTATCTTGTAGAAAAATGGACAAAATCGGAGAAATGCTAGTGTCAAACTTTTATCTTTTACTAGTAACCTCAACCAGGAATATAAGCCATTGAACAATGTTGAAAATTTGTAAAGAGAGACTGTTGGTATGAGCGGCACTTGCTTTAATGTGTGATTATTTAGTCCCCAAACAGACCTTCGTAAGCTGGTGATCTTAATATTCCTAATTAGTTGAAGGATCATGCACAACCCACAAAAGAGACAGCACTTTTCTGGCATAGCATTGGGATTAGTTGATAAACTTATTACAGGTGTGGTGTTTGATGAAGACTTAGAAAGTAATCAGACTGCCATCGGGTGAGAAAAATGGCAAATGTTACATTCTTATTTAATATCAATTTACACAAGAAAATTTTAGGCCGGAAGCCAGTGATAATATCAATATTCATTACAAACTTTAGGACGGAAGCCAGTGTGCCCAACCAATTTAAAATGTTTTATCTAAAAATGGGGATGGTGTTCCAGGTGAGAAGAATATTGGTAATTTTTGGCTACTATACATGAGAAATTATATAATAGTGTACCTTATGACGCAAAAATCATGAATGGCATCAAATAAGAAGTACAAAATAGAGCTTATACTTCTGGTTCTGAGGTATATGAGATATCGCATGCCGAGATTAAATACTTGACTGGAATTTCTGTTGTTTGCATTCTGTCAAATTGTATTATGTATACGTCTTAAAATAATCAATCAATGAGAGAATTTAAATAAGTGAAAATAAATTAATAGCTGTAATTACACACGCGACTTTAATGGTTGCTTGTTTCATTTTACAATTCAAATCAAGCACGCCAAATGTTGGGCGAGGGGTATACTGACCTCGGACTTTGTACTTGATGTTAATGCCAAGTGCATGATTCATAGTTCCACCCATCTTAGAAGGGCACTGTGGTAAGGCCAAGAGAAGATCCCGAACCTGTTGATCCAGCATCTAAGAATCCCAAGCTGCAAGATCCTGATCTCTCTTTGACTCTCTACTTATAGACTATAGTGAAAGTTCATAAAGATTGGACAGAAAGCATTTAATTTCAAGACATACAGTGTTTTTTTATTCTCCAGGGAATCATGTCAGAAACACATCGATGTGATATACACTGCCAGAGTCAATGAACCGCTGCAAGATAGAGTAATCATTGATGACGTTCCCATGCCACTACCAGCAGATCTGATCAAATGGTGGTATCTGTACCATCTGATGAAGACCATTAATATCCTGAGAGATACAAATGATTATATTCCTAAACAGACTTTGAACCTTGAAGTCATGTGGGTAACCCGAATGTTTGATTGGGGAGATATTGTGGACAAGTATTTTACAAAGGCTTAACCAACCTGTCCTAGACTCAGATAGTGCAGGTTTACTGTAAGGTCATGGCTGCCCTGAAAGGAGATGCACCACCTGATATAATGTCATTGGTTCTGATCTCCAGTATGCTTGAGGATGAAATGTTACAGGTAATGAGGACCATGAGACCTTGAATGTCAATACCTATAAGTAACAGTGAAGACCAATAATGTTAAAGTAGACCTTATGGATCAAGTGTTTCTATTTCTATCTAGTGGTGACTCTAAAGCAATCTTTCTATGAAACAACTCTGCAGGATCTACTGTACAATTGCCACGGATTATAGATCTGAAAGGAACTTGGCTATGTGCACTGAATGAGGTTCATGTAGATAACACCTTGTGAACACTCCTAAGCAAGTGATAGTGTCACTAGATCTTGTTGAGGGATCATATATAAGTAGTACACAGTGGCCAGTGTTGCTATAAATGGAAACCAACAAGAACAGCCACCTGACCTTTTATGATCCTTATTATTTAAAAGTGGTGCAAAGTCAAGTACACAAGCGAACTGGAAACATGAAAAGTCTATAAATAGGAGTCTGAAGAGAAAAGCACAGCCCAAAACTGGAACCAAGAAATTGCAACAAAAAAAAAAAAAAAAAAAAAAAAAAACCATGAAAGAAGAGGAAAGAAGGCACCGACATATTCTCTCAGTAAATATGGAAGCTGTCAACAATAAAGTGGCCTTGTTTAAATCTATACCCCAAGACTTAGGTATTGATTCTATTAAATGGACAGAATACAGACCCACCACTCAGGTGACCAATGGAGCTGTTGTGGCCTTCTTGATACCACACAGTCCCATGTAAATGGACTTCGAGTGATCAAGACAACCTGTAGATGTCATATTCTGAAAGGGGATGGATCGAACTTGCCCCTGTTGAAATAAGCAATCCATCAGCAGATAGCAAAGTGGAACTTGTCAACAATGTTTTGGGAAGTTTATGGAGTCAAGTGGATATCAGCTATCAACAACACATGATTACTTCCTCTGTGGGCACTAGCTTTTCCTGCAAAGCCTATTTAGACATGTTGCTAAACAGCAGATATGATAGGGAGACCAATCTGCAGGCCAAACTCTTTTACAAAAAGAATGGTCAAGATTTCAGTGATGCAGAAGGTCCAATATTAGGGTTGAACTATGGCCTGAATCAGCGAGCCACATACTTCCACGAAAGCAAAATAGTCGACATAGAAGGACCTATCTCCATGGAAATTTGTCAGCAGGACCATCTCATATTGGACAGCATATCCATAGACATCAGGCTGTATCCTAAGTCTGAGTCTTTTGTACTGATCAGTAGCAACACATCTTCTAGTTATTAACTGGAGATCACCGGTGTGGTTTTTAAGGCATGTAAGGTCCTAGTGACACCTGGCATTATCACAGGTCATTTCCACACCTTGGAAATGAGACCAGCACAGTATTTCATCAATTGCTCAGACATCGAGACCTTTGCAGTACCACCAGGACAGTTTGAGTTGACAGTGTCTTTTAAGGAGCTTGTCCAGACCAAGTGCTGATACGGTTGGTCTCTTCAGCAGCTTTCGATGGAAGTTATACCACCAACCCATTTAAATTCCAGAATTACAAGTATAATTTTGAGGCATGCTACGTAGACGGCGAGAGAAAGCCAAGCAGAACACTTCAAACAAATTGCAGACAACTATGTAGAGGCTTTTGTGGCTCTCAATGAAGGTACTAATAACTATCAGTCACTCAACTACAACAATAATATAGGTAGGTTTGATTTCAAGCATGGACATTGCTACTACGACTTCAACTTGAGTCACCAATATGAACTACAGCTAAATTCCGAAAACAAAGAGGGTAATGCACGTTTTTTAACACAAATTTCCCAAGGCTTTAACAGAATCAGTGTTGCCCATTGTGTATGCCAGGTTCCCTGTCATAGTGGATATTGACAAGTGCAGACCTTCGATTTGATTTGATTTGGTGCCAGTCACATAATACAGAAAATATATATAATATAACAAAACAGACAATTACACAAATCAAAGAGGCATGATCAAAACTGAAATACCGCAATGTATAAAAAAATATCAGAGCAATGTTTACACAAAATTATGACACAGTACAAAACGTGTCACAGTACAATGAAAACGTAACAGCTGACATCGGTGTTACTGAGATATAAATCAGTGCATTAACAATGGGGAGGAGTAGTCCAGCTGACTGCATACCTAGACGTGTAACCCCCAGACTGAGAATTTATGTCGTCAATACATATCCTAGATGGCATAAAGACAGCACTGGCTCATGTTTTATTTCTCTTTGGAGGTACCTTGTGAATAATTTGACTCCAGTGAAAGAGCACCAAACCTACATTAGTTTAGAATTGGTTGGAGGTGTAATGGGCCAGATTTCATGTACAGCCCTAAACGAATGCAAAACTTTGGAACTGGGACTAGTGGCTGCTACTCTGTGTTTTACACCATATTACGTAGACAAGGTTGGACTTTGAAAAACACAGTAAACACATTTGATCTCACATAGCTCAGACTAAACAACCATTTCATCAGGATGTTTATGAGGAGATTGTGGCAATACGAATACATCCGGGAGGAGTACTTTTTAGAGAAAAGGACTATATCCTCACAGCATGGACTGTCCCATACCAGGCTTTGTTATGTTGGGTTATCCTTAATCACAGTCAGATGGTTGGTTACCTAAGGGCGCCATCTGTACTTGGTTCATGGAATCAAGAAAGAAGACAGACGACAATGGATGAACATTGCAACACATTCCTACAGAGACTGTCATTGGGAAATGCGAGCCCAAGATTTCTATGAAAAGCTGTTATATAATAGGTACTTGTTGACACGTGGGGGAATGGATATCAACATAAACAGGATAAATTAGACAGTGTCATTACCATATCCAAACCGTAGTCCTAATGAAACAAATCCAAGTCAATTCCGACCAAACTCAATGTTTCTTGGTATGTATAGCTGAATCACGTAAATTTATAGTTCATCTTTACCCAAAAGAGACAAAAAGAATTTTCCACAGCGAAAAACACGGCAATCTGTCGCTAGCTTCTCTCTCTGTGCATCGATTTGGACAAAATACTGTCGGTCAATACACGGCAAAAACTCGCAGTACTAGAAATTCATAGAAATGGAATAACTAGTGAAGACCTAGATCACTAAATTACTGTAAAGGATAACAGGGTGGCTGTCCAACCCTGTTGTTTCTTATTGGTGATGGGGGAAATAGAAATTTGAAAATGTCAAGATGCCTTCTTGTTTTGTGTGTGTGTGTGTGTGTGAATAAATTTTTTAAGTATGGATGGAAGCCGAGCTTCATTTTTTTTCAGTAATAGAAATCTTTTCCTGCATTTAGTACATGCAAATAGGATCATATTTTTGACCACTGGATGGGAGGTCTCTTTGTCTTCTTTTTCTCTCAATGAAGCATAAACCCAGATGGTGACGGTGTCCTTTTCACTGCCACTCTCGGGGTCAAATTCTATTCTCTCACGATGTCTCAGCAATCCTTTTGGCATGATCATGTCTCTCAAGGCCTTTTCTCTATTGATATGTTTGCAGTTGTACTGAGAGTCCTTGACCAAATTTATGATATGGGACTCAGGAATGGAATAGCCCTGATAGTTGACCTCTTCCTTCTGGTCCCAAGTCAAAATGCCATCATTCTTGATGGGAGACAACATAGCTCGAACTTGTGATCTTACGTTATCAGGCACAGCCGCTATATCATATCTGTAAACAGACCATCTTGTAATTCATCTGTGACATGTGACTGTTTGACCTCGTTTGGTTCTTTGACTTCAACTGACTCTCAATTTTCTTTTATGATCTGTATGGGGTCCTTCTGGGGTGTTGAATGTTTCAGCATGCGTTGATATTTTTCTGAGGGTTACGATGCACTCTTATGTACACTGTTCAGTAAAGCAGCTCTCTGTTGACGCGAAGACTTGCTGAGTAACAGTGTCGGAAAATCTGCATGTTTCTTCACCACTTGACCTATCTTGATGGACTTTTAACTTACTTATAAATTCTACCATGTAAAATCTTCTATTTATAAGGTTTGTACATCACGGGATCTTCACCAGGGAATATGTGTGATCTCAGTCTGCATTTATGTTGAGCATGTAGCGACACGTCCAAGACCAAGTACCAGTACGTTTTCTTCATACAGTCCTTGTATGCTTCCACCAACATATTGGCTTTGCCTGGAAAGACTTGCTTTTCGAGAGTAGAGATTTGTGACATACTTCTTATACTTTTCATGAGAACGTTATATCTCGTATATAAAGAACAGATATGATATTTCTGGTTTGAATGAAAAGATTTTGAGTGATGAATACGACAGTGACATGGAGTTGATGACATCCTTGAGTAAGCAACAATGTCATCTATGCTGTGCAACTTGTACCATTAAAGTATGATCATGTTGTGTTCTCTATCTTCTATGGAAGCATTCGAATCTTCTTCTCTTGGAAGTCCTTGATGCGTCGTCACGTTTAGTTTGGTCTCTACGTGTCATGAAAGAGTGGTTGCCAATTACCATAGCAATACATAAACCTGTGAGATGGCTCCGGATCAAAAATAGCTGCCAAGTTCTGTAACAAACTGCTGGTCCATTGGGTCTTTTCACTTCTTGTACAACCCGAGACAATATATTCTATGTAATATTCATCATGATATATTAAAACTACAAGTATAACCAGGGTCAAGTGACAATTTACGCGTGAAAAAACACTATCACATATATGCTGTATATATACTTAATATGCTTGGAATATTTCATCAGGCATTATAATTACAAATTATTGTAATTTATTAATAAACAGGTTTTCACATATCAATGTACTGTAACTTACTGATAGACTTTACACAGTTATTATTCGTGCATCGTGTAAACAATGATCATTATGTCTCTCCTATTTTTACTTACATGATATAGTCTTCAGATACGACAACTTATATTTAATTGTTAATGGCCTCTTTCACCCTCTGGGGCCATATTCACAAACGCTTAAATCTGATTCAGATTTTAATCCTGAAATGAAAGTCAATGTGCCTTTGGGCCTTGAACTACTGAATCGTTGGCCTTATGCTTGATCTAAACTTGCAGGATTAATTAATCTGCGTTCTACACAATAATATGAACTTTGTAATTAAAGTTTCCATTTTATTAAATCAATCTTTATTTAATCCCGAATGTAATCCTTGATCAAAAGATTCAATGGCGGATCAAACTAAGACTGATTTAATAGAATGAACGTGTAAATCCTTAAGTTCATATTGTAGCCAATAGCATATATTGGCTAATCCTTGAAGTTTTGATTAAACATTGACTCAAGGATCAGGTACTTTAGGGTTCAAAACCACATTGATTTTAATTTTGGGATTAGACTTAGGATCAGATGAATATCTTTGTGAATACGGCTACAGGAGAAAGTGCGAGGCATTGGCCTATCGGGATTTTCATTGTTCAACGTCACATCTTTGTGTTATTTTGACCGTCGGAAATGACATTCATATTAAACATCGCCACCTACTGGCATTTAGTAAATATGTGTAAAATTTCAACCAACTTATAATAAAACCTGTGGTTTGGGCTTCTTGGAACAGATAAACTGAGCAGCCCCCTCACCCCACTGGAAGCCATTGGCTAAGTCAGACTAAGAATTGAACCAAAAGGTTTTTGGTGCATCGAGTAGCGAGATAGACCTGCCAAGTAACATCATAAATAGGGACCAGCAATAGAACAACGGGTCGTTCCCAAACCCCCCAAAATGCATTTCCTCACCTGGCTCTACCATATGAGGTGTCATCTCAATTCAAGATGACAGATGCACGGGTCTTTAGATATACCATATCTTTCGGAAAATAATTGCAGTTGGTCCCCGCAGGTAAATTCGTCTACCATAGCGTAAAGCATGTGTTGATAGTCCCTGTTTCCTGAGAGCTTTGCTTATCGTTCAGCAACCAGTAACTGAATGAATGTCGAGTTCTCAGAGGTGCTCATTTGTAGAGAAGTCTACTTTTGGTCAAACCATTTTAGTTTTGTTACAATTAGATATGACGCCATGTGATTTGGTCCTTTGTTGAAAGAATGAGTCATGGGATTACATCGCATTATGGAAATTTCCCTGCACATTATTTATATGGCCAAGTTTGATATTGTGTAATGTTGTTTAATATTGCCATACAATATGTATTTCCATATTTTTATTGTATTCACTGTATGATGATAAATGCTACCTTATCATTTAATATTGTAAAAATAAATACTTTTACCACGCGGATTGATTAATGAAATTATATTAAAGGAAATAAAATTCTTGAATTTTGTTTAGGTAAATGTTGTCTGTATATTATAGGTTAATTAGTTGTTGTTTATTGTCATAAAAGTTAAAATGATGCAATATGTGACTAGTTTGACTTTATGTTACCGATAGACGATAAATGATTTTCAAAATACGCTTGAACACTTTCTATTCTTCTGTAATAATAGGATGATGTGGATTTACACCAATCAGATGTGAGCTCTAGATGCTTACATTTGCGATTAATTTCATTTAGGATTCACTTAGCATAGACTGAGTGTTATGTAACACCTAAAATCCAAAAGTTTAAGTATACACTTAGACATCCCATACATGAATTTATAAATGTTAAGAAGACTAAATTTTCAAGAAGCTCACTGGTCAGATAAAACTTTTTCTGTGTAATACAGTCCGACCTTGGTTGTGGGAAACAGGTCAGTTTATTTAATATCACATTTGAAGATTGCTCCGAGAACGACATGGACGCCTTTAAGATGAATTTTGCGAAATCATCAGATGATGGAATCCGACATATTTCCGAGTTAGAAGGAAGAGCTTTGAAAGATGCGTTGTACAATTTATACAAATCAAGAGGACATGCCAAAAATACATGACAGGAGTATGGAAGCGGGCCAAAAGGCATGGTGTCGCGAGAAATATCAATTCATGTCATGTATGTTGCTTAAGAAAACTATTAGGCAACATGTTAATCATAACGATGTTCTAGAGCATCTCATGAATTTCGAGAAAAGCGCCGTTCAAAGCTGCTTTATGTCTCATTTTCCCGAAATCAGTGGGTTCCATAATTGCGATCCGGACAATGTTCTTTTTACCTAATATTTTCATGGCCTATGGAGATATTTCGACACAACCAAGTTTGAACAACTATTCCTTGTAGAGGTAAGTAACAAAACACTTTTATTTGAAACTCTTTTATTGATGTGTTGTGACTAAAACTTTTTACAAATATGTGATTCAAATAACAACGCTTTTGTTACGTGTAAGCAATTTATTCGAAACGATGTATTTATTATAGGTTCTATGACATAACAACAACGTATTTGTAACGTATATTTCTTTGTGAATAAAACGGCTAATTCTGAGATACATGTCTAGGGAAAAAGATTTTTTTTCGTGTTAAAACTTATTTGACATGACCATGCTTTATTATTTATAAAGGAAAACATATGTTGTTATATTAGAGTGTTTTTCCTTTTGGGTTTTCCAGGCCATGTGCCAAGAAGCTCCCCCCCCCCCCCCGCCATCTCATTTTGATATGTGTGTTGCAAAATCATAGCGTCATTTACGCTCTAATTTTTGAAGGGTGAGTAAAATACTACACCCTGCTGAGTTGAAAAATGTTTATACCATCATGCATGTATGGAGAGTAGTGAAAAAAACCCCTTGCAAACTCTACAAAGGTAATTAATTTAACTTTTTTGGTGGTAATGCCAGAGGCATTAAAACGCTTCCATTATTATAGGAGCACATGGGAAGACAGCAGTTGGAGACGCAAAATAATTTGTTTCTTGTTCGTGTCATAATAACAGTGTACATATAGTCCTTTCCTGTGGGGTTAAGATAATTGTTTCGTTCTCTTATTCAATTTCACACTGTAAGTAATAGCATGGTATAGCATTCTCTCTCTCTCTCTCTTTCTCTCTCTCTCTTTCTCTCTCTCTCTCTCACGACGCACACACACACACATATATATATATATATACATATATATATAGATTATATATATATATATGTATATATATATATATATATATATATATATATATATATATATATATATATATATATATATATGTTTTGATGTATTTTACACGGTCCATGGGGTTTTAGATCCATTGGTGGGCGTTTGTTTGTTTACCCATTTTCTTTGTGAATAGCAATCTTTCTTACTTATTCTTCACTTCCAGAAAGGAGGTTTTCTCGTAACAAATGTCTGGAAATCTCCTTTTTAATGCAATTTATGTGACGTCACATCCTCACATCCTGACTCCACCAAGACTTTGCCACAAAAACGGATTAGATATTACCTGAGGCTATATAACAATAGGTGCCCTTCAAGAACCAATCTTACTACTGACGAATACAAAGTATTTTTAATGTTTGTCTGTGTATTTATGTATCATACACCCTCTAGCAGGCACTAGAAAACAACTATGATCAGAACTTGTTGAATTGCTAAATTTAAATTCAAGTTACAAATTAGAAAATATACCACTTTATGACGCCAGATCGAGCTATGCAATTTCATAGTAGCAAAGACCACTGTCCCTTCGAAGTCACGAATATGGGTTTACCACGCCAGGTAGGCCCAACTAGAATGAATGGTTGTGAATACGCTTGACATGTATTTTTTGGTATATCTGAACTGATAGCAGCAGGTTGAAAAGAGAAACAAAAGCAACACAAAGACAGTGAAGCTATGACCTCTTATACTGAATCTTTAAAACTGAAATTGCTAATTACATGAAGCCATACTAGGCATTAGACACACACACACACCACACACACACACACACACGACACACACACACACGCACACACACACAGACACACACAGACACACACAGACACACAAATATATATATATATATATATATATATATATATATATATATATATATATATATATATATATATATACATATATTATGCTACATATATCAAATATAGATCGACATATTCTGCAAACTGGTAGCCCAGCCCCTGCATGAATTGATCTACCTTTTGGCCTTGTTTGTTATCCACCATCATGCATTTAGTGGCACTGCAATAATTTTGTTTCGTCCGGCATTTGTTTTTCCTTAAAGGTAATTTTGTAAGTCGACTCCTAACGTGCTCGGCCGAAAAAAACCCATACAGTCATGGCTTAGGACCCTTGATATTGCTTTGTTCACAATGCGGCTGGTATTTCAGTTTATTTTTCTTTGTTAATCATGATTTAGCCATCCATAACGCTCAGTTAGATTCACATTAAATGTGATGGAAACATGGTAACGTGATTTCTGCATTTGTGACACTGTTATCATTTTCTGCTGTTACCATTTGCGAACATTTTGAAGATGGTTTTTTAATTTAGTGACAAGAATACCTAGAATTTCCATGGTTTTATCAAGAACATTATTGTTAACATGATGTAATGAAGATTCACCCAAGTCGGTCCAGATAACATTGACTGCAAAATGCAGAAGATTGGCACCAGGCATCCTTACATGTCAAAGTGTTTTCGAGCATTATTCCAAAAGTACCCGACTTTTGCTACAAGCAGGCAAAATAACCGACGTTGAGTTATAAAACCAATATTGGGCTTCAGTTCATTAAAAAGTGTCACATTGCATAAGAATACGCATACATACATGCATATATATATATATATATATATATATATATATATTAGATGCTCTAGAACATCGTTTTCTTTTTGTCGGAAGAATTTGTATATATATATATATATATATATATATATATTTATACATACATACATATGTGACAGAGATATTTGAGCGTTTTTTTTACTTACTATAACTAACATGCTACCTTCACTATTGCACATGTTCTGTGAACATGGTATGCACTGCTGCCACCGTGGTCAATTTGAGCAATTACAGTGTGAGCCCTGACAAGTCAGGCACACAGGGTTTTGTCCTGACTGACCCTCTCTCACATGTGGTCACCACCAGTGACAGAAGCATTTCTGGACAGCTGTGGCAAAAGTGGTGAAAAAGGTAGGAAATTGTTCCCAAAGTTACTAATTTGTTGGCTAATATTGTTTAAAGTGTTGTTTAGAGTTTATATTGTAAAAGTTACCATTTGAAACAAGTAATTTCTGTAATTTTGATGAAATGCCTGTATGGTAAATGTAGGAGTTGTACAGGCATGCTGTGCTGTCAAGCATGCAAGCTGGCTTGACAGAAGCCACAAATACTGTAGTTTGTAATTTGGTTCATATAATTATATCAATGTGTATTGGATAATTTCTTGTGCTGTAAGTGGTGCAAGTAAGACATGTAAGATGTAACTGCAGATTCTAGACATATTACCATACTTAAGAAATCTCTAATATTTCTAGAGGCAGGTTGCATTTGGAGAAGCATGCATGCATGGTCCAGCGGTTCCAAACTGGTTTGTCTGGTTGACATGCATATGGGTGGTGTCATGGTCATGTGACCTGCAGACATGTGTTCCCTGTCCTTTGCACACTGCACTGGTGTACAAGGTAATTAGCTATTCCTGAAAGAGTGCATGATTATCATAATTTATCAATACACTGAACTATGTACCAGGACACAAGGCAAGGCATGTGCAGTTAGATGGGTAATTCTGTAAACAAACCAGAATAAGTCTAGTTTATATACACATGCTCTGATTTGTAAATGAATTGATTTGCCTGCAGATACATATAAACAGCTCACACTGTTTCCTTTGCAATGAATTCATTTATAAAAGATGTTACTCACATGTGATGGTTGCATTTCCAAAGTTTATGGATATATTTATTTACATTTTTGTTCATCAAGTCTATGGAGTTATTTTGAACATGTGACCAGAATATATATACAGTGTTAATACGTGTAACTCAAGATGGTGATATTGTGATATGCTGAGATGTTGACCTGGACTACTGGGATAGGTTTTTGCTGGAATGCTGATGGTAACTCTTTCTTTCCAGTGGTTTGAGCCTAGTCTTCATGACTGTTGTGTTCATGCAGGTGGTTCATGCATGGTTATATATGCCAGGTTTCCATCAGGGTAAGCTGTATTAGTATGAATATTGTATGAGTTGTTATATGTTTGATATTAGTTTGAATTTTGTTCTATATTTTCCCAAATGTTAATTGTTATTGTTAAGTTAGAAATTATTTCACTTTTCAAGAATTTATGCAGACCATTTTCAGCTTGAAGTACATGTTTACATTATGTAATGCTACAGCTGTGATGTGTAATGGATGACCTTTTGAGGTCAATGACCTATGCTGCGCCTGTATTGGCCACAGATGAATATTGTGATCGATTCACTGCCATGTATCATGCAGTCTGGATGCTGGATTCTGGTGTCAGTATTATTATCCACATATAACCATGGGATGTAATATTTAGACAATGTTTTGCAGGACATGCGCGATCATGTGTAAACTAAATATTCTACATTCACTTGAAGTTTGTGATTGATTCCTTGATTGAATTTCCCTGAAATTTACTGTATATGTTATTATTTTACAGGATTATTTTTGGGTTTGGAAATAAACACATATCTACATCACAACATAGGCCTTTGTGTATAACTTTCCTGTGTCACACATACATACATACATACACACACATACATACATACATACATACATACATACATACATACATACATACATACATACATACATACATACATACATACATACATGCCACACACAATATATATATATGTCTTTATTCGTACACAAAAGGTACACTGAGAAAAAAAAAAGTTACATAAAAAGCAAATACATAATAAACATACCTGTACAGAGCCGCCAATGAATCAAATATACAGAATTAAAGAAGGAAAAAAAAAAAGGACGGCTATTATTGCTAGTCCATATCAAGGCATATATCCATTACTATACTGACTATACTGTACATAGATAGTGAATAGTCTCACACAGTTGTTGCCTGGTAAAAATGGTGTCCAATTTCGCATCTCTGGCCAAGCAAAGTTCTCTGATCATTTCGCTGTGACAGACGTTATAGTTTTCTTGCGATAGAACTGCTTTATCCGTAATAGATCGCAAGATACTTTGCAAATTTGATCTATTTAAATTGTATTTATCTATTTGATAACTGGATGAGACATAGTTTAAGGAGTTGCAAACTGAAGAGCAACTACCCCCAAGTGCCACAAATCCACATGTCTTCACAACACTGTTCTCACTATTGATTACTTTATGAAAAAGTGTCATGAAACGTTTATGTAATTGAACTTCTACAGGTAAATCCCTAGAAATAAGTGGTAGTAACACATTATGTGTTCGATACGGTAGTCTCCAAAGAAATCTAATGGCCTTTCTCCAGGCAGTACTGAAACGTTCCACTTCACGCTTAGAGAAGTCCCATAACTGACATCCGTATAAAGGCATGCAGTAGGTTTTAAACAATTTGTGTCTTACGTCAGGGAACGCATACGCAAATTGGGCCATTAAGAGATTCACTTCTGTTTGAAATCGACTGATGCAATTAGAAATACTTTTACTCAATGCGTTTTGTCCCACACAATGACCAAGATGTTCAAATGTATTAACTTTACAAATAGGCAAATTGTCAATAAACAATGTTGGGAAAGCATCATCATTGCCACACACCATGTGTTTTGATTTGTCAGGATTAAATGAGACTTTGTAATCTTCAGAAAAATTTTCACAAATGTCTAACATTTTAGACATTGCTGAAACAGTGGGAGAAATTAAAACTACATCATCTGCATATGCCAAAGCACCTGTAAAATGGTGACCGATATGACAACCTAGCCCTGACTGTTTTAAACGTAACAGTAGCACATCTATATATACATCGAATAAAATTGGAGATAACACTCCTCCTTGCTTGACGCCGTTCGTACAATTGAATCTTTTGGAGGTTGCACCTCCCCACATAATACTTACACTTAGGAAAAAATAAAATTGAAATTAACTTTGCTACATGTACAGCTTAAAAAGTTACATGAAGACACATGCATCGAAATAAACACGAAAACAGGCAAAATATACGGCAAAAGTGATACATGTGTGAGTGCACCCAAATATTTTTTCACTTCTTTCTGACTCTTCTTCCGTTAATCCGATGATTTAAAGATAAATTGAGGGTGGGCCAATGTGCCTTCGTATCATTACCTAGTTTCATAATATAAATAACTGCACGCTATTCAGAGCACTAAATTACTGATTTAAGTTCTGCAGCTTTGTAAACAGATCCTTCCTGAACTCAACATATAAAGAACAATATAACTCAATATGTTTTTCATATTTGACACTACATGGGTTGCATGGTGATTATTCATATTGTGAAGTAATACACATTTTCCCATTTAATTGATATTTCAGGGAAATTTGGTATCAGGTTTTTAGAGTTGTCCAATACACAGGCTATCACTTTTCATGTTACCACAATTACGGTACAAGCCCATTTTTAACATCTCCGACAAATTGAACATCATCGACACCTGAAGATTAATTCGTTTTTGAACTAAGTACAACCAGCTGGACACTTTCAGACTGATTTTTAAGTTCATTTTGATACATATTTTAGTTTCTGTGCTGGCAGATGAAATTGTCAATTGGCTCATGATGTTTACTATAGGTACCATTAAATAACGTCTCGAAACATATTGTTCACTTTGCGGAAGCAAAATAATTACTATTTCCAGGTATTTGAGTATTATGTGGTCGGTCGTAAAGTTACCAAAGGACTGATTATTTCTATTATTATTTTGTTTTTGTTGTTGTTTTCAGGTTTTTCAAATGGTGGGTTGCATTGGCTGGGAACTTAGGTTTTTTAAAGTTTGAAAATACCTTTTCCGGTGGACTGGTGTATCTGCGGTTTTGAAGAATATTGACATTGCATGCTTGACTATACCTGGGCCTTTCCATTTTCTGTAGTAATATAGAATCTATATTAAAGCTGAGATGATCGATTTTGACCAACGTTGGTCTTAAAGGGTTGATATCACTCAGGGATATAATAGTTCCTTCCATTAAATACTATGCACTGAGGTGTCGAATTTGGTATCTTGCGTCATAACGCATCTGGTATTTCTGGGTTACGTGTTGCGTCTTTGCTCATGAATATATATATATATATACTCTATATCACTTTTGTGCATTAATTTATCGGTTGTGCTGGAGCTATGAACCTGGGACGGGAATTTGCTCAAACATGTTTGAAATACACTTTGGGCTGTGATTTGCTTTGCGCCAGAACTCCGATTTCATAGTTATATTCGTGGTGGATTGACTTTATTGTAGTCGAGCTTCATCCAGGCCTCACAAAAACGCTGCTGAGCATAAAAACAAGAGCGCTGTGTGAACGGCCCGGCCTTAGCTGTTATTGACATTTAACTCATATCAAATCCCCCCCCCCCCCCCCGGTATAGAGGGTTATGATTTGGGAGAGGTAGCAAAATGTGAATTTCCACCGCAATCTCCATTGACTTGCATGGTAATCAATAAGAATGCATAAGTTAAACCGACAGGTAGAGGGGAAAAAAGACTTAAGCCAACACTTTTGTTTAAGCCTTCCACAACTTATATTTTCAGAACAGTTTGAGTAATAGTTTTGTAAAATAAGTCAACAAAGGAGAAAACAAACAAAAATTTGTAAAAAAAAAATTAAAGAAATAATAATGAGGCGCCAAACAAATTAATGTCTAGGGGTCTAAGTTTTGCTAAAAGAAAAAAACACACACAAAAAACTAATAATAATCATTATAAAATAAAATAAAATAAAATGTAATAAAAATAAATAGACCGTGGCTATTTGGAAAAAAGTGGTAGACACCCGCAAGGTACACCCCCCAATAAACGTTGGAGTCAATCTGGTTGACTGTTCTGGAGAAGTCGATAATATGGACATCCATTGCAATCCCCTTTGATTTGTATGATAATCAACAGAAATGCGTACTTTCAATAACAGATACCCGAATGGATAAGAAGAAAAAAAATGTTTATAATAAGGGATCAAGAGTATCACCATATAGTAAACACTGAAATTAACCCTTCCACAAGCTACACTTCCGCAATGCTTCAGAACAACAATTTGAGCACCGGATTTGGAGAAGAAGCCAAAAGTAGGGAAAACTTACACAAATTCTTGCAAAAATAGAAAAAAAGTCGTTCCACCCATTGAAAAAATAAGGTGTGTGAATCCCTAGATATGCCTCTATGCAATTTCAAATGAATTGGCTGGGCGGTGCCGAAGAAGATTTTTGAACATTTTTGCCCCCCCCCCCCCCCAATGAATAAAAAAAATTATAAAAAATAATAACTACGCAATGATCCTACTAGGAAAGGAGTTCTGGTAAATTGCAGTGCTTGAAATGTCGGATGGCTCACTAGTCAAACACAACTAAAAAGTAGACCAGGTCATCTCAAATCGCACAAAAATGATTTTATGATTTTTTGAATGACATTGTTTCCTGTAGTCTGGGGATCTTGCTTGAGCTACCGAGCTTTGCCATCCTCTCCCTATACATACACTTGTGTCTTGTCATCCTCTCCCTATACATACACTTGTGTCATTACAGTAGTGGTAGTGTGCACTGTTACGCGGGTAGTACTTCTTCGATTTTAAATCATGCTTCTCTTGGTAAATTACTTAACATTTGGTAATAAGTTTAAAATTTTCATT
Source organism: Hermodice carunculata (assembly GCA_964020975.1). Taxonomy (NCBI): domain Eukaryota; kingdom Metazoa; phylum Annelida; class Polychaeta; order Eunicida; family Amphinomidae; genus Hermodice; species Hermodice carunculata. The sequence goes on from OZ026622.1 coordinate 50,067,271, forward strand.
TTTATGACTGTTTGATCCTTCCACTATTTAATCATGGGCTTCTTACTTGGGAACATAAACTTCAACGACTAAACAGTTTGACTTCAGAAAAAAGAGGTCCGTTTGAATTAAAAGCCATAGTAATACCAATGCACATACTGAACCCATCCATCAATCTTGAAAAGTATTGAAACCAAGAAACATACTTAATATACAAATTACAGATTCAACAATTTTACTATAAATTACACCCCCTCCCCGACTTCAACTCTATTTGCATAAAGTTTCAAATACACCAACTCAGATGTTAAGAATGGCTAATTATAAATAATCATTTTTCCTTGTTTGTAAGCTTTGGCCATTTTAAGGTCAACTGATCCCAGGCCGCTCTCAATCGGCTAAATTTTCAGTTGGTGTCGAAGACACGATCTATGTTTACGATAACTTTGTATGGCCGCTATATGCAGTTGATAGATCCCCTTAGCTGTGATGCTATATGGATACTGACTCCCAAGACCTAATGTGATAAAGGTTATCGGGGAATTCGTTGCAACAGTGTGTGAATGCCTGTAGTGCATACTGTGACGGAACGTGAGGTCCAACACTGATCGAGGTTGGCAGTTTTATTTTGGCGATGAAGCAGGCGCAACACAGGATTGAACACCTCCTGTATCGACGAAGAAGATAATCATAAATGTACAGTCCATATTGGCCCAGCAGTCATTATGGGATATGTATCAACATACTATACGGAAAACAAGATACACACCCATAGTTTTCTTTCCTGTCGTTCACCGCATGAAAGTTACTATTTTGGTGACATATTATAATTATTTGTATTAGGTACATGTATATGTACACTCTACATGTATGTCTTTATTGTTGAGAGCGCCAGATCACGTTCAGCACGTTTGAAGCACGCTTGTAAAAAATTCCGATGCTAAAACCGACGTTAAATACAAATTGAATGAAAGAGTATTTCTTGAACGGTCAAATTCAGCTCAGGTAATGACTTTATTCAGAACTGAAATTTTGATCACGTACGAGTCATGTATTTCAACTCACAATGCTTTTCTTAATATTTTTTTTATTCATGCTTTTATTACATTAGATTAATGATTTTCCAATATTTAGTTGTAGTGTGTATGAAAACTGTAAAAACAATACATGTAATTGTGAGGTTTGCTTAGTATAATTCATCTAAATATGACATGTTATTTTATTGTCCACATGGCTCGCATTATAGCGCCTGACCCATGACCTTGCTGGCGAGCATCCCGATCGATTATTCATCAACAGTAATATACCACTTATATAGTTTTTTATGCTCAAGTAAAACTTCCTGAATTCGTGCGTGTTTGACAAAGTGCGTAATTTACTGAGTGAATTTCAATTGAGTTACCTATAAATCGGCAGATGCATCGATTCGTTGCGTATTGGGCTTATGAAATTTGGATATGTGTGTACAGTATCCCAACATGTTACATTTTGGACATGCAAACATATATGTGGCGACTGTCTTCTGATCTATTCACTTTACAAGAGAGCAAAAGATGACTATAATGACCGAATTGAAAATAGTTTACTGACTTAAGGTGGTCATCTATTGAAGACTAAACAAGTGCTCCATAGTTTCATTTATTTTATCCGCTTCAAAATTAAATTGCAACACCATCAAATCTATATGTTTCCTGAAAGAAGAAAAAAGGGAGATACAACAATGGAAATTATTTTTGCTTGCATTTAAAATTTCAAAAGATATAGTTAATTACACAACCAATTAAATTTAATTAAAATTCCAACTTTCGAAAAAATTGGAACTGACACTAGTAATGCAGAATCAATTATTTGGTGCCAAATGGAAGAGTACCGTATGTATTCCAAAACGGTGTTTTGTTTTCTTCTGACCATCAATATTTTTTCAAATTAAAGCTAATTAAGGAAAAGATTATTGAAACTCTAATTTTAAAATTTCATTACCACATTTGAATAAACAATTTCTTTAAAAATAAATGTGATACAGAAAAAAAAATGAAACACGTTCTTGCAATACATACCTAACTCTTCCATTTGGCACCAAAATAATTGATTCACCTTCACCAGTGTCAGTTCCATCCTTTTTGTTTGATAGTTAGAATTTTAATTCAAATTTAATTGCTTATTTAATTAGTCATATCTTTTGAAATATTATATTTAAGCAAAAGTAATTGCCATTATTGCACCTCCCCACCCCCATCCCCTTGTCTTCTTCCAGAAAACATATAACTTCAATGGTGTTTCGATTCAATTTTGAAGAGGATACAGCAAATGAATCTATGGAATACTTGATTAGTCTTCACTAGAACGCTACTTACTCTAACTTAGCCCATTGCTTTAGGCGATCAAAGTTTTTGTGCATTGTGTTGTTATGTAATGGATGTAGTGTCTCTGAAAGGTAATGCCAATGTAAAAAAAAATAGAGGTTAACCTATTCTAGTCCCTTTTGATATGCGATGCCGTTTTATTTTAACTGTAATCATGTTTGCAAACGAATCAGTTTCGCGGTTATAGATGAAGTATTTCAATCACTGAAATTTTTTTTTTAATATTAATTTACTAAAAGGCTATTTAGAACGTTAAACAGAATCATTCTGATCTCCAGGAGCACAGCAGTTACAACATCAAACTTTCAATTTTGATCCGTTGTGCATTTCACAAAAAGCAAAAATCGTATGAATGGTTTTTGACTGTGTCGGCTTTGCTGGGTATTTTTGATGCGGCTTATGACTGACAAGCCTTACCCTGGTTGCTCATTAAAAACTATATTATGTTTACCCTGTCTCATTGGTATGAAGTTGCATGCCTGTTTTATGACCGGGACAGGTTAGCTAGCTTATGGAGAGCAAAGAGTTCGAGCTCCGGAATAGGGTAATGACTACTAGAAAGTGGTTCTGGGAAAAAGACACAAATACAATAATTACCCGCAAACGTCTCATTTGCATGTACATAAGCCATTTGCAATATAGTAATATAGCTATAATATAAAGTATATATCTAATATTAATAATGGAGAATGTGTAAACACTCGCCGTCCTCCATATTACGCCATCCATCAACCTTCGCATCTCAAACAATTTCAGCTCAATCGAGTTATACAGTTTTGGAACTCTGCATGCATATGGGAATTCCAAATGTGGTTCAGGTTTAAGGATATGGTTTATATAGACTTAACTGTCAAACTAATGTGTTTTGTATCTGTTCCTGCAGACGCCATTGTGGCATGTGGCATACGAATCAGCTTTACACGTTAACTCTGATTAAAACTTTCCAAAACCCACAGAGAGTAATTACAGATGTGCTGGTAGGATATTATACATCCCAACTGATGGCACAGATTGGCTTCCTCTCAGCAATAATGATGCAGCTAATCTATTAAAATTGCAGTCTGGAATCATAGCTGAAACGTACCTTGTTAGTTGCGCACCATGACTTATGGAAGATAGATATGGTTTATCGCTGTTCAGTTCGCGTCCCTGCGAAGAGTATGTAGTATACTCTTAATGTTGATAGTGAACTGATCAGTCATGCAGAACACAGGGTTGGATACATTTTTAAGATAAACACAGCAATTCCTTCACAAATATACACTCTTGTGGACTTGTGTAAGAATAGTTGAGAAGAAACCAGCTGAACTAATATCATTCTGTCGTGCAACATAAAAAAAACTAAATGAAAGTAACGTCAACTTCAGGGGCAACTGCAATTTTGGAGACAAATTACCAAAATGGCTGCTCTGCAACTTCAAAAACGAAAGCGATTAGGTAGGTTTTTCTATATTAGGAAACGCACGTACCTCATACTTGTTATATCAGTAGAAAACATAAAAAACGCGTATCGTTACTTATGTGGAATGCATGTTAATAGTGTTCTTTAAAAAAGGAGTAATATTTGCGATAATTCATAATGTTTTACACACGCACGTACAAACAATCAGAACGAATGTTTCAGGAGTTTTGATACATGCGTATGAATCTCCGCAATAGGTAGAGACCCATAGGCTATGCATGCCCCCCGTAATCAATATTTGAAATGAGTTGGCGGTTCAGCACTTATTCTTATCTAACAGCAACAGCTCTGCAATACAATAAACGCATCAGGTATGCGCACCTTGTATCTATCTTTTCAATGTTAGGAGCCTGAAGTAAGGCGCGCATTTATGTCCAACTCAACATTAGACACTGCACGTATTATCATATCTCATAAATTTTGAGAAATATTGCAACGTGTGATCGTAGGGCTGATTCAAAATCATATTTAAAAAAGATCTAACGGTAAATCATTGAAAGAAATTGCTTGTCTTAATTTGATTGTGAAACGGAATGTGTGCGCGTACTAAAATATCTGCTCATACATGTAGATCAGAAAGGTACAGCTAAAAGTTGGCAAGAGACATTTCGATGTCGAATGCCTTGCCCCCTGACCTGTAGAAACTATGCCCATTTGAATAATTGCAATGAATTAATATTAAATTTCTCATCAAAAGGCCTCTTATTCAAATAATCGTATTCCTAGTCTTAAATGATGAATTCTGAGGTGCAGCCGAAGTACACCAGGAAAGTTTTTCCAATATTTCCATTCGAAACAATGGTGCAACTTACTTGTTAAGGACAGCCATCCATAGGGGTTTTTCCAGACAATTTGCTATTCATCATGAGGATAGAACTGCATTATTTGGCGAATGCAGCCCAAAATACGTATAGAGAGGTGTCATGTAGCCACTCACAAAAAAAAAAAGAAAAAAAATGACAGTTGGGTATACAGAGTGGCCCTTTTCAACCTGTGGTGCAGTGAGAGACATTATGGGGTCATAATACTGGTGGATTAAAATCATTTTATGATACCGTTTCTACCAAAGCACACTTGGTACTTTTGTTAAAAGAAATGACTGTCCATACATGAACATACAGCATGGGAAATATGCAACGCAGAGGAGGAATCAAGCCTTTACACATGAAGCGTAGACCCTAAAGTAACTGATGCTGTCCTTTTTTTTTTTTCTTTTTTAGTTTTCTATTTTTTTATTTTGCTTTGTTTTGTTTCGTTTCGTTCTGTTTTGTGTTGGGGGGGGGTTAAAAGGTTCTGCCAGTTAAAACGCAATACTACATCCACTTTGCTATTAAAGAGCATATGGAAGACATAATTGCGGGTCAAACAGATATGGCTGCTTAGCATCGCGTGAATCAACAGCAAATGCCAACAGCACTGTTCGTTTTGTGGACCCTGACCAACGTACGGTTGTTGAGTGCCAGGTATATTCATAATGTCCGTGTGTCAAAGCATCCACCCCGTACTAAGACTACTTTAAAAAGGACTGATCTGATGGGTCACTGTTTTGCGTTTTGGCATTGCTACAATGCTAAACACTTATACTCAATAGTAGTTCTAACTTTGCATACATGTGCTGGACGTGGTCTATAATCTGCAAAACATTTTTGTCAAGTCATACCTCCCAATATTTTGAACAGGATATGTTGAGAAAGTATGGTGGACCTCATGCAAATGGTTCAAATAATGTGTTGAGTCACACAGATGGTTTGAGACATCTTATTTCAGTCATTCTGGATTTTGCATATAGTAAAACAAAACGTTCTGTAGATTACCTGAAGCCTGTGCAACATATGTTCGGTAGATTGCCTGAAGCCCGTGCAACATACGTTCGGTAGATTACCTGACACCCGTGCAACACGGCCTCCCAGTATTACATTTAAATATATTCAAGTGCCAAGTTGCATAAACCTCAGCTGCCAATAACATGGTGGAAAACAATTCCGAATTTATTACCATTTGTATCAAGGAAACCTGTCCAGACATATACCTTAACACTTCTATCTCCAGAACATGATTCATCTTAAAGGTACTTTCAGCAGACAGCAGATTATTCATTTATTAACACAAGGGTATAAAACACCCTCTTTGAAAATTTAGACACAGACGAGAGGTGGGCCACTTGAATCGAAACAGAAAGCATGTCGGTAAAATCTGTCAACATGTGCAAAACATAAAATGGAAACACACTCCTGCGTCTTTTTTTACAGTATGTACAATTATACTTTGTTAATAGACATGGCTAATAATGTAAATTGAAAAAAAAATATGGATAGCTGATATGAATGGAATACTTTTATATATATAGCACTTAGAATGCCCGGAATTGTTGCAGGAACTATTTTCTGTACGTATCTCATATTATCCAGATCACCTTTCCCGGTTACATACTGATATACATTCTGCACTTTCACTTTTGCGCATACTGAGTTCTGATTTTAGCCTACCACATATACGGATATATATATATATATATATATATATATATATGTGTGTGTGTGTGTGTATATATATGTATATATATATATATATATATATATATATATATATATATATATATATATATATATATATATATATATATATATATATATATATATATGTATGAACTTATCTTGCATATTAGCATTTGAAACGCACAACACTCTTTCTTGTTTTCCTCTTCTCAGACACGATGTGCGGAGATGGATGGAATTGGACTTAGTGGGTATAAATGACATCATAAAAAGGGTATTTCTTACATTGAAAAATTCCGAAAAGTTCACTATTTAAGGATATTTACGTTGTTCCTTTTGCCATAAATTATATCAGAATTTCTCTTTTTTTATGCTCTGGGCAATATGTCAGTTATGTTTGCTCGTCGAGTAAAACATGATCACATAAGTCATGCAAAATATGTATTCCGCCAAATTCAAAGACCATAAAATCTACAGAAATTGAAACGCGGAACTTTCATTGAAATTGTTGTGTTAACAGTTGGGCATTTGATACATGTACCACACACAATTGATGAACCCCAAAACCTAAAAATAGATGCTTATTAATAAACACTAATTTAAAGTATGTATCTGGGGATGATAGACTCTTTTGCTTTAAGATTCTGCGGAAACCATTGGTCTGAGGTTTAACATGTTGATTTACAAAATACCTCGTCCTTGTCATTTGATTTCTCTGTGAATGCACCAACCTCTACTACGTCTGCAAGCGACGATATCAGGACCCGCCAAAATATTTAGAAGATGCCAAACAGGAATCTCTTTTATAGATCGCTTTCAGCTAAAATATCTTTAAGCTACAAATTCTATGACTGACTATGGTGTAACGGATATATCGATTTTGTTACGAAACAACTCCTTAAAAGTTAGGGTTTGGGGATACACAATTTTAAGTGAGCAAAAAACGTTAATGTATTGTCCACAAAATAAGTGATATTCCATTTCGTCCCCCAACAACGATCCCGAGTGAGAGGAGCATTATAACTCACTCTCCAGCCATGTAAGGTTTTGTTAATTCTTTTAATTGGGTAATTATTGCCAAAAAAAAGTGCCCAAGGCCTACTTTCAAAGCCGATTTGGTGTGCCGTGTTTGTGTACGTTTGTTGCATTTATTCTACATCAAGCGTAATGTATAATCAAACATCGCTTGCGCATATTTTGTTTTGTCTAAATGTCAATGCACCACGTCACTGATGCAGGCGCGATTACAATTAACTTGTAACAATGTTTAGGTCATGTGACCTAAAGGGAGTTACTACTTTTGAATTCTACACTAGAAAATTATAATGCACTCTCAAACATAGAATAAAGCACATTTTCAAACTGTAAATTAGGACAATTAGCACATTTTTGGTATGGGTTACGTAACATGAAATTAGACGTTTGACTGGAAATGCCACACGATATCAGCATAGTGCAGCACAGCAGAGTGAAAGCCTACAATTTCAACAGGTAACCACACACACAAGTAGAGTAAGGTACAGTAGATTCAATAGACGAAACTATCTTCTTGTTGATTTTATATATATATATATATATATATATATATATATATATATATATATATATATATATATATATATATATATATATATATATATAACTGCAAACATGTTAGTTTGGTTAGAACTTTTAGGAGTGCTCACCTGATTTCATGAACATTTTCTGAGGAGAATTATAATTGTAGGAAAGGGTCAGACCATAAATAGCGATAACTTGTAATATATATGCACTGCTTTGAACAAGCATATCGTATCAAATACAATGTCCCTGCCTGAATTCTCGCCAATGCGCAAATACGAATGCGAATGAGGTCAGATGCATGGCTATCCTCTTTGTCTTGCTTACCTTTAAAAATTGAAGAAAAAATTATGTATGTCAACCATATTTCACACTAATATCATTTAGGTTTTAGTCAAGAGCTTTCTTAGAGATTTAGCCCTGCGTGCGCTACGGGCAGATGTTGATTAACAGCCCAAATCATATTTGATGAATAGAGAATCGGGCAAAATTTACAACTCTGAGCCTTTTTCTTGTAACCTTTAACAGGAAACTGTTCCATCCCACGATACATTTTGCCGAGGTTCTACTTACATAGGTTGGTACTCATTTACAAGGAAGTTACCATACTTCTGTCATTTGTGTTCCCGGTTATTTTGATTACTCAATTATGCACAATTCCCCGGTGAAATTGACTTACATGTACGTCGGTTCAAAAGTTTTATCTTAATTGTTCAATATTGCAGATGTATAGGTTTATTCGAGGTCTTTCTTTCAAATGTAAGATGGATTCGAGCAGTCAGTTTTTCATTTTTAACAAGTCTGGCGTGATCTTCTGTACGATTTCATGCCCAGGTACACAAAAGAACATGTAGATATCTTTAATTTGATACAGACCTATCTAAACATATTGAGGAATTTAGAATGGAGCGCTGCACAGTTATCAACCCTGGTAACCGGACGGTGTGTCCCGTTTCTAGTTTCTTCATAAAATAAATTAACGCTGATATATGCAGCAGTCAGTGACATTTGGGCTATTTATCTGCACAGATTGCTTTTCAATCCGGATCCTGGCATTGCCCGTCCGCAATATATCCCAATCCAGGAGCGGGTTTCCTTGTATCAGCATGCGGGTTTCCGTCTGACGTCTGTTTCAATGCACGGGCTAACTTCACCTATATGATATGTAGTTAATACACCAATAGATTGCTCATATTCTCATGTGGTGAAATGTATCTCTGCACGTGCATATTCGTGCAAATGCATGTTTCAGCAAAAACTTGAGATTTTTTACGGCAGTTGAGGGAGGCCTAGGATTTAAACCAGAAGCACGTGTGATGTTTGCAGTGAAAAGAGGCAAGGAAAGCGCTATGGAAAAACCATTGACACAGATACATGTTAGAAAAGATGTAGAAAGGGCTCTGTGTTACTCGCCTGAATTGAGATAAATGGTTTTCAGCGCACTGCAGTAGGTCTGCATCCCAGAGGCAAATAATAACTTGATTTCGCTTTCTTGCGGAACAGATCCATGAATACTTGTCAAGGTTTACTTCGGGTCCGTACTTTCAGCTTTTTTGCTGATGCTCTTCATATGAAGCGTTTGAGAGACCATACGATTTTTCGAGTTTCCGACATCCAGCCACGTGTATCGAGATTACTGAATGGTTTCATACTAATGCTTATGAAACGTCTGTTCTGTTAAATATGCTCAGAATGCTTTTCAATCAACATGTATTGCGTACCAAGCATATGTGCCGAACAACTGATAAGCGTAGTCAAGTCTTAATAAGTCAAAGTTGGAATTGACTATCAACCTGTCTCAAGCGTTCTGCGGTATTTGATGTTATGCCTGTGTTGCCATGGGAATATGAAAGGATATGTGCGATATGCTGATATTTAACGGTGGAAACGCAGGATACATCAAACCAGCCGATGAAATCAGCCATTGCTGACATAATGGCAGGGATGCGACTCTGCCTGTTATTTCAGATTTGTCAATCAAGTTTCCAAATCAGACATTTTAAGTCTGCAAGTCAGACGGTACACTAAGTTCTTATTTCCTCAGCGCAAAACACTACGAATGAAACGCAGAAAAGGTAAGGCTACTCTCTTATTCGCAACTTCGAACCAGAATCCAAGCGTTAAATATCTACGCGGGGTTTTTTTTGTTTTTGTGTTTTTGTGTTTGTTTTTTGTTTTTGTTTTTGTGTTTGTTTTTTGTTTTTGTTTTGTTTTTTGTTTTTTTGTTTTTGTTTTTTGTTTTTAGTTTGTTTGTTTTGTGTTGTTTGTTTGTTTTTTTTTCAGACGGCAAGGACACACCCGACTATTGTTCATACAAATTTGCGTATAAGCATGTCACAGAATAAAATTTTATTGCGTATGATTATGATGATAAAGCTAAACTTATAGAACAGTTTAAACACACATTGCAAATTGGATGAATTTGGAACCTTGTACGGCCACAATAACATAGATTTATTTTGGGTAAATGATACAAAATTGAAAAAAATCTAGGCGAGGATTTGAACATGAATAGCTTTAACTTTTCTTTCGTACGCGATCGCAACAGGTCAGGTGCCGTTGTGGCTATTTATGTATCTGACTCTGTAAGTCCTAAATTGAAGTCCGATCTTATTTCGCCGAATTGGAACCCGTGATCATTGAAACAACTGATAACAAGTGTAAGACATTTATAACAAACTTTTATAGGCCACCAATTTTGGCTGAAAGTAGGGACCTCAGTGACTGTTTTAAGGAACATAATAGAAAATTCATTGTTTAGTCCCGTATCGGTTAATTGTAACTGGCTATTTTAATTTTCCGGTATTACCTGGCTAAATGAATCCTGTAGCACTACTTTTAAAATGGGATTTATCAATACTTGGCATAGTTTAAATTTACAGCAACTTATAAACGAACAAACGGCATTTAGTTCTCTCCTGGGCCTTGTATTTGTCATCAAAGATGCTGCAACCTGCTCTGCCTTTAACCTTACACCTAACTCTGCTTGCAATCATTAGAATATTTCACTAACTACTAACATTTCTTTTGGAAAATCGGGATTCTTTTAAAAAGGTTACTAGCAAATACGATAATATGGATTACAACAAAGTGTATGCCATACTGTCATCAGCTCCTGGGGACGCGCTGTTTGTTGACGATGATGTTAATAACACCTGTCAATGTGTAACGGATTTCAATCTGATGTGGCGTCAGAGTTTATTCCACACAAACAGGTAGGACCAAAGAACAAGCTATTCATGACAGGTCAACTTCGTTACGACATGAAAGTTCAGCATCGAGGCTATATACAGACGATAAACCGACGAAAATGACAGGATTTGGTACCATAGGCTTAGAAATAAAATAATTGATAATGGATCTGTTTAGAAAATGCTGTTGATGAAGCAAATTGCTTACTGAAAAAAGTTATGGATAAGTAAGACAGGTGGTTCTGACGTGATTCCAAACAAGGTCAGATTGTTTGCTGACTTTGTTCGTGTTTCATTGGCTAAATTGTTTTAGCTTTTGTTCCGCAGTTCTAGCTTCCATGATTTGCAGACAAAATCCAATGTATTATTGCTCTTTGAAAAGGACGATTCTAATGATGCGAAGAATCACAAGCCACTAGCTAACTGGCAAATTTCTGTAGATTGTACGGACGTATAACAAGCCGTAATTTATTGATTAATTGCAACTCGGGATTTAAAAACAGAAAAACAAAACAAACAACATCAAACATAAAACCCCAAAACACGCAAAAAACAAAGCAAAACAAAAACAAACAAAAAACAAAAACAAAAACAAAAAAAAAAACAAAAACAAAACAAAACAAAAAACAAAACATAACAAAAACAGAAAACAAAAACAAAACAAAAAAAAGCAAAAAAAAAAAAAAATAATAAAAAAATAAAAAAATAAAAAAAAAACCCTCAAAAAAAAAATCGTGATCGTGTTTGGCACAACGGTGTTTTATAAAACTGGTAGGTATACATGACCTATCACTTAGTTGAGTTAGACAATATCCAGCGCTAGCAAGCAACGGATAGGCATAGAGAATATTTTCTAGGAATGAAAAAACATAGATCCTGGTGTTTCCCAGGGTAGGATCTTTAGCCCCATGGTGTTTCTGATATTTACAATGATTTGGTTGATGATATTGCTTGTGAAATTAATTTCTATTTTTTAGCGGGAAAGACAACTTTTGATAGAAATTGTAGGAACGCCTGAGGGTGCAGTTTTAAAGTTAATGCAGACTTTCAGATTGTTGGGAATGGGGTAAACAGGAGCGTTGACTTTGATAATGACAAAACTATAGAAATGAAACTTTCAACAACAAAAATAAAAGTTCAACACATGATCAATTGTCTATAAACAAACGTATCCTGGGTGTACATTAGTGCCAAAATCTTGGTATTACTTTGCCTGATAATTTATATTGCAGTAGTCACGTTAAAACACGTGTAATCAACCATTAATCTCGTACAGCGTGCATATCATGTATGTATCAATTACATTGCAATGCATTAGAATGTACAGGTATATGATAGTTGGGCCTCTTTCATACGCCATATAGACGTACGTGTAAATGCTTGACCTTTTTTTTGGGGGGGGGGCGGTTGCGACCGGCCACATTTGGATCGATAAGGTATTACGTGAGTAATTCGGACGGCTTCGGGGTAGAAGGATTATAGACTTTAAAGTGCATATTAGAAGTAACTTTTACAGGTACATGGGGCTGTCTGTTACGTAATTCTGATCACAGGAACATATTTTTTTCTCAAACTGACATGTACAGTGTGCAGTATTTATTAACAGGTCAGTTTTCAATATACACAGTGTTTTGACTGAATACACGTGGCTACAATGTGAGTACTCCCAGTCACCGCGCAAGGCAGCGTGACTGCTGTCAGTGCTTTGGCTGCAGCAAACGGTAATGTCATAAAATGTTTCCAGTAAAGACCGCGTTTTCTTGTTCTCGGATGATTCAGAATGTTATAAGGAACAATTTGGTGTAGGACATGTTTGGGTTTATAAGTTATTTTATAAGGTACAGACTGCAAACCTGCTTTGTTTACATTTTTGCGGTTGAATTAGCAGCATAACACCTTAAACGGCACCCACCCAATCATTCAAGAAGCGTTTACTTCATACACATTTGGCAAGCCTATCACGTTATCGTAGTTTTACCATTTACAGCCACCAGATTTGCATGTTCAAACGCAGCCTAGCTCCTACCTCCTCTTGGTGAAAATAATCTATTGCAGAATGCTTTTTCCAGTTCATCGAGCCTGTATTATTATATTATTGTACGATTCTCTTATCGTCTGCATACATGAGGCAAAATATAAACATGGTAAATTACAAGGGTCGATCTACAACAAATAATTCACCAAAACAGCATTGCAGCGGCCTGACTTCAGTCACAAGATGGAAATAGATTGCCAGTTCCAATTTCGCCCGGCCTGAAAAGTGACATGGACTCAGAGGCTTAAATTATAATAAATGAGCTCGGCTGAAGTGTTAAGACTGGTGATTGGTCATTGTTATGCAATTTCAAAGCACATGAAATATGTTTCAGATTTAGTTGGAGAAAGATCTTTTGAAACCTGTTGTAAATAACAAGAAGTATGGAAAGAAAATTTGCTGTAAGCATGGACGAATACTTTGAGAGACAAGGGCTTAATAATAGCTGATAACCGATGATGATCTCACTATGTCATTATGAGGTCACTCTTTCTTCTCGCGTGGTACGCCCATGCTGTACATGGATGTAAGTCTTGTGTTGGTAGCGCATTTTGATGGCAAGATGGTGTGTATGGTCTTGACAGGAACCAAGCCACGCATTAAACAAGATTGGAGGCAGGATTCATCGTATCAAAACTGAAATGGTTCGCTAAACAAAAAGAATTTGCTTGTGACTTCATTTGTGGTACATCCAATTACTTCATCGTTTAGTTTTTAGTCTTTTACTTTATGATATCGTCAGTAAATAGCCCCTGAGGACTATGATCAATTAAGCTGAACCCAGGGGCATGCTACACAGATATATCCGTGCCCAACCCGACTATCTATAAAGTTTATCTATCTTCCGTACGATATGCGGTAAGTTAAGTTTGCTTTGTACACAATACTAAATGATTAAAAATTACCTTCATGCCGTACGAAAATATCCTTTACCCCCTTACGTGTTAAATAACTGACACGATTTTTATTCCTTTTTGTTTAGATTGTACTGTTCTTTTATACTACTTTACGCCGCTCACCGCACCATCATCCTTGAAGGGACTTTTCCATGCCTTATTTAGTAAAAAAAAAAACCAACATTTAAATTTGGAATATTTTTTAAAATGTGTTACAGATAGAAATGCCATTCCCACTTCAATTCATGGGTTTATGATATAGCTGCATCCAATGAACCATGAATTAATGTTGTATCATTTACGCAAATTAGGCAAATCCACATTGAACACAATGCATGCCACAATACCCCAACTGTTACCAAAATGAGAAATCTACTGAGCTCATTCACTTGATAAGATACTTTCGTTACACCCAGAGAGATCTCTTTGGGCATAATTATTTTCTAATTTGTCGATTCAGGGTGCAATGGTTCTGATTTACAATCACGTTATTGCCCTAATATCAAAGCATAATGTGCAAGTAGTACCCTTTGCTTGACCTGTACGACCATTTCGTTTAGAAGAAAGCTTGCTGACGTTCTGGATGCAGCAGAACAATGCTGGAATCTGTTCAATATAGGGCATCATCACATGTCTCGATTGCAATAAATACATAGAGCCAGTTCCAAATGGTATCGTGTCTTGGCTGGCTTAACCTGGAAACAAGACTAAAATTCCATTCACTATTTTTTTGCAACAATGTGTCGCCAGGTAATGGTCCTGACCATGTGGGGGCGTTGATTCACTGACCTAGCATTTAAGGACAGATAAGACACCAAAAACCATTGCATGGCCAATTTTGAGATTTTAACGGTTTTTACAAGATGAATATCTTTTCTATTCGTTGTCGAAATTTCAAGATTTTAAATGAAGTAGAAATGTGAGAAAACTGCCAAAAAACACACAGCCATGTGGACATCCGAACGTCCATTTGCCATTCTTTTCGTTTTCAGCCGCCAAGCGGAACAATGCCACCCGTCAATCATACTTAACAGCCTGTCACGAGGCAACAGGTAGCAACGGCCCATGGGAAAAGGAGGGTGGTATCAGGGTGGCAATGCGAAATCAGGCAGCATGCCGAAAGTATGTTTGTTGGCAAGGAAAAGATACAAACATGCTAACATATCATAGCCTTAGTGGTTTACTTTATAGTTATCTTGCTTGTTTTGCGTTCTAATGAAGGGGGACTTTGAATGTTCAGGAGGTCAATTAACAGTTACGTGATATCTTTATTCAAAATTCTCGCATTGCGTCGTCCACCCAACTTTGGAACAACCTTCCATAAACGTATGAAATTGTCCTTTTGCTACTTTATTTACGGTATATCTTGTGCTTTGTCTATTTCCCAACGGGCTTGGGCAGTTGAGACACGGGACTACGGACGTAAATATATTAATTACTCGTCGTCCAGCTAACTTCAATGCTTTAAATGGCCATCTTTTCACCACACACCTAACTTAAATTTCTAGCTGTTCTGGCGGTTGCTCCTATGAAACTGGGACTCATTATTTACTACAATTTCCATTTTCTGGCACTACATGGCAAGCTCTCTTAGCAAAAATTTCAGACATTGTTATGAACGAAAATTAGAGTTACAATCTAATAGACTATACAATTGTGAAAAAGTTCGCACATTCTATTTGGAACAAACAGAACATCTTATAAACACAACTGCTCAATTCTCCAGACAACCAGGTAGTTCATAGCAAGATTCTTTTTTAATCAATAGGATGCGTGTGGGTGCAATCAGTCGAATCGAGTACTCAGTCGAACCAAGGAGTGTCGAGCCAACAGGAGGTAACATTCATGGAACTTCCTGCGGTCGATGTTGTCTGCGGTTGTTGTTTAATTTTGCGGTTTTTCGTGCGATCTAGCACAGCTTTAAATGCACTGACAAAATCACCCAAAACAATGGCTGTATAGCTTATCTGTAACAAGGCCGCATGAGGGAAATGTTTGAACCCAGTTTGTGGACTATGCTTAACAGAGAAAATACATGTTTGAGTTTAAAAATGCTTCAAAAAATCAATTTCCGACCACCGCTTATCAAGAAAATTCATGTGCGTCATGTTTTTACGGGTTTTCTAATTATGTCGGTGTGCCAACACAAAGGTACGGTTTTCAAAAAATTCTTTCTTTCTTTCTTTCTTTCTTTCTTTCTTTCTTTCTTTCTTTCTTTCTTTCTTTCTTTCTTTCTTTCTTTTTCTTTCTTTCTTTCTTTCCTTCTTACTTTCTCAGCAAATTGTCCGCCCTTTTTGTCTGAGATTATTATAGATAGAAAGTCCAAACTTGGCACAATAATATTTCTAAACATGAAGTTTTGCCTTATCACAATGAGACGTCATGATTTTGATAATTTTGCAAATGAGGGTTAATTAAAGTATTAAATCTTCTATAGCCCATATACTATAGTAGATATGGCTCGAGTTTGTGGGAGCTCGATCAGAGAGAGGCCAAGGTGATCTCAAATGTCAAGATTTTGTCAAGGTCAAAGGTCAATATTAGGTAAAATGTATTTCAAAGGTCAAAGTTCACTTCAGGTAGAGGTCATCTCAAGGTTAAAGGCATTTCAAGGTCAAGGGCCAATTTCAACGGTGCTGTCTAATGCACATATTATCAAGTTTTTTTCCAATAGAAATTAACCATAAATCCATTGTTCTGTTGGACAGCCAATCTTGAAAAGGGGTCATACTGTTCACAATTATGCAAATGAGTGCATATTAATTTCTTTCTTTCTTCTTCGTTCTTTCTTTATTTACAGGCAAATTTATACAACATTTCATTTGAAAAAGTACAATATGTAGAAACCCCAAACTTGGCATGATTATACATCCATACATGAAGTCTTGAGTTTTTGTAAAGCGGTCAACGGTTTTGAATGTAATGCAAATTAAAGCCGTTAGAAAATTTAAATCTTGAATATATTCAATTCTGTTATAGGTTTAGGTAACCAATCCAACTTACATTAATACGTTTGTACCAGTGCCCATTTTTGTATTTTATATGTGACCAATAACGGTCAAAGGTCAATGTCATTTTGCCATTTGAAATTTTCTCTTACCCGTGACTCGGTCAATTTTTATCCAATCTTAATCATGTTGGGCACAAAGTGTGGAAATGTAACGCTGCACATTTTTGAAATTTACATGTTAACTATAAAGGTCAAAGGTCAAGTTCAGTTGGACCTTTAAAATTTTTCATCAAACTATAACTCTGTCAGTTTTCTTTTATTTTGACCATAGTGGACTCAAATTGTAGCTATTGTAACACTGCACATTTTTGTGATTTACATTTAATCTAAAGTTTAACGATCAAGGTCATTTGAACCTTTGGAATTTTCATGAAGCCAACACTTGGTAAATTTTCCTCCAATTTTAATCATGTTGGACTCCAATTATAGGCATTGGAGCAATGCACATTTCTATAATTTACATGTGACCTCTAAAGGTTAAAGGTCAATGTCATTTTGCCATTTGAAATTTTCTCACAGACATAACTTGGTCATATTTTATCCGATTTTCATCATGTTGGGCTCAAATTGTCAATAATGCAACACAGCACATTTTTGCGATCACTTGTGAAATTAAAGGTGAAATGTAAAGTTTATTGGCCCCGAAATTTTCTTCTAGCCGTAGCTTGATTAAATTTCGTCTGATTTGGGCCATGTTGGGCTTAAAAGGATATTGTCACAGAGTACTTTTTCTTAAAAAAGTACATGTGACCTTTAAAGGTCAAAGTTCAAGTCATTTGGACCTCCGAAATTATATTCAAGCCAAACCTCAGCCAATGTCCATCAAATTCTAATCATGGTGGACTCATATTGTAGGTATTGCAACAAAGCTCATTTTTGTAATCAACATGTTACCTTTAAATGTCAAAGTTTTAAAGTTTCATTTAGTCCTCAGTTGGTCAGTTTTCACCAGGTTTAGTTCATGTTGGGCTTAAATAATAGGTATTGTAATGCTGTACATTTTTGTAATTCACATGTGACCTTAAAGGTCAAAGGTCAAGGTCACTTGGATTTTGAAATTAGCATCCGGCCACAAGCTTAGGGATCATGTACAAGTAATTCCATTCCATAGTACAGAAAAGCAGTACCCATATTCATAAATTCCAAAACCAACAGTAACAGCAAAGAGATTCCCGAGTTACCAAAGCATCAACATTCATCTTCCAATACCAATGTGAAGAAACAAATTTTTCTTCTGACTTTAGACAGGCCGTCACCCATAAAAGGCAGCAAATTACATCATCGAATATATTCAGCTTGCGGGATATGACAGTCCTGAATATTAAGTCAGCGGTAGAGGGCACCAGACACTTAAAAAATAGCTTGGTATTAAGATCTTTGCTAATACCGCTGTGCATACTCACGGACAGATTAATGAACCTTTCCTAATAGTTCTTGGGATTTTTATAAACTCTGCTTGGTCAATTTATGTGAAATTTCCGATTAAAGTGAGCTGCAACAGCTAAGGTTTCTTGCCGTCTACCATCATGACTATCTTGCATGAATAAAGTTTGCAAGGTTTTACCTGGGGTTGAATCTTTAATTTGCCAGGTTACATCTTGCATAAGTATTCGGGGGTCTCATACAATATCATGCCTTGAGAGTATCATACTCTCAAGGCAAGTAGTAATTACTAATATATGGTATTGGTAATTATCAGCATAAGTAAATTGAAGGACGTGGCCTTCTTTGAAGGATTTTGGCCACTTGTCCCACGACAAGCTGGAGAGTATAAATACTCGCGCCACTAAGAAAGTTCCTTCATACTTAATCTGAATTTACTTGTCCAATATTGTTGCATCATAGGCTCTAAATGCCAAATTATCAATTTGTGAATGAAGACTTATCTATCCGTTTTGTTTCTAATATATATATTATTTTTTCAGTTTTGAGGAGATAGCTCCACACTGTTGTAGCTTCCGGATTATACATCAGTAAGAATTTATTGAAAATATGTTCAATGAACATACAAAATAGAGTACTGCATAAGCAAAGCGAAAATTGGAAGTGCTAGTGAAGCATTTAAAACATCACTAAGTAAACACTCCTATTATCGACCATCGAGCTCTTTTCGTTTCTTTTTGCGTTTTGATATAAAATCAATGTTTATATTACGTGTTGGAATTTTCTTTGCGTTGTTTGAGGTTGTGAAATAATTTCTCTCACAGCACAATTGTTTTCAAGATAAAAATGTATCATCTGAATTACTAGATCTGCAGTTTATCCATGGTTTATACTGGGTCCTGGTAGATGTCGTTTCACCGATTTATTCGAAAATACGTGATAAAATGTGTTTCCAAAGGATTGGTGGAATCGATTTTGTATTGAGACCTCTTCCGCCTGGTCGGTAGGTTATCGAACTTTTGGAATGGATTTATTTATACATGATGGAATGTGAAGTACCAAAGGACCGTAGCAGCTGTAGCATAAAACTTCTCTTTTTCTCACAGCTGATAAAAAGTGACATGAAAATTACGTAGGCCTGAACCAGCGTGATAAGATGCATGCTGGAAATACAATGAGAAGTATGAAAATTTCAGTATTCACCCCGTTCGCAGCAAGCATGGGCCGTATTTATGTTAACAAATATTGTTTATATTTTTTCTTGAACGGAAACCCACAATTGGAATGAAAGTGGTTACTCGTGTGTGCAGGCATTGACAGCAAGTGCCCAGTCATTTTCGGTACAGGGTCCTTGGTTTTACCACAGAGGCTATAGGCAGAAACAACTCGCTGATTGATGCTGCCTACGGGCTCACATTGTTTATCAAAATTAATCACGGGGGTGTTGTTGCTATGATGTAAATGATGATTAACACAACGCTGTGAGCGTGTTCCTCAAAAAGGCATGTTATCAGTAGAAATAGCAGGTGTGCGTCGCGGTTCACACTAATGGTTGACGAAAAAGAAAACATGAGTCGATTTCTCATTTTCTATTGATATATCATATTTTCCGATAAAAGTACTTGGGATCTGAAAGAATCATAAAATTTCAAATTTCCTGCTTTGTTTGGCGATGCATTTAACCCCCATGCACGTTCAGCAAACATGCCCTAATTTTCAGGATAAACTTCTAAATTATATTATTTAAGACAACATTTTTTGTCCATAGGAGAGAATATGCTATATAGTACCGTTCTGTATGTATATATTCTTATACAACGTCATCAAGCTGAAGTCTCAGTGGTTTGCAGTCGCTAAAAATACCTTTAGACGAAGGGGTCATAGACCGAACGAGAAGTCTGTAATTTGTTTACAGTTCCAAATTCTGAAGACAGGAAAGATTGATGTGAATAGAAGCAGGTTCTTCGGAAACACTGATTTCGGGAGTGCCTCCTCTATTCGTATGGCCTCCTTGGTTTTACAAATTGCCTTGGCACGTAAATGATGTCACTACTGTTTCTACCCGTTGCTTTCTAGTTTTTACATACATACATACATACATACATACATACATACATACATACATACATACATACATACATACATACATGTATATACATTGGTGCGTGTGTATAGTGATCTGATTTGCACTTATTTCGAATGTAATGGAATTTGAGCGTCAGATATTATTTCCTACCTTCTGTTTTAGAGATGGCAATGACCCCAGGAGAGCAGTTCTGCCCCCACATTGAGCTGGAAAACCTGACACTGAGGAGGTTGGGTGGGATGGTGAATCGGGATCGTTAACTTATTGTTATGACCTTCAGAGACATGCTTGAACATATGCTCAATGTGTGAAGGTCAATAAATTTTGATCGTTTTTATTTGGAGCAATATGGTGGATATCTTTTAGGACACAAAATTTAAAGATGTCACATTGATATGTGATCAACTCCAATACCTGAGGATGAGCACTTAACCTATTACAAGTGCATTGGGCCATATCAGAAGAGAACCTGTCTAGGTACTGAGCATCTCGGACAGCTAAAATACCTCAGTTTGTCTCTAAAAGCGTTCAATTGTGACATGTTTCTGTACAGTACCATTCTAAATATTTGCAGTTGTGCCATTGTTTACATACATGCAGCTCCATATTGACTATTGACAGAATGCAAACTTCCATTTGAAACAGTTGACCTACCGTTGCCAGTAACTCGCATTGCTAATCAGTTCCAAATGTGATGTTAAAGTTCAACACAGTGTTTATTCATAGACCAACAGTGTTTTGTATGTATGTGTTTGATGTTCTAAGGTTCAACTTCGTAGAATCAATGGAAATCTTTGCTGCATTAACTTACAAACACTTAAATTCAGAGCGGTAATGTGGTACTACGATTGCAGTGTGATTGCAATGAAGTGGAACTATACTCGGAGAAAAGCTGGGTGGCTGGTAAACCTGTACTGGCCTGCAATGCTAAAAGTGCTGATTTTTGGGGTAATAATTAGAGTTAAATTAAGTCGAGCCATGATAGAAGAGACTTTGATACTCCCCATCCAGTGATTGTGTGGATTATGTGACGGACGTCGGTCATAGAATCCGCGCTTCGGTCATGATATCCGACGTTGCTCATAGAATCCACAGTATCACTGTATGGGGAGTATTAAAGTCTATAGTAATTTACGTGACATCAGCAAAATAATTTGTAACAGGTCCGTCATTTCAAAAGTAATCGAAGTTGTCATATTACCGCAATGGAAAGTTTTAATTCTGCATTTTAAATAATAAATGGCTTACTTGAGTACCCATGCACCGATAATTATGGCTCTTTGAGTACCAATGTACACAGTGGTTGTGAATCTGAATCATTCTAATGATACAAATTCAAATTAAAAAAAAAAGGCCTTTCACTTACGTGTACCAGCGTTCCTATATTTTACAGAACAAACGTCTTGCTGAATTGCTGCAGAGGGCGTACTTTTGACGCCCTGGACCCATAAGCGACCCCTAAAAATCTGTTGATTGAGTTTGCAGTAAAGGGGATAAATAGCCAGGTATATATATATACATATATATATATATATATATATATATATATATATATATATATATATATATATATATATATTATATATATATAGCATTATAGGACCTAATCATTTAGAATAAACAGTGTGTGTGTGTGTGTGTGTGTGTGTGTGTGTGTGTGTTTATGGCCAATAATAGTGCAACGTGAAAGTAAAAAATGTTACTTAAATTACTTGATTATAAGTAATTCACAAGACACAAATTACACGCTTTGACAGAGATTTGCTCCTTCCTGGTCTATTTCTGTACATGGTCTAGTTCTGTACATGAGATATTTGATTACTATCGACCTGTAGTCTTTGACTGACTTATTAATGCTAATTAAACCATAATTATACATCTGATAAAATAGAAATAATAATAATATAAGAAACAGTGTATTTTGAGACATACGGTGACCAAAATATAAAGAGATAATTACACGTTAACCAATACTGGTAAGGGCAGAGGAATTTTATAATATGTCACAAAATAAAATTTGTTTTGTAATTTAGAATTCTGATGCACCTTTTTAAAACAGAATCGTGCCGTAAATTTATTTTTTATTTTAAAGGTTGCCATAATCAAAGCATAATTTTTTTTTTTTTTGTGATTGTGGCTTTATAAATCATACGTTTTAACGGGGAATCAATATTAAGTTCCAGTTTTGTTTTTGTCACATTGTAACTAAATGTGCCAAGTAGACATGTCTGCTGAGCATGCCCTGTAGAGCACAGCCTCTATCTGGGCCGCGTGTCATCAGGGGTAACTTTTTCTAACTGAACATAGAAATGTGTAGCGGTCAAACTCATACAAGGGCAACAAAACTGCTAAATGGATGGCAGCCTGGCTTATTTAGTAGTTTGCTTGTGTTTGCCATTATCAAGAGGCTATACTGTTCAATATTTTTACTAACATTAGCCTTAAGAAGTGCTGAAAAAGAAGTTTGATTCAGGTTCCCATGGTAACGTAATGGGTTGAGTGGGGGAAGCTCACTTCCTTTCCCTGATCACCTCTCTCCCAAACAGAGGCCAAGCTTCACTAGGAAAGCCTTTGAGTGGTGAAAGCTCACTTCCTGTCCCTCATCACCTCTCCCCCAAACAGAGGCCAAGCTTCAGTGGGAATGCCTAGCTGAATCGTAAACTTACTTTAAGTAGTTCAAATTGATCATGACCCACTGAACGACGTGTGAACTCCGCAGCCATTAAAAATATAAGAATTTTTTTATATTGGCAGAATAAAGATTTCATAATGTAGGCCTATATAGACTCGTCACCTGCCTAGAGTTAAATTTCCATGTTGATAAAAATTGTACCTTTGAAATAGAACTCAAGACTTTATATTTTCTGATTTTACCCTAGCTCCAGGGAACCAAACCCATTGTTATTGTTTGCGATTTTCATTACTAACCCTAATAAAGCTCGCCAACAATAGCAATGGGTTGGGTTCCCTAATCTCAGTTTGGCAACGTATGTGGGAAACAATTTCCAGCACAATCTGTGCCCAGACGAATACGCATCACATAGTGAATCTAACGAGCATCATGAAGACACCACACACACCAACCACAGCAATAACATCTGATAAACAAAACTGAATGGATACCCTTTGAATTTTGTGCTTATATGGCCACCAAGTAGCAAAAATGATTGCCTAAGTAAAAGTCGAAATGATAACAACATCATAATAGTGACACCAATTTTATTGGCGAGATATGTTCCAAATACGAGTGAGGTATTTCGCATATTTGAAGTGTTGTTTTTCTTGAAAAAAATGGATTCGTTTTTCTTGGTGAATGCCAAACATGTGTCGTCATGATGATGATTGTTTTAAAAATCAACCTTGTGTTCGAATACATCATTAACAGTCACATATCAACTGAGCCATGATAACAATATTTGATGTTGTGGCAGTTTTAACGCGTTGCTGACATTCAGTTTCAGGCACCTTTATTGAGATAGAGGTCATCAGTGTATTGGAATTTGCTTCTCTAAAACTTAGGACCTTGCACATGTGTGACCGTTCAACACAGTTATAGTGAGAAGTCACCTTGACAACAGACGCTTTTGCAGATTAAAAACTCCGCTTTCCGCATTAGATGCACAAAATAATTCACAAGCAAGATTTTGCTTTTTGAAAGAGCGAAAAATCGAAAGGAAACATAGAATAGCAGACTAACTGAAATTGTTAAGGTGAAATAATGAAGGTATTCTGGTAGAACAGCAGGGCTTTGACAGGTTGTACCATATCATATGAATGGAAATAATTAAACCATCGAAGATGCGTATATCAGTATTTGTTTAAAGTGTTTCCTGCTGAATATTAAAAATCAGTCTGGGTCACCTTATGTGGTCAGCAAACAGAAAAATGGGGACTTTGTGTCCTTACAGACAGTATTAATGATATGTTATTCTAGCTGGTATTTTATTGTATGTCTTGGGAAAAAAACAACAAAAGTGGGCATGGAAGGCAATAAGCTTTCATTATAAATTTCAACAAAGTCGATTTGTTCTAAATTTACAATCTGATGATTATGCTGATGATAGTCATGATAATACTAATATTCTTCGCAAACCGACTTTTCCTTCAAGTGAGTGCCAGCCTACCTACAGTTGCAGGCACCGTAAAAACAGACCAGTTCAACAGCTTCTGTCCGGGTAATGTGGCACAAAGCGCGCCAAGGAAAGGTTTCGAATCGGTTGAATCGCGGCGCTGAAAACCTCAATCTGGTCTTAATGCAAAAGAGGATGTATGTTCCATATGAATGTAGACAAAACGGACATGTTCTGCATCAAATTGCCTTGTTACTTTGAAAGGATCTTGTTTATGTCGGATGTGATTTTAATTGTTTTTAACGGAGAGTTTTGTCGACTGAATTGCCCATGCCAGGTACTGGGATGCCCTCCAAGCCATGAGCAAATTGGGCCAAGCTGAAGAAACTAAATGTTGTAAAAGTTATTTAATTTCTTGATGTTTTATCATCACCGAAATATATATATATATATATATATATATATATATATATATATATATATATATATATATATATATATATATATATATATATATATTTATTTATTTCTAGGAACCGTTCTTGTGCATGCAGGAGCTGCATGTGGTTGCACTCAAGGGCGGCATGCACACAGGTGTGGGATTTTTGCGTGTATAAAAAGCGCAGAGCGCATCCTGGTCATATATGCCCACTAAGGCACCAATCCGTGCACTACAGACGACTTATGCGTGTGCAGCGGTTTTCTTTCAATTCGATGATAATTTGAGGCAGGAATAATTTTACCTTTTCCCTGCCCCTGGCGACATGCCAGGTTGCCTGTATCTCAGGAGTCTTTAACTATCACCCATCCAACGTTGGCTGTAGTTTCAAGACCAATTCTTGCATTACGACTTCCAAACACATGTGTTGCACAGAGGCAACTGTAGAGGTTTAATCGATAATATAGCTAAAAACACTCTTAACACGTGGTAGGGACTATATTATTATGAATAAAGTATTTACATCGGCAATTTTCTTTAGAATAGGGCGTCTATAGGCATCTGTTAAAGGCAATAAGGACTACTAAAAATAGATTTCCTAAAAAGTGGACCAGTTTGGCGGAAGGGGGTGTAATATACCATGGCATGCACAGGTTAAATATCTATGACATCACTTTTAAAGCTAATGATATCATCATAAGAGTCTGTCCGTCACATTGCTAGGATAAGTCTTCCCCTGACACTTACAAGTGGGATCTTTGAAACTTACTGACTGGGACTCAATTCGTTTTTGTACCACTGCACATGTGACGCTTGCCAAGTTAGAAATATTGCATATATTTTGCAAAGTGACGGACTGCAACAATAGAAAGAACCTCTCCCCTTCCATGTATACTTGCTTGTGTAGCTGGCCCAGACTACTGGGGTAACTTGTGCCACATGTGTGAATGTTTATGCCCTTTTATTCTTTTCTGACATGCCTAAGTACACATTTACTCAATAAAAAATACTTTAATTTGACAGTATTTACTTGAATGTCACAAACCTGGCCCATTTAGTTGAAACATCGATTCAGGGTTGGCAGTGTTATAAAGCTATATTGTTTGGAGACTTTCAAAATAAGGAGTAGGTGTCATCATGGTGTCATCAGGGGTAAGTTAAGTTGTTCTTCCCTGAACTTGTACTACAAAATTTAGTAACTATGTATTGTAAGACAGGTATTCTTCTTTCATAATGAAGCTCTACATTTATTAGCAAAACTTTACGTATTTAGCTTATTCATCATTTGCCACGTTCATATATAATCTTATCGTGCGGGTTGTCTTTGCTGAATATTTAGCTTAGACAAGGAGAAGCTACTCAGAGAGACATGTAAGGGTATATGCTCCGAAGAATAGTTGCCCACTGAAGACCCTTTAATTTATTGTTGGGCTAATACAGCCTATGTAAAAAACTCTACAGAAGAAGGTGCGCAATATCGACAATAGTACTTCCATATGTATATAGGTCAGACAGTGACAGGTTAGCTCATGGTGCGTAAGGAGCTCGGACTTCGGAATGATGACTAATATGAAGTGGTTCTGGACAAAAAGACACAAATACAACAGCATGACCGAGAGAAGGCTGGAAGTAGTGTGACATTGTCTCTGCATATAGGAATACAATTTTGTCCTGATCTGCCACTAGATAGCAACCAGTAGTTGCCTTTTCCTATGATCGTAAACACAAGCTGGTATATTTTGTGGCTCAATGCATGTATATAAGTGAAAAAACTACTCAATTTTAATTAAAACTAAAATTTACTCATAAGTATCTTCAATTGGTAGATATGCTATATTTCGGTGAGAGATACACAGCTACTAAACAAGTGTATTGACGAAAAGCAGGATCCATATTATTTTTGGTAAAATGGAAAGCAATGGAAATCAAAAAGTTTCAACATTTAGTGCTAATGCTGGATAAGAAAACTTGTTCCTTAAAACATGAAATAAAGACACATAAAAATCTAAACAAAGCAAAATTTCAAAAAAAAATTAGGCAAATTGCCTTGGCCATTTATCTCCCTTGATTGAGTTGTTGTATTGTTTTGTGGTTAATCATGTAGTATGCCTTAGTTCTGACTAGCTTGCAGACCATATATGTGATACTCATGTGACTTACTGGCATGGTGAAGCAATTCTTTTTGAATCACGTCACTTCTCACCTTTTGTCAAAAAAAGCATTCAGTATCATGATCTTGGGTCTATGTCTCATCAAAATGTGCCAAAATGTATTTATATCACACACACCATGCGTTTCTTGAGAAGAAAGATTTAACTATATGTCCAGAAGTAGAACATCGACAACACATTTTTTCGCAAACGTTTATGTGTGCATAGTCAGATTTTTT
Organism: Hermodice carunculata; assembly: GCA_964020975.1. NCBI lineage: Eukaryota > Metazoa > Annelida > Polychaeta > Eunicida > Amphinomidae > Hermodice > Hermodice carunculata. Next base: position 50,094,629 of record OZ026622.1, read on the forward strand.
TAGAAAGGCAAGAGCGAGTGCCGATTTAACATGAGCATGCTAAAGCATCAATGTGCAACATACTCTTGTGATGGCCTGTCATGAATGCTCCTTTTCAATTCTTGCACAAATGTTTGAGTTCTATGTAGTTTGCGTCAACATCTTTAAAATCTGCATCATGTCCACACATCATTGTGCTGCAGTGCTTGCGTAAATATTGTAATTTAAAACATATATCTATGTAGCTTAATAATTTAGGGCAGCAAGAAGGTTTTAGTCATATCAGAATGAACTGCACGTGAAAAGGAGTAGGGTACATATAGCATGGTAAGTTATCGTACAAACCTCGCGCGGATCCAGGGATGTTCACATTGACCAATCAGAAAATGGAAACTTAATTGTTGAAACCAATAAGACCTCTGGGTACTACTGGCGATAATTGTCTTACTTATCTGACCAATTTTGCAATGCTTTGTATTCAAGTAGTAGAATGTGTGGTCTACATTGGTGACTGAGTACAAAGTGAAAGGTCTAGGTCAACAGCACAGAGTGCGCAGTGATCCGAGAAAAGCTGTTAGCTGGTCGAGAAATTAGCGTTTTAAGACTTAAGTAATGTTAGTGCATTTTACACATATTGCTGCTGGTAGAATGATTTCAGTACCTCACGTTTTTATTCAGTATCCCCACAAGAAGAATACGCTTTTGTATCCGTAAGATAATATGCTTTGTATCTTTGAATCTGGAGCAATGTGTGTGAAGTAGAAAAAAAGTACTGACAACATTACATAATTTTTGACAGACGGGCCTATGAAAATATTATGGTGTAAAATTAAAATCCTACAAGACTTTGTGGTTAATATTTCCATTTGTTGGTTGTGAAAAGTTGTCTTGCAAACTATGGGATATCATTATAGTACTCCAAAGGATCACTTCTTTTGCTATGACTATCCCTGAGTCAAACTAAAGATAAGAAAACTCCGCGTCTGTATCAATACCGGGAAGGTGGCTGCGAGGGACCTATTGGCATTGTGTTCGATGCAACTAATTCCATTTCAAATAGGTAGCAAGTGTGTCATGTCGGAAATGTTAAAGGAGCTATAAAGAATCTAAAGGCTGTGTATGCCAAACATTGACATATGATGAATTTTAAGCCGTGTACCAAGCAGATATCAATTCCGCCAGAAAGTGATAAAAAGCAGCCATGGATGCATCTTCCTTGAAAATAAAGCTGATTCTGCATAGACATGACAACCAGTGATAGTCTTAGCAAACGTAGTGACCCCTTGAATTATTATAATGATTTCACATAGTTTGCAAGAAAACTTTTTGTTCAAGCACCAACATGCCATACACCTAAATAACTGTTTAAGTCAAGATTTATTTACGACACGCATTGGGCGTATTGTACCAAATATGCACCAAAAAACCTTGACTCCGTCTAAAATTCGGCACTGAAAGACTAAAGCAAGCCCGATATCTTAAGTGAGGCAATCAGGAAAGTTTGGTACGATTGAAAAAGAAAAAGTTGACTATAGAACTTGATGCTTCTGAAGGAGGATTACTGGGAACTGGCACGTTTACAAGCTGGCTAAGGCAGGTCATGTATTCCTCATATAGTTCGTGTACCTTGGGAGTCTGAAATGGTTCTTTTAATAAAATGATTAATTGCATGCGTTACGTATTTAATAATAATTGCTGGTATGTTGCAACTGCATGATTCTAATTTTTTCCATTATGATCATATCCTTAATGGTGCCCACAACAGTGTATACCAGCACGGTAGTATTTGATACTCTTTAAAATGAGAACGGCCTTCGCCATATGCCGTGACGAACTTCAGGTTCTGGTACACTTCAAGCTGATGTATTTGCAACCAGGACGAGAATCTGGATGTGAAGGGTTGGGGAGGGCAACTTTATAAGTCAAGGACAAGTGTACTTATGCTTGCCCTAACTGGTGCTGTGCCAGCAAGCAAGTCACTTTTTCACTCAGGGGTACTGTTTACGACAATATCTCTCTTTGAGTTATTTCTGGAGGAAAAAAGTGGCACATCTTAACATAAATGCAATGCGTGCTTCCTGGTTTTTTAGGCCGTCGCTGAAAAAGTGGACTGAGCCTTGCTGTACATGAACCGTATCTTGATGTATAGTTTACAAAGGCTTGGGTCAAACAGTGCCAGGAAATTTGTCTCACAATAAACAGCTCGAGCGTTTCAACCTTGTCTTGCATACTTAGGGGTTATTATACTTCATTTTTGCATTACACCTACTTCTAAAATTCAAGATGTAAGATTCAAGATTCATTTACTCGACAACTAAATAACATTTTGATGTGTTTATTGTTAACTTGTTGATAGGAAATGAAAAGGACCTAATTAAACTAAGTGTAAGAAAGAAAATCACTTTGCATTCAATGATTTGTTAAGAGGACCCCAATTAAGGAATATATCCCGCTATCATTGGGACCACCTATAGAATAATTCTCTCTGATTCAGAGTGCATCGTATCAGTTCGGTTAAAAGAAAAATGTAACAAAATAATAATGTTAATAGTAATAATAATAATAATAATAATAATAATAATAATAATAATAATAATAATAATAATAAAAATAATAATAATAATAATAATAATAATAATAATAATAATAATAATAATAATAATAATAATAATTATATTATTTAATAATGAGGGAATATATGTATACAACAATAGATATCAGACTATCACGCAGGCCCTAAGTTATTACAAATGTAACAATTTGCAATTTTACACAACTCAGAGTACTGATTCAGAAAGTAATTTTCAATATATCTGAAAAAACTATCCTATAAATGTGTCTAAATCGGTGATACATGGTGGCAGTTCTTTAAGTAAATTTGGCAAAAATATGTAATTGAATTTCCGGTGCTGTTTCTTCTTGAAATAGCTGCATGAGTTGAATCTCTGTTTCGGATATTATGTTATACATGTACAGGGCGTTTGGTGGCAAAATGCCACTAAACGCCCTATCATATTTTTCTAGCACTTCAGGGCAAGTCATCCTTATGTCCTACCTAAAAAACAAAAAGTTGGTTGATTAATGTATTGCTGGTACATGCTTAATATGAGCTACCAGCGCATAAATCCTTCTTAGGAAACTTAATACTACCATCTGCAATATACTCAAGTTATTGAAGAGAAAAATGAACATCTTGTGGGCATTTCAGTGCAAAGGTTCATTGATGAGCTGCAAACTGCCTGTGACTGTGTTAAGGAGCAAAGTTGGCGTTTAATACAGATAAATGTAACTGTTTGTGTTTGACAACAAATCTCTGCGCATAACGCGACAAGAATGGCTTTCTCGTGTTCAAATAAAATGTTCACTACACAATATGTAACGTCATAGGCAAGATGTCTGAATGACACAGCTAAGGAATTTTTGATACTATGGCAATTATACTCCGACGCTTTGAATGCTTTTGAACAGCATTTCTTCTGCTTTAGCGAAATTGTATATCATGGAACAAAATTTGTAGTAGTTACTGCACACGGTTGAAAGTTTGTCTGTGTCTTTTGGTCAAATTGCGCAAGGCAAATCAGTTTCCGCAAACGCCACATATAAAATAATCACGGAGTGAGTAGTAGTGGCTGTATCCATAGTTCCCCCGAACACAGAAAGGCTAGGTAGGCCTACCCGTAACATCAAGCCACGTTTTGACCTTCATCCAAGTTTGAGATTGAGGGACAGGTTGCTTTTAACTTATCTAAAGTACAACCTATCCATTTAGCATTTTAGCCAATGCTTCCTACCTATTTACCCCCTCCTCTTAAACTGCACAAAACTGAATGGATAAAATTCAGTGGTTTAATAGTATTTTTGTGTGTGTTTAAAACATTTACTTGACAGGAAGTGTCCTAATAACATCAGGCACTTCAACACCTTTCCTTGGGTACCACAAGGAGAGCCGTTGACTCGGTCTAAATTCAAGGGAAATGATTAGAATCGCTCGTCCGTGATATAACCGTGTAAACGCCAATTGCAAACAGACCACACTCTGAATACGTTGGGTCATTGTTGATGCTATTTATAGACCAATTATGAATGTCATACTGTCATCTACATACCCCCAAAATGGCTTCTTTTGTATCTACACAGGTTTTGTTGTGATTGTGTCTATAAACTGAATGCCCCGTATTTCTTCAAAGTAAAGTTCTTATTAGGGCCCATTTAGCCAAATGTAGACATTTGTTTTGCTATGAAAAAAAATAAAATAAAAATTTGAGTTGACCCTGCGGATAAAAAATGTCGTCCAAAACTGCTTGCCTTAAAGACAGTTGCTTAAAAGATTCGGCCATTTAAGATCATTCTTCAAGGACCCCATGCCTCCACGTCCGGACGTACATTTGATGCTAAGGGCAGTGTATGGCTTAAGGTCGGGCGCGATTTTAACGCTCTGGCGCGTCAATGTCTTAAAGGCGGCACCTTCCTGTCCAATGGTTTGGTGAATATCGCAGGAATGTGTATTTCATTTATTCATGCCGCATTCTTGAAGCACTGTTCAGCAAGTGAAGGTTCCTTTTGTGAACCTGCTATTTCATGTGAATAGTAATTATAAACACTTATAGATTAAAAAAGGCCGTCCCATAGTGACAACAAAGGGAAACTACTTTCGCCTCAAGATAAAATCAAGGTACCAGCAAGCCTAACAGGAATAATCACTCGCCTTATCAGATAAATTGGCACAAACAAACACTTATGGATACATCTCAGGGAGCTGTTTTCAGCATGCATGCAGCAGATCCCAAGCCAAAATAGTAGCACAGGATATCCCCACAGGATGAGCCACTGTGCGTCTTTGCTTTCTCCTGTGGTGCCCAGAATAAGGATTCGCAGGGGTTATGCCCCCCTAAACGAATGCTTTCAACAAAGAGATGAATACACTGAAAAATCATTACAACGTTAATATGTATAATATCTGTGCATGTAACATTACTTATAGCTTAGCTAGAGCTGTGGGAAAGAAAAAATGAACAGTCGACTGCAAATATGTGTATGTCATTATAGTATTAAATCATGATTATCAGTTAAATCCAGTTTGAGAAAATCAAATTTGTTCAGTACAGAAAGTTTCTGTGAGAACTCTGTCTCTGGCTCCTCCGACTGCGTTGTACACACCTGAATTGGTATGCATCACATTAAAACATTGCGGAGTTTAGATGTGTCACTAACCGCCTGTGCACATAAGCTCACATCTTTAATGATGCAACTATCTCTCCTTCATCCATGGTAGCATGACTTCTCTTTGAAAATTATATATATATATATATATATATATATATATATATATATATATATATATATATATATATATATATATATATATATATATATAATATATATATATGTATGTATATATATATGCCTTATTCTACTTAAAATCGTGTTCCGAACAATTATGTTTTGATAACATGTTTTTGACACAAATGCTAAAGTCTTCCATTCTTTTCTGACATGCCTAAATGCACATTTACTTTATATTAAAAATTACTCAAAATTGACAGTATTTTCTCAAATGTCAAATAACCTGACACATTACGTTGAAACATTGACTCGGGGTTGACAGTCAACTAGAGCTTAATTGTTTGGTGACTTTCAAAGTGAGGTACTTGTTCGGATTTCTCCTGTTTTGTACAGGTGCTCTAGCTGCAATTGTCTATTTTACAATCACTGGAACTGAATATAATACCCCTGTTTGTTTCTACTTCCGTTATACACTGGCAGTTGGTTTAACTAGGATAAGCTATCCAGCTAGAAAGGGTGCATACTGGTTCAGGGGTAAGCCAAATTGTTCTTCTCTGAACCTGTACCATATAAATTTAATAATTATGTTTTGTTTGACAGGTATCTTTCTTTCATAATGGAGCTCTGCATTTATAAGCAAAATTTCGCGTATTTAGCTAATTAATCATTTACCACGTTCATATTTATTCATTATTATGTGGGTTGTCCTTGCTGAATATTTAGACAAGTAGCCGCTGCTCGGAGAGACATGACTGGTATACGCTCCGAGACATGTTCTGAGTAGTTACCTGCTCAAGCCCTTTTAATTCATTTGGACTAATACAGCCCATGTCAAAATTCTACAGAATAACGTGTGCAAATGGATAATAGTACTTCCATATATATATATATATATAGGTTACTACTAAGAAGTGGTTCTGGACAAAAGGACAGAAACACAATATATATATATATATATATATATATATATATATATATATATATATATATATATATATATATATGTATATTAGGGTAAATTTTTGAGTCATGGACGGATGGACGGATAGAGATAGATAAGCACACTTTCCATCCCATTTGCCTGGTATAATTTGTCTCCAAAAGTGAACGGTTTGCTTGCGGGAACATAAACGTAAATTGACTAGCTCGAACAAGGGTTGGATTCTTCTCTAGCTTTTGGAACTCGGGTCACGGTCACAACTTTGATGGGGCAATTATGTGGCATAATCATTCGGTTTTGTATATATATATTCCAACTAAGTAAATAGTCTATGTGTTTTCAGTCGGCAGAGAATATTGCGTGGGGTTCTATGATGAACACAAGATTTGGAACAATGGCTTCTTCTGTCCGAAATGGGGACGGCCGGACCGGGCATACTGCTGTGGAACAGAGCAACTCCGTTACTGCTGCCCCAAGTTACAGACACACGCATCAAACGGGTCCAAAAAGTACGTTCTCTTAATTCATAATGGGTGTGTTCTGGAAGAGATATAAACTATATGTGCCTGTGTTTAGTAGGTTTGAAAGGTTTCAACACAGAAGCAATAAATTAAGCGCAAATACTTGTACCAAATGCGTATTTTGGTCCACATGAAGAATTTACGAAGCATTTGTCATCGAATGATAAGTTTATGGTTTAAAATACTGGTCCATGTTTTACTTCTCTGTCTGTCTCTATGTCACTCTCTCCCCCTCTCTTCTTAACACACACACACACACACACACACACACACACACACACACACACACACACACACACACATCATTAGATGGAGTGACATTAATACCATTTTGCCATTATGGTACTGTGAGAGCAGGGCAAGGGCTCATGTCAACGTTATCAATAGGGTTACTGACACTTTCTCTTTTTATGATGCAACACATATACTTTGAATATGTTTGAGCAATTATACGATACAAGTTTATATGGTGCTGCGAACTTAAGCTACAGTGTCCAGATACAGCCCCCACAGTGATAGTTGCTGGATGCCAAATTTTGTCGAATAGACTGGGCATATTTCTCGCAGGACGCCATGGTTGATCATCAGCAGCATCTGGGCACTTCTGGGTATCGTTACTGAGAGGAAACTTTTCGAATCGTCGTAAGACCATGGCAGGCGTACACGATATTTACAGACAGCTGTTAGAACCCTGATATTGACTCAAGCATTATATGTATGTATGTATGTATGTATGTATGTATGTATGTATGTATGTATGTATGTAAATATATATATATATATATATATATATATATATATATATATATATATATATATATATATATATATATAGACCACCAAAGGGCGGGTCATTGTAGGTACACAAGCTGTTGGTAAATTGGAGACCAAGTGAACAGATTTCCCAGTTGTACATGAAGCCTATTGCTCTCAAAGCGCATCGAGAAGAGCTGCTCTGGACGTGTGGTGTGATGTCGGCCCGGGTTAGTCTTATCTGTTTCAGAACTCCCAGCATGCTGCAATTTGACTCAAAGGACTCCTGGTAATAAATTTGAAGTTGCAATTATTACAACGGTTAAGAAAGACGCAGCTTCTGTTGTGATTAGCACTAAGATATTTAACATAATAAGTCTGTTTACAGCATTCCTCTAATCACCAGTCTGAGTGTAGTCAGCGTGCTGGTTATCAGTACTCTACTCGTCGCCTGCTACATATGCCGCTGCTGCAGACCACGCCGGGGTCGCCTTTCTTGGACAGGTAAAAATACACTGCCTTTACTCATTTATGTTTTGGGGGACTGAGATCAGGTGCCCGGTAATCTGGTCTGGAAGATTTGGCCATTAAGTATTTTTATTTTGTAGTTCAAGCGGATCCACCGGTTCGAACAATTATTTACTTTGCCCCTATACGGAATGACAATAATGACAAATAAAATTAAACAAAGTTGTACATTTGCAGGTCATTAAATTACCCACCATTCTAGGAACATGTAAATTATCATCATTAATGTTCTTGCGGGGTTTTTTTCTTTTTCTTTTGTTTTTGTTTTGTTTTGTTTTTTGTTTTGTTTTTGTTTTGTTTTGTTTTTTTAGTTTTGTTTTTTGTGGTTTTTTTGTATTTTTTTCCTTTTTTTTTTGGTTTTGTTTTTTTCTTGTTTTTGTTTATTTTGCTAGATTTTTGTTTGTTTTTTGGATTGAAGATGTTGCATGTTTACATTACATTGTTTGATTCAATTACGTAGGGGACATTCGCGTTCCTGGTTTTATATTGATCAGTGTGTACCATCAAGTAGTTCACGCTAAATATTATTCAAGGCGTTGCTTTAATTGATTTTTTTTTATATTTAGCCTGGCTTTTACCAGAAGGTATCATTATGTAAAATCGGTATGTATGTACATATACCGAAATTTGAACACTATTCGATTTTCCCTTTTCATTTAATATTACAATAAGTGCCATCAAAACAAAACGATACACGTAACAGTTATCACTATTACAAGCGTAGCTGTGCAGTCTACGCATTGCAATGACCATATCACCAGTAGGTTCACGATATGAATTTCAGATCGAATACTTCAACACAAGTCAACGAAATTAAACAAAATAGGAAAGAATATGCCATTACATACAACCAAATCTGTTTCTGGAATCCTATTAGAGTAAATATTTAATGCTCACAAATATTTCAGAGTGCAACTGAATGGCTAGCATGTACGTATCTCACAAGCAGTCAAATGTCTTGTAATACATCAACATTATAATCCACATGTTAGCATCTCGTGGGATTCAAATGTTAACCCGAGACCTGTTTCAACAAGGGCACTAAATCTTTAGGAATAATGGACTGGGAATACTTCTTGTTCCTCTTATAACTAAATAAATGCCACAAGTAGTGGCACTGTCATTTTCTATGTTTTCAAGCCGTTATTGTGTGTGGATATGTTTTTTTGTTTGTTTGTTTGGTTGGTTTTTTGTTTGTTTTTTTTTTTTGTTTTTGTTTTTGTTTTTTTTTTGTTTTTTTTGTTTTTGTTTTTGTTTTGCTTTTGTTTGTTTGTTTGTGTTGTTGTTTTTTGTTTGTTTGTTTTTTTTGCGAACGCTACTTGCAAACATGATGCTAGATTATTTTCAATCCTGCTGACGAATGTTAAATCAGCCTGCACCAGATTACAAAATTATCGCTAAGAATAAATGCATCATTGACATACTTTCACTAGTACTAGTACTACTAAATCATTATCACAATCATAACCACCACTTGTCTTTGTAATGGGACCAAAGAATGAGTCTTTGGTGCCATTCCAAATTACATTAATTAAAGCCTTTGTTATTCATTCCCTATTATTGCGACAACCGCTGTCGTTTGGCTTCATGACCTTTTTTTTCCTTATTTTTGGCTGAACTACTAGAAACACGTCTTTTTCAGAATTCATCATGATTTTCACCACTTTTCTCAAATAAACTTTCGGCTTACGGATATTAGTCTTACACAATGTAACGGTTGGAATAAAAATTGGTATTTCGATATTTAAGCCGTTTTTAGAATTCAAGAAAGTACAGAATCAGGCCATTCATAGCCCCTTAAGTCAAGGCGAATGCGATCTTAAATTCATATTTCTAAATCATGGAAAAGCATATCATAACATATTGAAATTACTCAGATTTTTGCCAGTCAGTTTATTGTAAACAGACAAATGGCTCGCCAGGAATAGGGCGCCACCCATGTACGCTGATCTGCCGTCATCCCTCCAGCCTTTTTGTGCGGCATGTGATAATCGATACAGGACTCGCCCTTGCCAAGGTAAGAATTTACTGCAACAGTTAGGAATAAATTCTGCATTAAAGACTATTAGAAAATAAGTGACACGAATTGAATATTGACTCGAACTTTATATAACAGGCATACAAGTCAGTCCAGTTATTGCCTTTTTTTGTGAAACGCTATTTTGCCTGTTGATTTTGGGAATTGCATTAGAGAGATGTTTGACTTTAGGGTTAAATTCGACATTAGTTGCGAAGTCCACATGGATTTTGCCACTAGACAAAATGTTGGCACTGCTACACGTTTTTTTCCCTACGAAAATAACGTTTATGATTTTTTTTTTCTTTAGCGCGTTTTGCATGTATATTGCAGATAAGACCAATCGGATCACGCTTCAAAACCGTGGAAACACTCTAAGTCAGTCTCAATGTGGTCAAAAGCGGTTCAGAAGAAACATTTTTGCAGGAAATTTTATTTCGGGCGTGAAAACGTGATGGGAATACATATCAATAATCAGTTCTTTGAAATTAGTCCCAATTGAAATTCGACTAATTGTAGCAACTGGTGTTTAACCAACATTTGCCAGAATTAGTGTGTAGCAGTTGAATGTAAATTTGAGATGACATAAGTAAATATGAGGTGTTGAAGCAGAGTTCTCGTATGTAATCACGAACAGTTCTGTGTATGCATGACGTTTAAATTGCAGAGTCTATGTCGTTCCCTGGTTATCCACAGGACGAGCCTCCTCCCTACTCTGAGAGGTGCACAGAAGAGGTTGCATATGGCGACTCCTGGTACCAAGCTCACGTAACTAAGGATGACAGGTGACCTTTGTGATGAAAACCTGCTGTTTAAAATGAAAAGAAGAATCAGGCGTCTCAGCTGAAAGCAATAATACATTTTCACAGATTGCCATGGAACAGAATAGGCCTGATCTGGCTGCTTAAAGAGGCTGGACACCGGCCGAGGAATGCATGAACTGATGAATACACTGGACCATTATATAAATAGGTGTAAAAGTAATCATGACAGACAGCTGGCTGCCTGATGTGTTACAGTCACTGCTGTTAGTCTTGCTTCCTTTACGTGAGAGCTATGACCGGCTATAATCACGATGATAGCAAAAAGGCTAAAAGCTTATTTGGTAATGGTAATACTAACTTATTTACCAACATCTGCTGCTAACTTCTTCTTAAGGATACATACACACACGTATACACACACACACACACACACACACACACACACACACATATATATATATATATATATATATATATATATATATATATATATATATATATATATATATATATAATTACAATGAAATCTGAACATAAGTAGGCCTACATGTATGTATTGTAAACAAATACATTTATTACAGTGTTCATATTACCGGACAGTAGGTATTACAATGTCAAAGGGAAAAAGTCCGTAAAGCTAGGCGCGCTAAAACAAGCGAGAGGAATGCACCCCAACCAAACGGGTGTACCTCACATCGGATATAAGTAGAAAAAAATGCTGTTTTGTTATACCATAGAGACCAACCCTTTTTGTGGGGGAAAATCACAATAAACATGATAAATGCCTGCCGTAACACACGGATTAGTATAAAGCTACACCGACTGTATCTCGGAACTTTATCCCGGGGCTCTATATGGGGATGTACATTGTATGTCACTGCAGAGTCACTGCGTCTATATGAAGTGGCTGACAGTATCAAAATACTTGTAAATAGGGTACCTATACACAGTTGCTGACAGCTGAGACCAGGGATAATCAGCAATCCCTATCTCGGCTGACAGTTATTAAACACATGTAAACAAAGGCAGTATAGATACTGTTATGTAGGATGGGAATAAATTGATGCTTGTGTGCAATGCCTGGCCAACATTTGTATATGCATCAGGAAAACTGGTGTCCATCTTTTCATATATATATGGCTCCTGTGACCTCGGAAATGAGGTCAAGGTCACCAAAATATAATAAAGTGAAGAAATTATATCAAGGCACAACTGAGGCAAATTTGAGTTTCAGTTGGGCAGCAAGTCTTGAGATATCGGGTTGATAAATGGTGGATGGATCTACCCACGGACTGACAAACCAAGAAAATAATACGTTTCCCTTTCAGTGGATCCATTAAAACACAAATTAGCACGTTGAAAAGAGACTGGCAGTTTACATGCGTGCTAACACAATCTACTGTGGATATAGGTGTGCTTATAGTGTTGATATCAGTGGTAGTGAATGCAACAGGTAGCGAATATGACAGTGCTGGCACATGCAAACATTACCCCTCTGCAATGGTCCACTGTATTCATTTTACACCTTCGGGGTGGGGGCTCAGCCTCTCCTGGCAGTCCCGCCAGCTTCATTTTGCCCCGTGGTAATATTGTGCGGAAGGGTCTTTGAATGTACTTGTATTGCGATAAACTATATTTTAACAGTTATCAAGTAAGCTTGGTGATCATTTGCTGACAATACAAAAACTGGAATATATTTCAAAGGTCTCTGTTAAAGTATTTTGTGAGCAGACAGCAATAGGAAGATAAAGGTGTTCTATAAATATTTATTTTCTATTGTAAAAGAGGCATAGGGACTTTTTTGCTTTTGTGTTTCATATTTGCAGAGATATTATACCAAGACGTCCTGTAAACCCAGTGACGTCTCCGTTGAAAATTGTAGAAAACGTACCGTACAACTGTTCCATGATTAAAAATATTGATAACGATAATATTAAGAAGAAGAAGAAGAAGAAGAACAACAACAACAACAACAACAACAACAACAACAAAAACAGCAATTACAATAATTGTAATAATATTACAATGTTGTCCACAAACTTGCCAATGTGTCCATTTTACATATACCTATTGATCTTCAGCAAAGAGTAAATGCATATCTTTGTTGATGTTTTGCAGTCTACAGCACCAACGGGCTATGAATGTCCCACTTTTTGTTGAAGAAGATCCGGTATATCACGAGGTTGAACTTTATTCCCTGGAGACAGTTCTGTGGGAACACTGCCCAGAAACAGCCAAATCTCGATTTGTACGATGGACACAAGAAAGATCATCGAGCAGGCCAAACTCAAATGACGTCGACGCCCACGAAACTTTACCGCGGGGCATCAGCTGCCAGCGCGTGTCCGTTGTGTAGCAATCCAATCGGTATAGTGGGTCATCTCTGCCAACATCCATTCAAAACCGGGATTTCGAATAATTTTACTAATGACGATGAAGGGACCCCGGGATATCATTGTGTGGAATGCACGACCTGGAATTTCTTCATTTTGTATCTTCAATGCAACGGGGCAAGGTGGCTGCCAATAAATGTGGCACTCGTCAATTTGAGAGTGGAAAGATTTTATAAAAAAATTGTCAAAATACAACAACTTAAGTTATTTGTGAAACTTCCTTGGGAAGTATAACTTACCCTAGAGAATATAAGATGTCAAGAATTGCAACGTGCAGCAATATGGACCTATGTAAAGTATATTGACCGGTGAGGTATTCTTGTTTCTTAACAACTCATATCACTCACCCGGCCAAGCATGGCTGATCAAATAACATCTCAAAGTTTTCTTTGACGTTTTGGCACATCTCGCGCTTTTTATGTTAGTCTCACGCTTACAATTTAGGATTTAGACCACACAATTACTTGGCAAACAGGTGGAAAGGTCTTAGGTATAGCGATATAAACGGCGGGATCAAGTGTTTAGTGTTTGACGCCTTTTGCCTCGGATTATCCAGTTTTAAACAATCGGTTGGCAGCCAAATGATCGAAATTTAAAACACCAAAGCCCAAAACAGCTTAAGAAGTGGATTGACGTTCCAGAGTATCGGTATCAGAGACCTCATAGACAAAACTGTGGTCCAACAATGTCCACATAATACCATTAATATTAATTCGTGTCGTCCTTCTCTCCCGTAAGCGAAAGAGGGCTTAGCTGCAATCACGCTAGTCTGCAACCATGGTTTGTTCATATAAAGCATCCGATTGATACTATCTGGTCCTGTCTTATGAAGATCATTGGCCTTTTGATCTATCAGATTAGTGTCAATTAACCACAGATGAATTATACAGCGAGGCCAACATACAACACTAGGAGCGATAGCAATGGTCCTTTGATATGATTGCATTTTTTATGCTTCTCGTTGAAACTGGGGAATGACCCAGTAATCTGCTGCCAATAGTGCCGTTGCAGGAATACCGTGTGGGCCGTATTGGGAAATGCACTTTTGGTGGGAAATGTTTTCCCAGCAGTATTGGTTAAGGTGGTTTTTGGATATGGTCTTCGAAAACGTATGTCAAGAATATGGCTCCTGATATATTCAGATGAAGTTTTCGCCAGGGCCGATAAGTATGAGGGCACATCCTGTTGGGCCATACTCCTTGGGTGCTAGCTTGCTTCACCAGGCGCTTTCCAGCTCAGATTTGGGCATAAAATATATGTCACCACTCTACACATTCATTGATTTGATTGCCTGATAATGTGTGTAATGCTGTTCATGAAGTAAATATCTCAGGTTTCCAGTGAGTGACGCTGCTATAAAATGCAGATGTAGCAGACATTAGGTAAAATAGGCCATTTTCTAATTTCTGAACACTATAGTACACTCAAAAGGTGGTAGAACGCCTTTGAATTGGTTGCTTAAGATAGTAATCTTCACATGGTGTAGATACATTTTGAGATACAATGCAATTCAGAGTATTTTTCATCCACATGACTAAAAGACTTTTTTAATACAGCCACAACATTAGGCATCATAACATCATCCAGCAAAGGTGAATGCCGGTACTTTTGTCTCACTATTTTAAGAGGGAACTGAATAGAAATATGAAAAAGTTCCACGGCTATTTCTCGGTGGTCCAGATTTGCTGAAGTCCACCATAATAATATCTAAAAGGATTGTCTGCTCTTCATGCTTTTTTAAAAATTTGCATCTCTAAAATGTAATCGTGGTACTTCCCAGTGAAATTGTCTATTTTTATTACAACATCCAAATTACCAGACGTACGGAAGGAAATTGGTTTTATTTCAGATCTCCCTAGGTGTTAGATTCTGCTACATGGAGCACAAAGTTACATGCATCTGTTCGACAACATTCTCACTTTAAGTTTGAAATAGAAACTCTTCAAAATGGATTGGTAATGTAAATAAAATATGTTTCGTGACAATGTGGACTAGTTTAACTTTTCTTGTTAATCTGACAAAACGCGGAATTCTAGAAATATACCAAAGGACGCCCTTTCCTGCTGGCGAGCTGTGTAAGTTGTGTCATGTTTAGCTGACGTTTTATATGGTGTGCGAAATATAACACACACAAACAGTTACATAAGTGTCTTCACGTGTCTTGTGATCCCAGCTTTACTCCGAAATATATGTTTCAGCCAATCAAATTAAACTGGCAGTGTTGACTATTAATCAAGTTCACTGTGTACACCCAAGTTTAGATCGAGTAAAAATGTTTAACAAATTGATAAATTTGAAAAGTACACATCCAACCGTACCTAAGGCAAAGACATTTCATTTTAGTAATGGCACAACAAGCATAGCGCGACATCCCACTGCGTGATACTCATATGAAGGACCCTGTACCTGATTTTAGACAGGGGGCGACCTGTGAAGTTCAACAATAGTTTAGATTGACTCTCTGTCACCTTTAAAATGAAATCTATATCACTACAGACACCATTACTGCCAAAATGTGACTAAGCCTTAAATATATATTGTAAAAATTTACATCATCTCTGTATAAACAAAGCGGGAAATTGATAGAGCTACTCTTATCTACTGCCATCATGAATTTTCAGCAAAGGAAGCTCACCTTACATTTTTAGCATTTGCAACAAGATTCAAGCGAGTGGTGTTGATGTTAAAAAAAAAACCAAAATCAGAAAGAAATGTAAAACCAAATGTTAGCATGATCTGTTGAACAAGTAAAGGGTAAGAAGTACAAAGAAATACTTCAATGCAATTTTAATTCAAATGCCAAAGAAAAATAAAGTGTTTGCCGGAGGATTCAACGAAAATGTATCCACTCTAACCTGCATTGCTCTATTGAAAGCTTAATAAGAATAATATATGATTAAAACTTAATAAATAAATAGCGACAAGTTATAATATCAAAGTTCTAAATAAAAATTCATAACCACATGTGATAGACTCTAATATTGTGCGGATGGTATGTGGTCTTAACTTTCATATGATGCATATAAATTACAAGAGTAAAGAAAAGATAATTTATGTTTGGGGAATACCGGTTCTGAAATTTGCAACAACAAAAAAAAAACAATAAAAAAAGACCAAAAAAACCCCAACAACTTGTTGAAATGTTATGACGACTAAAATTTGATTTGTAGTCAACAAAACTGGCACATGAATGTTCCAAATTTAAACCAAATAAGCATAAATCTAATGAAGTGGAAAAGTTGAAGTTAAATGTGGACTCCTGGGCCAAAACACTTAGTCATGATCATATTCTTAACTATCTGAATAAATAAATATATCTTACCTTTGAAACAGTGCCTAAACAGAGTATCACACAAAAGGCACTCTGAATGAATGAATAATGTTCTTCTGTTCCATATTATACAAACAACATGGAGTTTTCCTGGGCATGATTATGGGACTCTTATGTGGACAATAACTATGCAAAATTGGAGAAAGTAAACAGTAGTCATTATGTCCCATCGATAAGGCGTAATATTATGCTCATTGTAAATCGATATCCTCAGGAGCACTGCAGATTATAGCTCATCAAGAACATATTCAGGACAGCCTTAAATAAAATAAGTATCACATATCATTGGGTATTGGGGGAGAAAGTGGGTTTCACCAGGAAAACAATTTACAGTTAAATCATCCATTTAAAAGATCCTTGCATAAATATTCCCCAGCCATGATCACCACTATCCTACTGTCGGGGAAATGGAAGTTGTCAAAGCGTACACAAGTCATGATTAGCTGCGATCTACATTCATAGAGCACAACCACTTGCAAAAAGAACGACCAGAAACTGCAACACAATTATCTTAAGTTTCTACTTAGATAGTTAATTAATTCATATTTTTTATTGTTTATTCGCATGTGACGGTAGAGTCGTACGTCGTAATGACACCAAACGCCTAACTCGATACCAAGGTGCCTAATACTTCAAGGAAGGAATGTATTACATCTCAGACATAAGAAAGGGTCAATCCAAAAGGTGACCAGACTTTTAGGATAAACATGATGTGTACACTTCAGCTACCAATGAAATAGATTCCCCCCCCCCCATTTCTCTTTTTCCTACCTATAAGTCCAACACTCTTTGAAGCTAGAAGCTGATCGCTGCGCACACACTCTTTCAACACGTTTGTCACTTTCTCTTAATTACTAAAACAGCTCTCCATATCCGATTTCCTGTGCTTCACGGTACACAATAGATGCAAAACTTCACTTTCTGCTATCTGATATTTTGATTAATGTGCCAATTCAGTCATTTTCTGAAAATACGGCATTGCTCTTTAAATTTGAAAAGAAAACTTACTGGATTCAGCTAGCAAGAGCCCCGAATCTATTGACTAAAGTGCTATCTGATCGATTACATAATTGCAGTTAGGTTGAGATACTGGGTGTTGCTTGAAGTCCGGGTCAAGTCCGAACCCTGCAGTCAAGGCCTGCAAGGAGAAATGGGGGGGGGGGGGGGGAGGGCAAAAAACCCCCTAGGAAATGGCTTTTAGTCTGTTTTTTTTTAGTTGAAGTGTACACGGCATATATGTATGTATATATATATATATATATATATATATATATATATATAGAGAGAGAGAGAGAGAGAGAGAGAGAGAGAGAAAGAGGGAGAAAGAATTAATAAATTGCGTGATAACGTTTTTTAAACCAATGTGTGGTCTTTGCTTAATAACTAGCCCTATGAATATCTATTCCTGCTAAAATCGATCTTGGCATCAACATCACCGTGTGCACATTAAAGTGTTATTTTTTAATGACGAAAATGTGGCTATACGCCAATGAAAGTGTTAATGTTCTCCCTATCGGTAGTGGTACTCACTGATCGTTACCTTTTCCATGCTACTGGGTCAAGGGTAACAGATTTGACGTGTTGACAAAGGTGTAATAAAAATAAATCCAACAATTTAACATTTGAATAGCATATCTGTACATGAACTTTTCCATTTGCATAAGATTAAATGAAATTAATCAAACAAAGTGACCCCCCAAAGATAAGAAATGAAACAAAACAAAATATGACAAAAATGAATTTTGAAAGAACGAACAAGCTGTCTTCCACGCAATTACAGTAAGACAAGGGAGCGAAATGAGCACCAGTCAAACCCGCTCTACTCTTTCTCCCGAACATAGCATCGTAAACAAAGTAAAATTCCCAGTTGCAAAGTTGTTAGTCAGCTTGTTATTTAAAATAAGAGTAAGGGTTTAACTTGACACTGTTATTTACAATAAGTGATGTGCAACCACTGTACATGTAGAATAAAGTGTGGTAAGCTGTTGTACTGTTTTATGTAAAACTGTACATATGTGTTTCATTCTATTTTAGAGGGTGTATTATCATTTTCTAGAGTAGAATTCAAAAGTAGTTACTAACTGTAGATCACGTGACCTAAATATTGTCATATGAAGGAAATAATGTGACACGCCTGCATCAGTATTAAGGACAGGTAAGACACCAAAAATAAATCCCACTTTGGTCAATCCTAGCTCAAAATGTATTTGCGTTAGGATAACATATCATTTATGTGTGTACTCGTCATACTCCAAAAAAATTATATGTCCCGTATTTGGGTGTCTGTGATGTTAATTGTTGAATAAACAATTGAAAGTTGACCGCAAAGCATCCAGCCCATAAATGTCGATATAAGTTACTAATTATTTGTGATGAAATCATAATTACACTTGCATCTTAATCCTGACATATTGGCAAAAAAAAAAAAAAAAAAAAAAAAAAAACCGATCCCGCGATTGTTTATGTTTGGTTTATTTTTTCTGTTATCCATCCTTCAAGTTGACGTTTCAATTTTCCCTTTGATTTTCAGGATGTTCATTTTCTTCATTTCATAGAAAAAGAACGAAGCAAAATTTAGACAATCGCTGAATTCTTTTTGCAGTTCAGATATTACAAAATCAGAAGCCGTTAACCGGATTAAATTTCGCCCAGCCGTTTTCTTGGAATAACCATTCTGAGGTGGGTGTTCTCGTCCTATTATCCTTTCTGAGAAAACAAGCCTCAAAGGCCTTTGATGTTGATTATTTGCCTCTGAAACAAGCCATTTGCTCCAGTTGAGCAGATATTTGTACAAAACGTAGTAAACATCGTCCCTTAACATTTGGGGAGGTTGTCAACCAATTCTTGGCCAATCACACGAATAAAAGAGCCTTTGAAGTACGGAAAACATTATTCAGCGGTCTGTCAAACGGCGACAGCGACAGTCTGGTTTCAAAGTGTGACGTCATGGAGGCGGCCCTTCGGGCCCCGTGACCTCCAGCCTGGCAACGAAAGTTGTGTTGCCTTGCTTCGGTGGGGCGGCCTACGGCCGCTCGTGGTCAGTGCACGGATGGCTGATTTTTTCTTCCGCCACCTACCTCTTCATCCCGTTATTAGGAATAGCATTTTATTTTATTTACTCCTATCTATGTAGTTAGCTTGTTAGACTTGTCTGTACACTTTACTTAGTTGGCTTGCCATTATTAAAGTGTGTGTGTGTGTCAACACACACTTTTTTGTTTTTCCTGAAATTCTTTCTTTCTTTCTTTTTTTTTGTTCTTTCTTCTTCACCAGCAAATTTTTCCGACACTTTTCTCGAACACTATTACACATAGAAACTCCAAACTTGGCATGACTGTACCTCCATACAAGGAGTTTGACCGTTTTATACAAAGGAATGAAGATGTTTAAAATTATGCAAATTAGGGGCATTTGGAATTTTAAATCTTGAATATCTTCAAAAGTATAATAGATAGAGATGTCATTCTAACTTCTACTAGGGTGTCATTGACGAATGCGCATCCACTTGAATTATGCTAATTAGCAGCATTTGAAATTTTTAAACTTGAATATCTTCTAAACTATTAAAGATAGAGCTGTCATTTCAACTTCTACTAGGGGGTTGTTGACCATTGGGCATGTCATGAATCTAAAACAAAAGTTGTAGCAATTTAAATTATGCTAATTAGCAGTATTCGAAATTTTCAATCTTGAATATCTTCAACACTATAATAGATAAAGATGTCATTCCAACTTCTACTAGGGGGGTGTTGAGTATCACACACCTAAAGAATTTAAAATAATGTTGTAGCAATTTGAATTATGCTAAATAGCACCATTAGAAATTTTAAATCTTGAATAACTTCAAAGCTATAATAGATAGAGATGCCATTCCAACTTCTACTCCTGTGTTATGGAATAGTTGTACATTACCATACCAATATGCTTTGAGGACACACACACTGATTTGCTATGCAGCAAATCATCTTTCCTAGTTTTGTAGTTATTTTCTCAATGAGTTTCACCCATCTTTCCAACCTGAGATTTGTAACGCTATTTTGTGTGTTTTCTCTGCTGTTCACAGTTATGTTTTTTTTCGATGTGTTTATTTGCACTTCTATTTTCTGATCCCTGGGTTTGGACAAAATATTATTTTGTACGTGGGTATTGTTGATTAAGGTGCCTGATTTTTCCCCGCCTGTCTTTGGTGTGAAGGACCACTGGAGTAATCCATCTCGGCACAGCCTTTGAAGTTTGAAGGGACATCGTCTGACGATTCCCGCTTCACTTGAACATTTAAAGTCTCCCTTCATTAGAACGCAAAACAAGCAAGACAACTATAAAGTAAACCACCAAGGCTGTGATATGTTAGCATTTTTGCATCTTTTCCCTGCCCACAAACATACTTTCGGCATGTTGCCTTATTTCGCATTGCCGCCCTGATACCACTCTCCTTTTGCCATGGCCGTTGCTACCTGCAGCCACGTGACAGGCTTTTAAGTATGTTTGACGGGTGCCATAGTTCCGTTTGGCGGCTCAAGACCAAAAAGATGAGACATGGACGTCCTTATGTCCACACGTCTGTGTGGTTATTGGCGTTTTTCTCATATTTCTACTATAATTAAAAGCTTGAAATTTTGACAACTAATAGAAAGGACATTCATCTTGTAAAAACCGTTAGCACCACAAAATCGGCCATGCAGAGGTTTTTGGTGTCTTAACTGTCCCTAACATAAACAAAATCAAATGTGAGCGACGGACGTTTGATCAAACTTCACACATGACGTAAAAGAAAAACGACGAACGTACAAAAACATGGCAGGCAAGGTCGGCGTCGAAAGTAGGACAAATTTTTGGATTGGATACCCATTTAAAGGAAGGATTAACAAACACCTAAATGGCTGAAGATATAATTACTCTGGTCCTGCGCTAACCCGTTGTTTTGCCACCAACAATGATTCCGAGTGAGAGAAAAATATTCATTAACTCTCAGCCTGTAAGATTCTCTAGATTTCCAATGGCACTTTCAAATACACTTCTGGAATTCGTGTTGCATTGCAGGACGGGTTGGTTTGTGTTGATGATGAAAGTGGTCGATTGTCCTGAAATAAAATATAAAAAAACAAAAACAAAAACAAAAACAAACAAGCTAGAAAAAAAAAGAAAACAAACAACAAATGAAAAAAGAAAAAAAACAAACAAAACAACAACAACAACAACAATAACAACAACAACAACAACAACAACACTCTGAACTAGCATATATCAATTCTTTCCAATATGATTCCAAGTACGGTAAGAAATGTCACAACTTCCTAAATGTATGTAAAGCATGTGACGTTAAAGCCGACTGCACGTGTTTCTCTGCTGAAGAGGAATTGTGTTGTATGCTGGTTAAGCGTCACACGAGATGGAAATAATTAAGTGGGCGTCAATGAAAACATTTTAACATTATTTTTATCAGAATATGAAGTGCGTTTTCCTTATAAAAAGGTCATGAATCGGAAATACTATTCTTGTGTAAAAGAACATCGTCTTTATCTTATCGAATCTTTACAGAAATTAACTTTGAAAATGTTGTTCAAAGCTTTAATGTACATTGAAACCATCCAGATATTGTTTTTTTTTCTTTTTTTCTTTTTTGTTTTTTTTTGTTTTCTTTCGGTTTTTTTTTTTTTTTTTTTTTCGGTTTTTGTTTTTTTTGTGTGTGTTTTGATTTTTTTGTTTTTGTTTGTGTTTTATTCAAAAGATCTATTAGTATTGCACCACAGTTCCATTTCGAAAAAGTACATTTCATTAAATAGTTAAATAGACTCACAGGCAGGATGACACGAGGTGCACAAAAACACTAAAGCAAGCATACAAGAGTCGGTGCCTTTGCCTTGCATTTCAATTTCATCAATAATTGTTTGTCTGTGCAGAGAGTGTAGGCGGTATATTGTACAATGATGTAAGCAGGTTTATAACCTTAAGTTTTAGTTTCGAGGAATTCTTTAATTCTCCATGATATCGAACTATTATGAAAGAGTATTCTAATCTAATGTAACAATTATGGTTTTTTTCGCCTGTACTCAAAATATATTAATGTTACTCTGCAAACATTGGCCATTGAATTGACAAGGGTACAGCAGAGCAGGATTTTCATTTCAGTTTTCATTCCTGGTGACTGTCTTCATTAACAACGGTATCTGGATCTCGTGGAATGTTGAGTATCTATAGTCCTTGTGTGACAGGCATGGGTTGTCCCATGTGTAATCTTGCATTTCTGTGCTATGTCCCAATGTGCCCTGCGTCAACTATATGAATAGATTTACATATATCTGTACTACAATGTGATATGGTGGAAGCAAATCCAGTTACAGTAATGTACTATTTCATTATAGCCATACACCACAATTTCCCGTTTCCTTACCTCTTGCCATTGGGAAAATACAAGTTCAAAAATTTAAACAAACATTTACACGTGTCTTCAAAGCTTACTCACTTGCAAGAAAAGCAAAGTGTTCATTCAAGCATAGGGACAGTATAACAGGCAGAGTACTTCTTGATCCATTTACAAATGATGTAATGAAAGAATAACCCTCTGTTTTTTGAGGTAATAAACTCAACCCCAGTCTCCCCTACAGTAGGTAATGCATCGATTATGATTAGGGTTGTCCCTAAAATAACCCCACACCAGGGAAGGTCATCAATTATTTCCGCATGTAGAAAGGAAAACGATACAAGTCAGGTGGCGAGCAGTGGTGCCAATGTCAGTTATCCAAGTTTGTCCCCTACACGTGAGCTATGCCTCTTATATATGCACCAAGTTGAAAGCTATTTTTTGCGATTCTCATTATTATTGTGTGAAATAAATCTTAAAAACATGGAAGTATAAGATAAGAACTGATACACATGAACAACCAGAGCATTGTGATTGCACGCTATTACTGGAATGCCCTTTCATCGCCTCTGTTCACCCCGCCCTTAAACTACCAACACATTGTTCTTAGTGCCGAGAAAAGGTTAAACATTTAAGAAGATCCTTCTTTGAAAATAATCTATGTGACTTTTTTAGCATGTAATAGTCAAGGAAAGAGATCAAAATGTGCAATTTGCCGGTTGTGACTCCCAGATCACCAATGGATATGGTACATTACGTTTAAATAGCAGATCTGTCTTCATACGGAGAACAGTATACGAATCACTAAAAGTCTGAAAAAAATGTAGTTGAGTGGTGTCTTTATGGAGCTGTCTTAAATTTATACATTTGTGCACTCTGTGATTTAGTTTTTTCTTTACTTGCTGATAACAGAACAAAACAAAATCATATGTTTAAACCACAGCCATAAAAAGGAGAACAAAAGTTCCTGTATTGACAGGAAGAATCAGCAACCAGAAGAAAAGTTTTATCAAAGAATCCTAAACTAGAGCATGACTTACATACTCAGGGCGTATGTATGCTATTTAGTACAAAAAAGTTGTCCCTCAAAATAGGACAGCTGCCTGAAATAAAACTCGGAAAGTATTGTGTGACCTGTACTGACATGCAGCCATTATGTCAGTAAACACAAGCTACTTAGGAGCATTCCAGAAGCAGGCCATAGCACTGAGATCATGAGCTCTGATCTGGTGCAACTGTTGGAGATCTACAATTGGTCAATTTGATTGTCTTGGTAATCCAGCTACAGACAGTCTTCATGCACATTACTAGAGAAGCTGGTGAAACTGAAGTCTTTGTTTTTTAAAGGTTGGAATGACAGGTCGCTACCTTGCTTGATATGAGCTGTTAAAATAGACCTTGTGTAATTGCACCAAGCCAACTATCCAGGATCTAAATTGTCAAACAGAGACTTGAAGGAGAAGCACACAAGAGCAGTTATGTGCCAACGAGGAGTATGTGTTTTACTCATGACCAAAGGGTTCAGTTTTAGCAATACTTCTATGCCCTCCATTGATCAGTCTAGCCTAGAGTGGTCAAGGGAGTAAATCTTGCCCCTGTAAGCCTGGAAGTCAGCATGACCAAAAAGATCATCTTATGAGAAAGACAGTCTAACCCAGCAACACCATGTTAGTAGACGTCAAAACCGGCAAGAGTAGGCCAGAAAGAATCACCGAGAAGTCCCATTGAGGGACGGCATTGCATCTTACCAGCCTATCCAATAAAAAGCTCTTCATCAGCCAGGACAGTTCTATGCTCAGGCAGACATTGACACCTTTCATGTCCAAAGATGACAATGTCATAGACATATAGTATGCTATAGTGCAAACCTCGAGGCCTTAAACTTGCACTGGTACATCGAGGGGATTGCTATAAATGGAATCCTTCTAAGGGTCAATAATCAGCTTTTAATCTACACAGCACATGGTTAACTTAACCCTTTTTGAGTTACAAACTTTCAGGGAAATTGCTCAAATCTTTCCCCTGGCAACTACAGAATCTCCACAGCCAATGGTCCTTTTGGCCACCAAGGAGCAATCAATTTTCGTTCCATCTTCTCTACCCTGACTTTCTCCAAAACTGACGGTATCAGTAGAGTCAGATGATTGGTACGAGTCACCCTATTCTTCCAGCTTATGGAGAACATGTCAAGTATCCAAGCTTAATTGTCCTGAACTGGATAAATAATGTTAACTTGCAATTGTCTCTTGTGGCAAACAGATTTATGTGATGGCCATCCCGAAGGTCCCATAAAGACTTGACAATCTATAGCTATAGCAACCATTCTACACTGACTGCCTGGTGCTGGTGCAACGATAGATTGGCCCCCATGTTGATGACTCCTGCTGCATGTGTGCAATAGAACCTGGTGCCCCCCCCCCCTCTGTATCTGTGCACTAAAGTCTGGTTTAAACATAACTGAGGCACTCACTTGATTCCTCTGCATTTGTTAAAAGAATGTTACTTCCATCTGAGTGTACACACAAAGACATGAATTTTTCTAAGGCAAGACAGATGACATTTAGTTTTAGCCAGTTGATAGGACATGACATATATGAAGGAGGCCAGACTCTGAATAGTGTCTTCGAGCCCATGTGTCCCCTACCCACCCATGACGTGACACAACCATGTAAATAATTTTCTGTGGATAGAAGGGGACTATCGTCTGACTTCACATAAAATTTTCTCTGCATCACCACGAAAATAAAAAAGAGACTTCACTAGATATTGTTATGGGTCGTAGTTGCGCAGCCCTGGACCACAAGTTCAGCAATGCTTGTTGTACTTACCTTCGGTAAAGTCTTCCTATTGGCATCTGAATGTTCAACGACTTTGAGACTATAATCAGACTCTGCCACTCCCTGGGAACTTTGCATTGGATTAAAACCAATTCAGGATCATCTGAACCCTTTCAGATGATAGAAAATTTTGCAAAGAAACGATACTGTCAGGTTAATAGTCCCCAGAAACATAAACACTGGTTGTGAATATGTGGGGTGTATTGATCTAAGGACCATCGGGCAAAAGAGAGCAAATCAACAGTTTTCCAGGTACATAGGCATGCAGTAACTATGACGGTGTAAATGATCTGCTGCTATGCTCGTTATTCTGGTGAAACCTTGCAGTTCTACAGCCAGCCCCATCGTTTTGAAGGTTGGAGGCCTCTTTAGATTTAATTCAAAACACATTTCAGTGGCAGAAATACTCACACAATGTTTATGTTTGGAAAATTATGGGAAAAACATCACTGTGTGCGGTACTATTTTAATTTGGCTACTCCGTGCTTACAGGGGTAACAGTGCATTGCACAGTCTACAGTGCCTTGAGGCCCTACAATGCACTGTTATTCAGGATTCCTATCGGTTATTCCTTAGATACAGGGTAACATCATGCCAGAATCATTTATTTATTTATTCATTTATTTATTTATTTATTTATTTATTTATTTATTTATTTATTTAATTATTTATTTATTTATTTATTTATTTATTTATTTATTTATTTATTTATTTATTTATTTATTTATTTATTTATTTATTTATTTATTTATTTATTTATTTATTTATTTATTTGTTTATTCATTCATTCATTTATTTATCTAATTTTTAAAAATATTACTCAATCATCTTTGATCCCCATAGCTAATTAGATAAAAACTGCAATGGAACCCTTCTGGATGTAATTGGCTGCATGTGCTAAGCAGTTGGTACACAGATGTTTTTGCAGCTTTTTATGAAGTTTTGTGTGCTTTTGTTTTTAAACATTACGCTTTGCACATAAAGCTCCATGTAAAATGTTCGCACTTGCATGATCCTTCCGCCCTTTGAAACATGTGTCTTTTTATTTAATTTTCAACCTTACCAGTCCTGTGCTCAGCTGACCTTCCATATGCCGTCTGAGTGGTCCTGTGAACTTCGGAATGCCAAGATCGACCTTAACACCATCATCAGTGCTTATAATATCAGTCCTCACCAATAGAATTCACAAGTCATATTGAAATGAAAAATATCAGGGAACCCACTATCATCGAACATATAAGCCAATACGTCATGTTGACACTTCAGGGTAACTCGCGGTCAAAATTAACAACATCCAAGTAAGCTGCATAGGTACTTCCCTATAAATGTAGAATTAGTACATATCTCACTTAGTTTGGAAAGGATCCAACTTACAGTTTAGGAAAAGTCAAAAGAAGTGAAAAAACGCAAAAAGGGGAAAAGTTGAAAACAAAAGGAATGAACTGAAGCACCATCAGTTGAAATATTTAATATCTAGGGGTCAACAGAAATTGGTATTATTCAATTTCAAAGCAATTTGCCAGGCACTTTTTGGCAAATTTGTTAGATATTCCATAAACAATCAATCAATCAATCAATCAATCAATCAATCAATCTATCAATCAATTACTGTGTCAATCATTCAATCAATCAATAAAAATTAGAAATAACTAAAAATGCAAAAATCGCTGGAGCTTGAGAACGTGAACAACCTTGGTAAACACTATCCAAGGCATATCCTTGCTGAGATTGACTTCAGTTTTTGAAGAAGTGGGACTTGCAAATATTTGTTGCAACCCCCAGTTTTTTGCATGGTAATCAATGGGAATTCATGCATTTAGCAACACATACCCTGGTTGAAAAATACGCTATCAATCAGACATCCACAGATTCCCAATTCATTTAACAACTTTGTTTTCCTTTTCCACATGGCACATTTAGGCCACGTTCAGCACAATCTGGAAAACGCTTTTAGAGACGTTGAAAGTATCAAAAGCACACAAAACTTAATGAAAAAATAGCATCCCCATCTGGTGAACAGACTTTGGTCTAGGTATTTTAGGAAGCATGCTCTAACCATCGAACCCCCTGTCTTTCTATCTGTGTTTTTAAACTTTACCTTAGCTTAAATAAGAGGACTATGGCGGTCTTGTGCTAAGCTGACCTTGCATATGCAATATGAAGTGGTCATGTAAGCTTCAACATACCAATATCGACTTTAAAACCACCACCACTGCTGGGTTGTGTTCTGCAACTCCTAATTAAGATGGAGGCAGAGAGTTTTATAATGTTTAAGACTCATAAATGTCACGAAACGATGTAAGCCTACTTTCTTGTATTGCTGTCAACTCTGCTGCCTGATAGGCCAGGAGATCTAAAAAGTGGCAAAGGCTTTCCTTATTTCTTTTTATTTGTTTTTTAGTGGCTAAGCGTTAGGTTGAAAGGAGGGGTTCAAAACTGTCAGTTGCCATTTATGGGTGATTCACTGGCTGAAGTCAGGAGTGAAATTTATTTCTTCGTATTGGTATTGGAGGATGAATGTTGATGTTTTAATAATTCTTGATTAGCTACCTTTCCTTGCTATTTACCTCGCTGTTATTGTTAAGGTATAGTTTATGAATATTGGTGTGGTCTTAATGAACTGCTACAGTGCACTGTGACGAAAGCGTGTAGAAGAGAGCTGTCGATATGGCTATAATATTTTTTGTAACTATAACCATGCTAATAATTGAATCAAAGGTTCTTTTGCTGGAACATGAATCTGGCATCATCTTGATTATAATGCAGAGCAGTTTGCTTTAACTACTTTAACTTTAATCACAGTTGGCACTGAAAGAGCCAATAGTGACCATGGCCATATAAGTAGTGTGGTTATAAGATTTCTGGATCATTTTGCAGTTGATGACCCCGAACTCCTGGATTCTGATTGGTTGACAACGGTCACGTGACCGGTCTCTGTGTACAAATGTTCGTGTCTTCCCTATGGACGGGAGCAGTCATGTGACCATAGGGTGGGAAACGAAAGCGATTGAAAAAAGAAAATGAGGGTTTTTTAGGACCACGAAAGGATGGAGCTCTGGAAGACCAATTTTTTCATATCAAGCCTTTTCAGTGCCATCCCTATTAACTGTGCATGTGACCCTAAAAAGGACCGATTTTTGGTATTTTTCCACTTCTTTTTGTACTTTTTTGAGCTTCTATAGCAGCTTTTCTGTTTTGTTTTGTTAAATACATATATAAATACATTAACAAACAAACAAATAAATAAATAAATATACATCTGGTATGGGCCTGTCACAACTCTACTTGGATGTTGTATCATCAAGCAGGTCTAAAGGTAAAAAGGAAATAATTTCTTCATAATGTTATTGTAAGACCTTCATTTTAGCCTTTTTCAAACCAGTCATTTATTGGTTTTGTAGTCTAATACACATATACTATTTCAGAATATAGGTTTCGTGTAATTTCAGCTGTAAAGTGGTGGCTGCAGAGCATAGGCTAGGAGCTGAGGTTTGGGTGTGAAGCCATCTGGGTTCTTTCGCTCAACCCATGCTCTCCAAGCTTTCTTGTCTTTGGAAATACGTAAAAACTACCGCTAAATTCTGATTTGATGTTACATCTCCATGCCAAACAGGTAGGCATGATGCAGTATTGTGGTTTCAAAAAATTTTAACATCAGTTTTACTTGTTAATGGTCGCGCTACAACTGGTATAAAGGTAACGTCATCAGTATTCTTGGCTGCACAAAGTTAAAGGCTTGAATGCCCCACTTTTGTCGAGGGTCAGAGTGCGGCTTGCACCCATCTGCGGTGTAAAATTTTTGCCAAAAAGAGATTGGATAAGCCCATGGGATAAGTAATAGATGATTGAAATAACTTCTTATAATCTTAAATAGAATGGTGTCACTTGAACTTTAGCCATTTTAATGATTATAATTTGCCTGAACTGGAACTTTATCAATATTACGCGATTACCTTCGCTAGTAATGCTATATCTATACCAACTATGGACGGTCTAGGCTAATCTCCACAGAGACAAAACTCTGAAAAAGCTCAAGGAACAGAGTGAATGAATAAAAGAATTAAAGAGGGAATTATCAAAAACTGAAATTCACTACCCTTCCATAGCCAGCCAAGCAAAGCCTTTTGTGATCTTTAGATGATTAGGAAGTTATCACAGGGTGAAATATTGTGGGCATAGAAGAATGCATACTCTTAGTGCCAATGTTCTCTGTAAATGTGAGGAGAATTTTAACTTTGAAAACATCATATAGGAATACTTTTTAGCATAAATGTATCATCATCAGACTGGTTTGGAGTACTTAAAGCAACAAATATCTTGGCAAGTTAAATCAATTATGGTGTTGCTGCAGTTTCAAGTAATAATAAACAATCCAACATCCTGACTGCGCCCCTGATTTTCCTCAGTGTCACAACCAAATGTCCATCTAGACAACCTGTTATATCGTTCACTTCACCAGTATCACCCATCCTGTGTTGAATCCCAGCTACATGTCTTGTAACAAAGGACCCATTCTGTGATGCAATTAACCTACAGTCCACAGTCTATTCAAGCTTAATACCTAAATCCATGTTGACACCTATAATACAGCTAGGTAAAGCAATCGAATTTAGCCTTTATCCTTATTGTCCAATGCACATCTGTCATCTCATTCTGGCCCAAGAACACCTAAATTACCATGTGGTGTGTGTCACCAGCAGTCAAATGGGACTGTAGCCTGCTTTTGGGACATGCTAAACATGCAGATGACCTAACTATGCTTTCTTCTTTTTCACACAATCAATTGAACTAACCAATGGCTTCCCGGCTTTGATTCAGCCATTGAGTGAAATAATTCCTCAAACAGCACACAGAGCCACATTGAAACACTGCTTTACTACTCATCCCCAATTAACGAAAGGACCCATGACAAACCTGCTGCAAAGACAATAAACGAGTGTTATTCTAAAATTTTCAATGCATCAGATCTGAAAAGGAAAACCCTATAATTAATCAAGAACACCAGTAACTCAGACATGATTATAGGTTTTAAGACCTCACTGAATCCAAGCATTAGCCATACTGAATTCCTCCAACATGGTTACAAGGGCACCCCACCTGTATGTAAGGACAGGTCAGATGGATGGGCAGGAGTAGTGATGCTGTAAATAATGACTTCAGCACTGAGGAAATTGATATCAACTCATCATGTGACATCACTACTGGAAAATCCAACAAGCACAGGACAAAACTGTAACTTATAATATATACGAAATCTGATATCAGCCATAGATGAAGTAGCAAGAGCAAACCCAAATGCAGCCAAATGGATAGCTGGTGACCTAAGTCTACCCAACATTAACTGGGCAAATAACACAGCAAACAGTAACAGATATCCTTAATCAATCAACAAGGCCTACATCAGCTTATGAAATGATTTAAGACTGACTCAGATAGTCAACTTACCAATAAGGGACAACAATACTCTAGATCCTTTCATCACCAACAGGACATTCTTAGTACAAGATTTGAAGCGGCACCAGGAGGAAGTGACCGTAAAATGATTTTATTGACCCGAATATTAGTGTCAAGGAGAATAAGCCTGTGAAGAGAAAAATCCATTTGAGGAAAGAGACCAATTTTGATGAGACCAGAAATAGTCTCTTAGGATTTTGAGACTGACGATATTCAAAACTTTGGTGCATCATCACCAGTCGAAGACATGTGAGTGTCACTAAAAACCAAAATCCATGAACTCACTGATACGTATATACCACCTAAACTAATGCCCACTCACTGCAACCAATCCTGGGTCACACACATCAAAAGACTCGCACATCGCAAATACTGACAATTCGGCAAGGCAAAGAGCAAAATAAACGATACCACCACTTACAGGAAGAAATCCAGAAAAAGGGCAGTGAAGTAAACAATGACTTTGTCCCAGATGGTCTTGCACATAGAAAGCAGGAAGCAGGAATCCTAAACAACCAGGTCTGTCTGTATTCACAGATGAAGACATAACTAACATTCCATCCAAAGAGCCTCCAAAGGAACTCTATTCTCAGATCTGCCACCACTGCACGTAACATCTATGGGAGCAGACAAACTATTGCCCAGCCTAAATTCCCACAAGGTTGCAGGTCCAGACATCATCCCAAGAGGGTTATTGAAAGAGACACCAGCACAGCTCACAAAGTACTTACACTCTTGTTCCAGGGTATCATCAACCAAAGTACCATCCCAGATGATGGCAGGAAGCACATGTCTGGCCAGTCTTCGAGAAAGAATATCTCACTAAACAAAGTAACTATAAACCCATCTCAACAACATGCATCCTATGCAGAACCATGGAGCATATCATGCTTGGTCACATCATGAAACACCTGGGAAAACACATCTTGACTGATGCCCAGCGTGGTTTCTGGAAAAGAGTACTGTGTGGACAGCCAAATAATCTTCACGAAAAACAACCTGATCGCAATATGTAAATAAGCACTACTTTATGGTCATGGCACATGTGCACCGCAGTGTGTTATAATCGAAGAGAGGTTTTTATATACTAGATGTTGGTGATGATGATGACGATGACGATGATGATGATAATGATGACAACGACGACGACGACGACGACGATGATGATGATGATGATGATGATGATGATGATGATGATGATGATGATGATGATGATGATGATGATGATGATGATGATGATGATGAACAGGTTACAATAATTACAAGTATGCAGGCTGAAATTGATACGTAAATTTTATATATTTAAGCATAAATTACCGAAAACATCAGCATCATCATAGATTTTCCAAGACTCATTGGCCCAACTTTATGATCACTTGTGGTGCAAATTTAAATTTCATGTATACTCTTTGTTTCCAATAAGACTGCTCATGAAACTTTGACTAACATAAAAAAAGAACCAGGGAGCTAACCTTGTGTGTCTCTGGACTTATCAAATTTAATTTGATTCATACATAATGGTAAAATAATAATTTTAGAAGAAGTAACATCATCACGAAGAGATCTCCCTTTGGTCTAGTCCTAGTACTAGTGTTAATAGGTTATCAAAGGTGGCCAAGCCAGTCATCACAAATTTTGCAATTGTGCCATTGTCATCGCTCTTTCTCATTAACATACTTTTTCTTTGCTTTTCACAGAATCCAGAATCAAGCATTCCTCAAAGGAAACCCCAAACTGTCTCAAACCGCAAACTGACTACTCAATACATTATATTTGAAACATTGTATCCAGGTCAGATGAGTTTCTCAGCAGTCCACAAAAGTCAATTTGTTAGACACTGACATTTTTCTGGTTGTACACTATTATCTTCCATACAGTAAAGTAGATCTTAGCTGCACGACCTAGATTTCTTTCTTTCTTTATTATCAGGGAGCCAGACTGAAGTGGCACCAAAATTTATTACACTTTGTCTAACTTTTGAAAAAAGCTGCGTATCTTATGACTATTAACCCATAAAATTGGAAATATTCAAAGGTATTCCTGTCAAACCCTTTTTTCTCACCATTGGTCGCCAGTGAGGACGGGATGGGCAACCGAACCTGAAGTACTTAATACCAGTACACAGAGTTAGAACTGCTGCTCATATTAACAGGGAGGTTAAATCGGTGTTTTGACACTCTGAACTGGAACATTTACTGAACTACAGTTTGATCATGGGTCCGCCAAGAACAAATAAGAAGCTCGGATCACTCTTCCCAGATCTCCCTGCGACACAGCCCAGTGAGTAGCGCCGTCCTCACGGATTTGTACAGACACGCTACTGCAGAGATTCATCATTCTTCAAAAACGTATGGTAAGGAACTATGGTTACCTGGGTTTTTATCGAGACTATACCATTTTATACACACGAAGCAAAACCTTATATTAAGTTATTGCTGGGACGTCACTTGTGCCACCTGGTGTTGCTGATAAACAATTGCACTGCAAGGTCATACTGAACGAGAACATATAACAGTCATTGCACATCGAAAGAGACTGAGTGGTTTATTTTCAGCAAAGAAAGGAGTTTAGAAAGCCCAAAGTAAAATGAATCCACATGTGTGATTTCTGATAATGCTGCACAATCAATAACCACTATCGACACCACATTTCACGTTTGAATTCGGAAAAAAGAGCAAAACTAATGAAGTTACTGAAATTTTATTTTTGATTGGTGCGAGTGCAAAATATAGATTTTATAAGGTTATGAGAATTTGAACGGAGAATTAATTCTTCCAAAAGCGATTCTTATGTAGTTCATGTAGCTATTTTATGACATATTGAATATGGTCTTTTAAATATTGTGCATGTACATAAATATATGTAAAAAGAAGTCATTAATTTTCAAGAATACATATAAAATATGTGTATAGTTTCAGTCTACAGTTGATTATTCAAAGCGCAATTTAGCTTTTACAATCATTCTTGTAACATCTTGTGCCACAATGTATAATATTTGTCTTTTTAACGTGACACATTTCCGTGTTTTCCTGCTTTTGCATTTTTATATCAGGTTGTACATCTGTAATGGTACATTCATAATAGTCTCTTACTTGATGTGCCATCAGTTTCTTAGTTTGCATGATGAAATTAGTTCACGTTTCCATATCAATGCAAATTACGAAAGTGGTCCACCCACGAGCTGTATCATGTGCCTCACCTAAGGTAGTCAAAACTGTTTGTCGGAATCTGAATTAAATTGATTGCTTGACATTTGCACACAATCACTGCAAATAACACAGCTCTACATATAACACTGTTTTCTTCCATTTTCAAGAAAATACAGCCAATTTGGAGAATACTACTAGACTCCCAATGTTTACATCTACACAAGCCATTCCACATGACATGACTATAAAAAGTAAGATCTGTGTATTCTCCAATTAACACAATGCGATGTAAAAAGAATTGGGATCTTATTGGCCCCTGTGTCGAATTTGGGGGGGGGGGGGAAACGTTAGAGATATTCCCACGATTCCTGCTTGTTCTATTGCAGTTATTCATGATGACGTCATTTAGGTGCGGTATCTGCCCCAAAGAATCAGCCACATACATGGCAATTTTGTGTCATGAAAACTACGGGTGCGAAGTATGTTCTTTTTCACTTTGGAAAGGGTGTGGTCCCTCAATTCCGGATATACTGTATAATCGTAAATTTTCGCGAGGAATAAATATTCCCGAATTTTCCCGGGTAGACCCTATGTGAAATGTCAAACGTTAGTTGTACTTTCTTTAAAAGCAACTACCACTTTGAGCTAAAATCATTGCTGAATGCCCACGCAAACTTCAGAAAGACTGGTTGCTGACGCAACTAAATTTTAAAATGCGAATACAGTATATGGTCATGGCTACAATATTGTCCTACAAACCTTTTCATCACTGTTTTGTAGCAAGGAAGGTTCAAATATGAAGGGGCAGTTTTGAGCCATGGTTTTGAAGGTCTTTTTGCGTAAAACAAAGCTAACATAAAACATTAAAAAAAAAACCATAAACTGAACAAGTATGTGCCATGTCACAGCTAACCATTTAAAAAAACACGGGTAGGAAGTCTGCGCATGGTAAAACATAAAATGTCAGAGTTTTCTTCAAATCTGTGCGTAGACATAAGATATTGACTCCATTCAAAACCATATACCTCGTATCAATTGGAGATTGGGGGAATCCGCTTGGAAACTGGACTAAATTGTTTATCACAAAACATTGAAGTACGCTCGGACATATGGATAATTGCTAAACGATAGCGTTCGTTTTCTTCTCAATCTTTTGATGCACACCCTCTCATGTCCACCCTACTACCCATTCCCATATCAAAAGAGTAGAAGATAACACAGGACAAAAAATAAAATTTGAAAAAAAACGTAGTCTAAACTGTTACCACATCAGAGTTAGGATCCATATTGTGTGATCAACTCCGATAAAGGCTCGTCATGAGAAGCATAAGGACGGTTACACATGGTGAACTTTTACCAACCTGAATTTATAGCATGAATATTATAAACGCAAGATTTTTTTTGCAGCTGGAACAAAGGCATTGGCGACATAACTAAAATTAATTTAACACTGTGCGCTAAAATTTTACTCCTGTGACCATATTTAAAACAACGTGAAAAATGTATCCTTTAAATTGTCATACTTTTAGTGACTTAAACACCATACAAAGTCGAACAAGTTTGCCTCTAAAAGCAACGGTCACGCAGGTTCAACAACGACTAACAATTATGCCAGCCGTGGTTTAATAGTTGCGCCAATCCTGAATTTTGCTACTCGTATGCCGTTATGAATTAGTTAAAAAAAATACTTGCTCTCTATAAAAAAACTTGCTTCCCTCCCCAAATAAATAAAATAAACCCCACGCTAATAATATTAATATTATATCCATATGGATTGTCTTGTAGATATATTGGAAAATTTGTAGCTAAAATTTTTTAATGTATGTGAATGTTATTTTGCAAGATGAGCAAGATGTAGTCTGTGCTTACTTTATTAAATTATTTCCTTTAACACATGATGTTTAATGGATAAGTTGATGATGTAAGCTTTAACAAATATAATTTCGATTTGTGGTAAATTGCAATTCAAGCTGCTTATTTTGAATTTTTTGAAAAAAATACCACTAATAGAGGGATATGAAATGCGCATCCTAGTGGTCGTTTTACGTTACTCTTAAGCTGAGCAGAATGTTGGTGAAACCAGCCATCTATTTTTTGAAATTTTTGTTAGGCGTTTATGAATTAAATTGCTCTGCTTTGATCAATCACTGCTATATTCCGAGATATATCAGAATTGTACTTTATTATGCATGACTTTTGGGGCCTTTTCAGTGGGTTTCCGTAATTGCATATGCCGTCAGCATTGTAACCCCAGGTTGTAGATTTTGTTGTGGTTCGAGCATATGTTTCCAAGACTGATCGCTTCAACTTCTCTGGAATTGGCTGATTCCGGAAATGATATCATGATGTCTCTTTTTTTCTGACATCACAATACCAGTTGGTAATCTATTGATCTTCAATCTGTGTTGTACAGGTCGCTGTCGCCTCTTGTATGTACCCGCGTGTTTTGTATTATGGTGCATTCTTTATCACAAGAGCGATTTGTATAGGACGAAGAACTTTTCTCCAATTGCTTAAATTGTTATTTGTCAAATTTAATGATCATGCTCATGTTTAAACTTCTATAAGAAAATGTTTAAACCAAACCAACCTCAGGTCACGACCACAGGGGCTTGGCCCGTTAACTATCCCCCCCCCCCTTCTTCCCCCCAATTAAGTTGTGTCAATGAGCCAAGTCCTGTGGTCACGACATGAGGTCTGTCAAAGGAATTGACGCTGATGTCCAAGTTCTATCTTTCTGGTTTTAGTAGGAAGAGAATGAAGTTCATGAAACATTAAGAACCTTTTGTACATTAGGTTTCATTTGTTGTAGTACTTCAACAAAAAAGACGAAGTTAATGAAGCATTAAGCACTTTTTATACATTTTACATTCTTCTGTGGTATTACTCCAACTAATTTATTTATTTATTTATTTACGAAACTACCCCTTTTACACGGGGGCACCACAAACCAGGGGTAAAATTGTGGTGCGTTCACATAGACATACATAGTCATTTAAAACATCAAATAATATAAATATACAGGAGTAAAAATATAGTCACACTTTCGCCCTGCCCTCCCCCCCCCCCCCCGGGGCGGTGTGAGCGCTGACATTACCGTCCCGGATCACAACCCACATCCAGCGGAAAAAAAAAAAAAAAAGAGAGACGACAAACGGGACGAGGGAGCGATCCGGAAAAATGCAGCCAACACACACACCTCCCCGTGGGAGACTACTTTAGGGCAATATAAATGAGAAAACGAAACTAAAAGTATGTGATACTAGTTAAGTCCCGTCCACCAAGGCCTTACGGGTAAGCCAAGCTTCTTTTAAAAATCGTTTGCATACACCATCAAAAATAATCCCAATTTGGTCGCCATGAATATTAGCTGAGTTACCCAGAAGAAAGCACAATTTACTGTTGACGGAAGCGCCCATGAACTGCTCCCACACGTGCGTATAACCTGTGTCGCATAAAGTGGATTCGAGTTCATACCACAGTTTCAGACGTATAGCATTGAGTGTTGGACATGTAAGCAAAAAATGACAAATATTTTCTAAGCTGCTACCACACAATTTACAAGTCGCAGATGATGCTAAATTCCATTTATATAAATTCTCCTGTATACCTAAACATCCAGAACGTGCCATAAACTTCACGCGAGCCGATTCAAAATCATTCACTGTAAAAAGATATTCCTCCCGAAAAGAGGATTGCTTCAATAAGCTGTAAAAATGTAATGATGACCTATTGTCAATCTCGGTGAAAAAGCTCTGTATAAAGTTGTCTACACTCAGTTTATGAAATTTGTCAACCCACAGTCCATCTTGACGGTACATCAAATTATCGAGTCCAACGTTAATAAATATTTTCTTAATCTCCTTAAAATAAGGCCAAGAGGTACTGCCTCCATTAACAAATTCATTTTCCATTTCCAGAAAAATTCTTTTACAAAGTCTCGACTCCGGGAGCAAGTGTTTTAATCTATGGAAGTACTTTATACGTATTTTGTCAAGAATAAAATTTAGCGGTAGCCAACCCAAATCCCCCAAAGTGGCTACCATTGCGGGTGTGCCTTTTATTCGTAAACTTGCACGTGCGGCTGAATATTGAAAAGATTTAACAGCTGTTACACTTTCCTTAGAATTACACAGCCAAACTGCAGACCCATGTGTCAGCGCTGGCATTATCAAACTTCTCCAGAGACTGTCCCCAAATACTACTCTGTTCAAGTTTTCGTGGGCAGCCAAAATACTGCACATGTAACCGTTAAGACGGGTGGCTTTGGGTTTAACATATTGTTGTACATGAACACTATCAGCTAGATATTTACTGAAAAGTATACCTAAATATTTATACGAATCACATTCCGTTAATTCAATATGACCCAGCTTCCATCGCTTGTTTTTATCTATACGTTTACCAATTGTCATAATGTTGGATTTATTACCGTTAAAATTCATTCCCCATTTAGTAACAAAAGAATGGGCTACGTTTAACATCGTTTGAAGTTGATTATCATTTTCTGCAATTAGGCCATGTCGTCTGCATATAAAATTGCTGGTATATGTTCATCCTGGAATGGTATACCTAAATTTTGGTTTTGAAGCATTGTTACCAAATCTGTCATAACTATCGAAAAAAGCGTAGGGGACATTATACATCCTTGTTTTAGGCCATTTTGCACGTCCAACTAGTCACTTTCAAATGGACCGAAGATTACCTTATTCTGTACATTTTCATATAATTTCTGTAACAAACGCCAAGTTTTACCTTGCACACCACTTTTCCATAATGAACAAAACATACGATCCCTATTTACAGTATCAAAAGCTTTATTTATATCCAAAAAAGCCAACCATGTTTTTTTCTTCAAATTTTTCCTGAGGCTACAGCCCTTTAAAGTAAAATAGTGGTCTTCTAGGCGTCTACCCTTTCTATAAGCACCATGTAGCTCGCCTAAGAAATTAGTATTTTCAAAAAATGTCATCATATGATTTTCAAGCAAGGACGCAAAGAGCTTGTGTAGATTAGACGTTAGCGTGATCCCGTCGGTAATTGCTCAAGACTTCTTTGTTACCCTCCTTATGAATGGGGTTTTCAATTCCAGTGTACCATTCACTTGGAAAACTTTCAAGTAATTTAAAGACATTGAACATATTGGAAATAGTACGAGTGAGTGTAGCTCCTCCGTTTTTGAGAAATTCATCAGGGATTTTGTCAACAGCATATGATTTACCATTTTTCAGCTTACATATAGCTTTCTCAACCTCTTGTACCCCTATTTTTATCTCAGAAGGACCGCGTCCATCACTTGTGCAAGAATGTAAATTTGCGACTTCTTCTTTCAATTTTGCCTGATCAACAGATTCTGGTCCGGAAGATCCCAAATTTTGCCAATATTTACCAAGGATTCTGTTTATCTCCTTAGGATCATCCACAGTTTTACCAGTATCGTCAGGGTGAACAATTTTGAGGGGATAACCATTGTTACAATTCAATCGTTTTAAGGTGCGCCAGTACGCCCTGGTATTCTTTGTACCTTTGTGACAATTGCGAATAATAACATCAAGTTTGCCTTTAACCCGTTTCGACTTTATCTTTTCCTGAACAACGTGTTTACGGTCTAAGTATTCTTTCCATATAGCCTGTAACACATTACTGTCAACAGTATCATGTTTCGCCCAATACCTATACAGCCTGTTTGCAGATTTTCTGCTTTGTATGAGACGCATAATATCTTTATCCATGGCAAAGTGGCGATTTGAGCGCCCTCTTACGTGTTTCAAACCAATCACCTTTTCACCCGCTCTCAAGATAATTCCCTTCCAGCTGTCCCATGCATCATCAGCTGAATGAAAATTATTACAATCCCAGTTTGAAAATACATTATCCAATTCCCTTTTAAATGCGTACCAATCAGACTTCTCTGTAATGTTCCAATAACTTTTTACCTGAACATACCGGTGATTCATTAAGTACCTGGACAGCTGTAGTTTCAATAAGATTATGTAAAAGATCACCATTAAAGCTTGGTCTGTTATCTTGTCTGAAATTTAAAAGCTTGCCATTAAAATCACCAAATAAAATGAAGTCTTGGTCTTTAGATTTTAAGGTAGATATGTTTTCTATTAATTCATTGCATAGAGACGTACTGTTATTTTTATCAATATTGTCATTTGGGAAATACACCAAACCAAAAACCAACATTTTTGTCCCGATCTTGACCTTAACCCACATTCTTTCATGATCATCATACAGCCCACCAAATAAATTTTTGTCTATGATTAATACGTCATTTCGTAATAGGATTCCTAGACCCCCTCCGCCACTTTTGTAATGATTGGATCTCGATTTCCCGACCCAATTATAATCTGGGTGCAATGAGTTGAAAAACTCATCGCTATCATCTTTATGGAAAGTTTCTGTTATACAAAAAAGCGTGAAACGTTCATTGTCCAACAAATTGGTCAGTTCATTTCTTTTAGCCAAGCCTAAGTTTTGGACGTTACAAAAAGCGAGAGATGATGCAACAGTTCTTAAATTACGATTCTTAACCTGCTTACCACCTCTTTTATGTCGCCTTGGTTTCCGGGCTTTGCCGGCACTCTCTTCTTGGCCGAACCTCTAGCGGGAATAAAGCTTTCGCCAGCAGGTTGATTGTTTATGCCCGAGTATCCCACAGTAATGGCATTTTATTTTACGTCCGTGACGACAGACATTGGATGTATGTGCCTCACCGCAAAAGTGACATTTAGGCTGATTATGATTTTTACCGTTACCGCTCATGGTTGGTCTGTGCGATGGTCCCGATCGCTGCTTATCACCACGTTGCGGATGTTGCATTGGGGGTCTCTGCTGCTGAAAGCCCTTGCTTCTGTATTGACTCAACTTTAAGGAAGGTATTGCAAAAGCATCAATCAGAGCTTTGGTTCTAAAACATGGTAATCAAGAAGTGTGAAAAGAATAGGCACAAGGCGCATAATAAGGAGTTATCATATCATGGCAGCTATGACCTTCCACTTGAAATTCAGCGCCGTGTAGTCGCATTGCCATTCACTTTGGATGCATGCAAGGTCAAGTTCTCGTAGGTGAGGTTGATGCAGCCGGTCGGCGCTTTTTACTGGTGGCAAGGGGGTTCAAAACCAGACGTACAGACTGTATACCTGCTCGAGTTCGCAAGAATACAAAGAGTTTAACGCAGTTTTCTTGTGAAACATTCCAACAAGAACAGCATGGACATTATTCGCATCGGCAAAATGAACTCTCTTGATGCTGTTTCCTTGTAAGGTACTTTGCCTGTGGACATAAAGCTACCCGTTTTGTTTATGCTATTCACATTTGCTGAGCACCCGTTGTGTAGTTCCAGACCTTATCTTTGTTTGACAGCAGCTGTATATTCCTATGATGTGAAATGAACTATGTCTAAGCGTGTGTGTATATTTTGTGTGTTTTATTGACCACGTGGGGGGGGGGGAGTATATGTCAATACAGTTTTTTTTTGCTCGACATGCAAAGTTTCGCATGCCCTCATGATCGATGAAGACTGTATTAAACTTGTGTTATCACTTTATCCACTGATACTGACTTCACGAAATTTACAACGAAAAACGGACCAATTTCAGGGGAAATACCTTTATACGCGATTGTAACATTATATTTAACAGACAGTGGAAATGTCGAAGCCGGGAAAGGTAATAGCGCAACAACCCTTGTCGGAAGTAATGGTTTACGGAGTGTGCACAATGAGTATGTGAGTGAGTGGATATAGACGGCAGCCATCCTGTCACAAATGAGGTCGGCCGCAGCCGATCTCAACAAGGTAAACTGGTAAATCTGACAATGGTTGTCAGCCAAGATGGGCCATCCTAAATCGCACATCCGTTATGGAATAACTTGTTTTCAATCTAAGGTACCCAAATTCAGCAAAGACAAGAGCTATGGTAGAAGGTCAACAGATGCCGATAAACTACATGAATGTGGCTTAAAATAAGGAGAACTAGAAACAAGCCAGAGTTGAAGAACAAGATTCCACAG
The DNA here is from genome assembly GCA_964020975.1 of Hermodice carunculata. NCBI lineage: Eukaryota > Metazoa > Annelida > Polychaeta > Eunicida > Amphinomidae > Hermodice > Hermodice carunculata. The sequence goes on from OZ026622.1 coordinate 50,136,958, forward strand.
TATTTGCTAACTATTTACAACCTTCCTTACACTTTAGTTCTCTTTATAGGATTTAATGACCACTCTGTTACTTGCAACTGGGATTCATTTGCTGATGCAGCCATGATGGTTCCCTGAAGATGCAATCATAGCGATGTCAACTTGTGTATTTGTCTTTCAGGCTTCTTTTTATATATCGTTCATACTGTATTTTAATTTCTTTAACTGTGTAATTCATTTAGTCCAGTGTGGGCTGAAATATTAAGGTTAGGCATGCTATTTGCAATATTGCTTAAACGTTCGGAGAAATACACGACAGATTTACCATTAAAAAAGGAGTTTGCTGTACTGAAATTAAATAAAACGAAAACAAATGTAGTCGGCGCTTGTGCAATGCTTGTATTTGGCAATAAGGCTATTCATGTGACAAGTGTGTTTATATGAACTCACTTCCCGGTCGGTTGCTTTAATTATCATTTGCCAATAACCTGTTGACATTGCCACAATGACTGCAGTATATAGGTCTAAATTTGAGAATTTGGTCCATCAGTATTTAATTTATTCCAGCCCCCGTTTTGAGGAAATACAAAAGATGCACCTAGATGACATGCGAAATAAAATATGACCTAGCACTGTACAATATAAACAAAGTGCATGATTATGACCAGAAGGAAAAGTTTGCAGAGGCAATACAACCTGAGACAAGGTAAAGAGCATTATATATAATGTGTTATAAGTTATCTCATATAGCACAGGAGACAACCATTATCTGGGCTGCCGCACTGACCAGGCGTTCAAAAGTACCCAGAGGGACTGCCAATAGGCTTACGTGATCATCAGCCCATATAATCTACAACAAAGTACAGAGTTGCATACCATGATGCGTTGAAAGGTGTCTTGCACAAACTGCACACAATGTGACCATTGGCGGAACTGCCCCGCTGACCAGACGATCAAAAGCATCTGGATAGCAGGACAGTCAACGCATGGTCATCAGCCCATGGCCTTATAAAATGTTCGTGATGCACTGTGTACCTGACAGAATTAACAGAACCGTCACCGGGCATATAATACGAATCTTGGAAGCCATAGTTGGAAATTGCAATGCTGATATGAGAGAATCCAAGGTTGAGGAGTCTGTCAATAAAAGGGCCTTCTTTTCTTTGAAATCGGAGCTTAAAACGTCGATTATTGGATTTTAAATTAAATTATTTTTCAATTAGTACACACCATAATGTTTAAGACAATAGGAGGAGAAGGCTCAAAGAGGAGGAAAACTCGCCGAGCTGGCCACTGCTGTGCCCCTAGCGGATAACTTAATGCCATACTTCACCACATACCCAAGAACAAAAGAAAATCGCTGAACGACTCTGAAAACTACAGAGCTATTGCCCTAAGCAGTGTCATTGGCAAGCTATTAGATTGGATGATCTTAAGTGAATATGTAGCATACTTGATACTTCAAATCTTCAGTTTGGTTTTAAACCTGAATATTCGACCACTATTGTTCCTTTGCAGTTACTGAATGTATAAATTACTATCCACGAGGTGTAACTGATGTACATTTAGTTATGCCAGACCCCACAAAAGCATTCGACAGAATTGAATATATAAAACTGTTTACGTTACCTATAAATAGAGGTTTATGGCCCCTGATATATATATTGCTACTTGATATGTATGTTAATAAAAATATGAAAGTCGTTTGGGGTGATTCCAAGTCAAGACTATTCAGTTGCACAAATGGGGTGAAACAAGGAGGGCTACTTTCACCCATTCTCTTTGACGTGTATCCTGACGAGCTCATAAAGAAACTCGAAGCATCTGGTTTCGGATTTTGTATTGGAATGAACTTCATTGGCGTTGTCGGATATGCAGATATTGCCCTTCTTGCTCCAACAGCAGAATCAATGTCTAAGTTGTTAAAAATATGTTCATTTTTTTTCAGATTAAAGTGTATTGTGCAACCCTAGTAAAACTATGGTCATTTCATTTTTCAGTGGTTACGTGGACGAACCATCAATCTATTTTGGATGTGAATTGTTAAAATCTACTTTGTTCCATAAACACTTTGGTACAAACATTGGTGTAAATGCGAATCAACTAAACGTGTGTGATCATATAAGAAAAACAAATGCTGATGATATTGTAATAATGTCATAATTCAAACATATGTACTCAACCACTAAATACAGATTGTTTAAGACATATTACAAGCCTCTTTACCAATGCCAGCTATGGGATTTTCTTGGCAGTGAAGTTGTCATTTTTTTACCGCTTGGCATAAAGCATTGAGATATATTAGGAACTTGCCGTGTGATAGTCATTCTGCTCTGTTGCACTTGATATATATGGATCTAGATATTGAATGTCAACGCCATAAACGCTTTCTTAAATATTTCTAAAGAATATATCACAGTGACAACTCTGTAATAATGTTTTAGCCAGGCTAGCATTAGGTGGAAGCCGCTTATCAGTTTGTGACTCCTTTAATTTTATCTTGTAAAAATATGGACTTTACAAATCTAATTTTCACTTCTATGATTTTTGGGAGTTGCAACAGAGTGTAAAACGTACACCAGATTCTGTAAGCAATGGAATAGCGTTTCTAGTAAGAGAATTATGCTTAATTAGAGATGGAGAACTTTATGGTAACTTTTCTCGGACCGAATGTGATGTGTGCATAGCCAACTTGTGTACGACCTAACATGCATATATTAGAATAATCTGAGTTACTGTGCTTTGCAGCATGGGCTACTCATGTTTGCGGCGACGGACATTCATGACATTTTGTTCTTCTCTATGACTCAAACAGTCATATTGCATTTGGATTTTGTCTATGATATATACAGTGTACATATAAAAACATATATATATATATATATATATATATATATATATATATATATATATATATATATATATATATATATATATATATATATATTTATAAGTGCGAATAATTACATTTAATGTGGTTTTGAATTAAAACTACATGGTCATTAACAAAGACTTTCTCCGCTGATCCATACACATAAAGAGAAAGTTTTGGTGGCGACCAGATCTGTAACACCAGGGATATCAAGGAATACAAACTATGTCCAAAGCGAGTCCATGTTTTCATGTGGTAATTGTAAGGGTACAGTGCTGCACCCTTACAGTGGGACTTTTGGTATATGATACCAATGCTTTCAAGTGGAGAGATGTAAGACTATCAATCTTATAACATTCCAAAGCCACTGTCGCCACCTTGTGGCTTTTTGTTTTGTTAAGCAGTATACACAAGTTTTTTGTGACTGTTGTAAAATGTTAGACTTCGAAATTCTTTTGCAGGCAAACTCACATTTTTTTTTCAAAATATCAGGAAATCAGATGGGTTGGTTGTTCTGTGGCATGTTTAGAACTGTTGTTGTCGGAATCCAATTTGTCGACCCAACGGTGACAGTAAAATGGATTTTAGTGGGTGGACTTTTGTGCCATTTGCAAGTCCTATGACGCCTTAGATATCCGTGGCAACAAGGCAGCAGATCAAGGTTGTGACTGGCTAACAGATATAGTAAGTAAATTGCCATATACAGTGTTTTTCAAACACTGTAACATTTGTCTGGATAGAGATAGCCATGCTAGGTTTCCTGAAACACAAAGTTCCTCGATTAATGTTCATGTAGGTACATGGTCTACCTGGTCAGGTGAGAACAAGTTGATGGCGAAGGACAAATATGTCACCACCTCCACCACCACCCCCACAAGAGCACAATTCATACACCTGTTAAAAGCTGGCATGCAAGTATAGTTTTGTATTTGATAATTTTAAATAATTAGCTTCATACTTCTGTCTTAGTTAATGAATGAGTGAACTAAGGCATATTGGTACAGAGATAATAAGAAAACAGAAAACAACCGAACAACGACCTGGTTTTGTTCTGACAAATCCAGAAGGTGTTCAGGTCATTATTATTATTATTATTATTATCATCATCATCATCATCATCATCATCATCATCATTATTATTATTATTATATACAGACAGTTTTATTATCAGGTTTTCATTGACGAATTAGGTCTTTTGACGATCTAAAGTTCTTCCACATATGAAAAAGTGAATGAATCATTGGATATCAATGGAAGAAACATCGCCAATTTTATCCTCATTTGGCCTGAAATTTTCTGATGTACATGTCCATTTACTCAGCATTTACTCACTTCCAAAAGTGCGTAAAAATCCTTATAAGTTCCGATTCATAGCAGATTCCAAATTTTGCTCCCATACAGAATTGTCAGATTTGATGTCTAAAGGCTTGAAGAAAGTACATGAATTTTTGTTTAATATGATAGAAGCATCTTCAGGTATTAACAGGTTTTGGATTTTATCTTATTAGAAGATCATGCTGGAGCAGTTGAATTGTACTGATAATCATTTCCTCTTTAAAACAAAATTCTTCTTGGACTTTCCCACTTTATATACTTTTATTCCTCATTCAAATTCGAAAGAATGTATCAAGTCTCTCATCTGTAAAACATATGAAATAAATAATTTTCAAACAATCACCATATCCTATAAAGCTGCATATTTTGATGATGATATAAAGGATGGCCAAGCTGCACTTGAATATGAGCAGTTCATTGAGTTGGTGAACTTTGTGATTGATAAATATTTTGTCACTTTGGAAATTCCATCTTTAGACAGATAATCAGTATTTCACTGGATGGGTAACGATTGTGCACCTCTTTTTGCCAATTTATGTTTATTTTACTATGAGTTAAAGTTTTTTTTTGTAAAGCTGTCAAGAGAAAAAAAAATTCATGACAAATGTTTAAGTTGACTTTCTGATATATTTATGACCTATTAGGCATCAATAACAAACACCTTTGAAAATATATTTCACAAAATTAGCCTGATGATTTGGATTTAAAGGAAACGACAGAAAATTCCTCGGAATGTTCTTTTCTTGATGTAATGATGTATAGTGGTAAAAGTGAATTGAAGTTGAAATTATATGGCAAACTTGATGATTTTGAATTTAACATAGTAGGTAACCCTCTTATGGATAGTAATATTCCAGTTGGGCCAGCTTATGGTGTTTATATGCCAAGGCTAATTCCCTTTGCTAGAGTATGCACTGATTTTCACAACTTCGAATCTTTTACTGGTATTTCAGATATTTGTTAAACAGCACTGTTCGAAAAAGGAAATTAAAATGATAGTCTCTGAAGTTTCTGTGTGAAAATTAAAATTATATATATATATATATATATATGTATGTATATATATATATATATATATATATATATATATATATATATATATATATATATATATATATATATATATATATATATATATATATATATATATATATATATATATATATATATATATCCAGTGGATTTGAGATGTAATGTAAATGATGTAGGAAATATGTAAACCGGACAATTGTAACCAACATTCTATACAATGCGTGTATGTGGCTAGCATCAAATCTATTTAAACTACTACTAACTTTTGCTGGTACCTGTTTCAAGTCTGGAGAGAGATGTTTCCCTTGATACTGCATTCCGTATTCGTTGACTGATATATGACAATATCGAAAGTTGTTGGTATGTCTGCCTTGAATTTCTGGATTTTGACCTGGCTTTTCCATAACTGAAAGGTTTTGATCATAGAATTTGTTAATTTTTTATTTTCGGTGCAACTTTTCTAACATTGTCGAAAACTGTAGTCTGCTTCTGCTGTCATGACAGTCAATGTTTTTAATCAATATGACATCTTATTGTCAATAGATGTTCAATGAATAAAATATCACTTGATGGCTATCTATGTATAGCTGTTATATCTGGTGATGTTTCTCTTGATAGAGTTGTCAAGGTTAGGACGGTTTTCAACTTGGACAGACCTTGCGACTATAATATTGAAACATAATGGTCTTACCAACAGTTGGTCACCCGCTAAAAGCAATTTTTACAGGTTTTTGGGACTTCATCGGATCTCAATCGCAATTTCGCACATGTTAAAAGCTTTTTTTTCCCCAAAATTGATGGTACTGAAAATAGCTACCGTGACAATGAAGGATAGAAAGATTTACAACTGTGGTCTATGGCCACAATCCAAATCAATGTCGAGAGAGCATGCCGGGGGATGTTTCGGTAACATGCGTATGAACAAACGCTGAGAATAAAAAGAATCAGAGTACCATAATTTTGCTTGGTCTTTATGAGCAAAATTCAGCGCGCATATGATAAATTTAGGTGTCCTTAGCTGCAAGGCATGGAAGATATAAATAGTAACGACATCATCCACGTAAATAAGCACACTTTCAGGAACGACAGGATCAAAACCAGGCAGAGGTGGCCACAGCCATTGTTAATTGAGGTTCGGGAGCCCATCCACATTAGAAAATGAATAAATATGGCTTTTTCTCTTGCTTCACTCAGACCCGAACTGTGTGTAAAATCAGCCAATACCCGATGTGCCTTTCAGAAACAAGATTAGGGAGTATCTGGTGTCATGATTTGTTTAAGCCAGTTACGTCCCATAGTGTGAACAGTTGTAACCTCAAAAACTTGATGCTGAGCCCCTTCGTCATTATATTTATTATGAGAATGACAGCGTGAAATTGGCATAAATTGAACTGTAAACATTATATGTTTTCTTAGTCACCAATTGGTTTCAGTGCATTTGCAACATTTTTACTTCTTTCATTTCCGCAAATGGAAACATAAAAACAATTTCATGCTGAGAGAAACTACAATATAAATATACAAATCCATGAATTCAGATTTCTTATCACAACATAAATTATGAATAATATAATCACATTCATTAACTGTTTTACTCTATCAGCTTTTGCAGTTGTTTTTACAGATCATAAGAAAGGTCTGCAAATCTTTTTAAAAAAATAGACAAATTTGAAACAAACAAAAAATACATGTACATAAAATTGGTCAATTTTTTTCATATGAATGTGAAACTTCCCTCTTTTTGTGGCAATGTCGTTTTAATTTCTTTTCTTACTTCTTCCCCCCTCCCCTCCCTTTTTGTATTTTATTTTGTTTTTTTGTTTTGTTTTTGGATTTTGGTTTTTTTATTTTTATTTTTATTTCTATTTTTTATTTTTTTTTTTGCTGTTGGTTTGAATCGGGCAACATATTACTTAGAACTGAAGTTTTCAAAATTAGGTGTTGTGTCAGGTTCATATATACCGTTTGCCCAGGAAATATTTGAAATAGAATTCTGATGAATATTCCTAATGAACCATTCTTGTTCAAAATTGATTAATTTGCACCATATCTTCGTAAAGGCTGGTTACGGAAGCAGTTTGTTCCTGCGCAATTCTAACAATAAGTGTTCTGCAGGTTCAACTTGTACTTTCCAAAAGCTTCATTTATTTGCATGATATATTTTACATTTGGTACAAGGTTACATATTGGTTCAGGGGTAAGTCAAATTGGTCTTATATGAACCTGTACTATACAAATTTAGTAATTATGGTTTGTTTGACAGGTGTTCTTCTTTCATAATGAAGCTCAGCAATTCGAAGCAAAACTTCACGTATTTAGCTAATTCATCATTTGCCACGTTCTTATTTATTCTTTATTATGTGGGTTGTCTTTGCTGAATATTTAGCTTAGACAAAGAGCCGCTACTCAGAGAGACATGCACGGGTAAAAGGCTCCGAAACATGTTGAGTAGTTACCTGCTGAAGACCCTTTAATTTATTGGGGCTGATACAGCCTATGTCAGAATTTTGCAGAGGAACGTGTGCAATATAGACAATAGTAATTCCATATGTATATAGGTTAGACAGGGACAGGTTAGCTTACGGAGAGTAAAGAGTTCGAACTGCGGAATAGGATATTGACTACTAGGAAGTGGTTCTGGGCAAAAAGACACAAATACAATTTAAACAAACGACTATTTGTATTTTTCATCCATGCAGGAACTTAAACAAACCGTTATGGTCATCTATTTCGAAAATGTTTTTTTCAATCGTTTAAATTTCAACGCTGTATTTTTGGTATCAACCACATATCACATATGTTTTGCCATCAGACATGGGGCAGGCATATTAGTAGAGCTACGTGTCATACTCTTTCATATCAAAATTGTGGTTCTGAATGTTTTGTCTTCATGAATGTTGCTAGAGAGACTCCACGCATACACACCAAGAAACCGATCTTACATGCCTCACTTGGAAATAGTTCATTCCCTACACTTTACAATCGAGTCAGCGGTGTTGTTGTCGACTGCATTTCTTCACCACAAAACTGAACCCTTTGCTGGTGAGAGAAAGGTTGAATTCGCAGCTTTTCTTGTATTCGACCGGTGCCAAGGACAGTTGTCGAATAAGGGCATGCTGTTTGAAACACTTTATGCGCAATTCTGATCCTTTTTTTCCTACTGAAGGGAAATGGGAACAGAAGCATACGCTCTATCGTCCCCGGCCCAGCGTTTCTGAGAGGTTTTTCTACACTGATACGGGCCAAAAATGCTATGTATGAACGCACACAACTGTGTACACCGGGAACAATTAATACTGTGCAGTATGCAACTTCCAGTTAATCTATATATTCTCTTAACTTTCTTACGTCGTCACGATGATATTAGACTCAACCAAGACATCCACGGACACCAAGTTCGAACAAGACGTGTTGCCAACTGCCATCGTTTACGCTGTCCTGCCGAATCTGACGTTGCAGCCGTCGTCTGACACCAATAGGCGTTACACAAAGAACACATCTACAATAGACACACATTATTCTCACATCAGGTCATTCATATGCCGGGTCCCAACCTGTCATCCAAAATTCCTTTTCCAATATATTTTTTTCCGAAATTTCAGATTTGGGGATCAAGGTCAAGGATATGCCTCTTGTTTAATTTTTAATCATTCAGTATTCCTTTTTATTACAATGTGCGACTCTGTAGTTTATTTGGTCACGTGTATACTTATGTCAATAATTTGGTTTATTGTGTGAGGTAAAAGAGGGGCTGCTCGGCAATATTGAATCTGTGACCCTTGCGGGAATACTTGAGTTAATAATATTTAGAGCATGTGACGTCATTTATGTAAAGGCAGCCCAATCACACGGAAGGAAAAGTGGCGGGTGTTTCCCCACATAGTGTACCATAGCAACCGACAATTGTACCAGGGCTCCAAAGAGAAAAAAAGAAAAGAAAAAAAATGGGACTAAGAAATAGTCTGCCAATCTCAGATGCCGAGATGACGGAAGTTTTAGCAATATGGTTCGGTGAAATACTAAGGCAGCAATTGCGAAGAATTTGTGAACATCTCGACGATATTTAGCACAAACGAAACATCCATTTGGCGAAATAATAAGGATCTGTCCATTTTCATCAGTGCAAAAGTTCACATCATCGTCAATGGCGTTTTAAAGTATAGAGATAGGGCCAGATGAAAACATCCACTACATGTATCAGAAAACGAGCCACAAGCACGTTAAGTGGTCCACTGGAAAGATGAAATGCAAGTTTGTGTTCTTTGCCACACACTGAAGGCTGTTTGATTCATTACTTGGCTAATAAGTGGGCCAATCATCAGTAATACACTGTTAGAAGAAGAAGAAGTAGAAGAAGAAGAAGAAAAAGAAGAAGAAGAAGAAGAAGAAGAAGAAGAAGAAGAAGAAGAACAACAACAACAACAACAACAACAACAACAAAAACAACGACAACAAAAACAGCGACAATAGTGTTGCCTGCAAAGGAGTCCTTGTTGCGTGTTACTACACGCCAAGCAACATTGCTGCCTCTGGCAAATGAGACCCCATGTCGCCGTCCTTGCTGGGCCGTATTTGTATAATATTCTTCATATAAATACCCTGTATTTCAGAGTTTTTTATAATAACGAGGTGCCATATATAGAATTATAAAGCATCTGGTGATTGATACTGCAACATTATTACTCCTTTAAACTGTACAAAAAATGGCCCAAACGCCACAGACTTATAACAGTAGCTACACCATAACTGCATTTTACTCCAAAGTCACACCTGATGTTTTATCCCCGTGACTAATGTACCAATATAATTATTGGACAAAGTGTATTCATTTATTTAATATTCATGGTGAAATACCCTTGCACGCACGCTGCCATTTGGGTACAATTTTAGAACTTCTGGTCAGATTTTGCACCAGAGAATCCATGGCAGTGTTTTCTTTTAATAAAAAGGCACCACAGTCACACCCATACTGTTATCAATAAAGCAAGAAAACAGTTCATGAGCACCATTCAGATGGTATGAGCGACTCTGCGCTCGCTTATATTGCCGGTTTTTCTTTCTTTTTTTCCCCCTTCGTTTTTGAAACGCTGGCATAATTAGTGTGGAAACAAACATCACATTTTCGTGAGTATGTGTATACGGGCAAATAAATATTCTTGATTGACAGAATAAAATGTATGGCACATGATGTTTGTGTTGGCACAATACCACACCGGCGATATTACATTAGAATTGCGGTTTATATATGTTCGCTTGTATGTGAATAGATAAATGTACCGTACCTATGAATGCATATGCTTGCATTATGTATCTATATACAACTGTTGTGGGTGAATAGATAGGTAGCTGTACATGTGAATAGTGTGGGTGAGACTGTTTTTTCTGAATCACTTCTACCTATGTCTAGTACCTCAAGGATTCTTTCCGAGTTCCTCCGTCGTTGTCCTTGTTGGACCACACCTTTTACTCGGTCTGTTCACCATTGAGCAGTCTTGAGCTACACTCGCGCAAGTAATACGAGAAATAAGCCAAACTCAGGACTCAGGAATCAGGATATGTTAATTCGACCTAACAAATACCCGATATTTACCAACTATTCAATAGTGTCAAATACAATAGTGGTCGGGGAGACTATCGTTGGGACAATTATTTTGTCGCTATCATGAGAGCCATCCCAGATGACTTACATTAATAGTTATTGGCAGATAGCAATTCTGCGATTAGACAAATAATAGGTGGGTGCAGTTTGATACTTCAGTTATGATTTAAACTGCCGACAAGGATACTTCTAATGGTGTGAACATACATAACAGTTAGGGATCGAACAGATTATTTGGTAATTTCTAATTAACATATTCTTCACAGCACACATCTGGTGAAACCACGATTGCTGTGGGTATAAAATTTCTTTTTTATCGTCTCTTTTATTTCAGCAGGCGCTGTATTTATTGTATCAGGTCGGTCATACCTTGCTTGTTCTTTTGGCAAAACTTTGTCTGTATCAATTGAAGTACAAGTTATGAGTTTGTCTTGTATTGTGGCCATGCAATTCTCGGTTTGGTCTAAATGGCTTTTTTTTTTTTTTTTTTTTTTTGGAAGGCTACTGTTTAAACATTCATGATAGAACTTAAACTTGCATATTGTAAAAATACTGCTTTTATCTATAGCAGTTTGAGTTGTTCAATCAAAGGTTCGTACTGCACATTATATATATATATATATATATATATATATATATATATATATATATATATATATATATATATATATATATATATATATATATATCGCAGGTTATTATTCAAACTACTCTATTTTTGCAATTTGAAAATTGCATTTCTATTGTGTCCCTATACTAAGATTTCATAGTTTATACATGGAAGTATTATTACGTTATAAATCTTAGTCATAGCACTTAAAAGTAGAATACACTTTAATTTATTCAGGCTATCTTATTTGATAGATTGTCAATGTGCGCTTTCCAACTTAAATGTCGATCAATCGTGATTCCTAAGAAAATAAAAATTTTCAGAATACTCAGTTTGGGTGTCAGTCGTTTTAATAAATGGCATTTTGATTCTATATTTAAGTTGACTAAAAATCATCAAACTCGTTTTTTCAACATTTAGCAATAATCTAGTTGACCACAACCGAGTATGATATTTTCCTTCACTTCGGTGTTAATTTTGTCATTCATGTATTGATGTATCGTTGATATATGTTCGCTTGTATGTGAATAGATAAATGTACCGTACCTATGAATGCATATGCAGAATGAATTTAAAGTTGTTTTTAGAGTTGAATCATCCACGTACATTACTTATTTCAAAAATTATACTTGATGCTGTTAAATCATATATATATATATATATAAACAATAGACGTCCCGAAATTAAACCTTGTGGTACACCTATTGTTGGTGGTAAAATTTCCGATGCGATTTCGTCAATTTCAACATATTCTTAACGGTTTTTTAGATAATTTTCAAAGAATGTCAAGGGAACATCTTTTGTTCAAATTTAATCCAACATATGTTGTAAAATACCATGATCAAGCACATCAAATGCTTTAGATAAATCAAGAAATATGTACAGTGGGTAATTTCTCCCTGCCATTTCTCCGATAATTTTGTCAACTAGCTCTTGAGTGGCTAGCTCAGTTGAATGTTTATTTCGAAAACCATACTGGCTATTATAGAATAATTTGTATTCAGATTCAAACAATTAACTCAAGATTATTTTCTCAAAAATTTTAGAGATTGCTGGTGGAATAGATATATGACTATAATGTGTGTAAGCAGTGTTGTCTTTTGCACTTTTTTATCTTTCGGGGAATATTCCAGTTTTTATGCTATTGTATACTAGATCCGATATATGGAAAGTGCAATTTATTGAAGTATCAGGTGGTGACCTTCAAAAGATATTAACAATTGGAAATGTACATAGACCACCAAAAGATGTATTACGAAATTATCAAAATTTCATCGGAGAATTTACCTAGGGTGTATGCATCTTGGAAGCTGGAAACAATAAATAAATCTTCCCACTAGGTTTTCAAATACTGAAGGCACTCTCATAGACAATACAATTCTACAAAATAAATAATATGACACTAAATGCCACTACCGGCATTATGCTCAAGAAATTTTCGGATCATCAGCCATGTTTTCTCAGTCTAGACCTAACTAAACACAAAATTAAATCCCCTAAAATGGTCGTATTAAACAGCAGGACTTATCTGATCTAAATAAGTTCAACAATGAGCTAATATATAGTGATATTCACCAGAAGATAAATACAAATCCTACAGCCGACCCAAGTGAAAATTATGAAATAATGGATAAGATTATTGAAAATGCAAAAGCTGAGTGTTTACCTTGCAAATATGTCAAATTTGGGAAGCAAAAACATTAAAACGAAAATTGGATAAAACTTTGAATTCTACGATCCATTAAATTTCAGAGACGCTTTGTATAAATGGCTTTGATATACCCCAATCACATCCCCGTTTAATACGAAATTAAACGTCAATCTATCTATCTATCAAGTTGATATCTCAGCTAGGCATGCGCAATGAAACTTGTCCTCTTTTTGGGAGAGAGGGCATTAGGGACAAAAAGTGACCTTTCTTCACCCAACTTGTTTAGTTACTCTGGTAGCGTGAATCAGACTTCTCCTTTTATATCATATCTATGGCCTAATTTTGAGGAAGAAGTTAAACAGTATAGCCTATTAATAGTAACAAAAACAAGGAAACCACTAAATATGCCAAGCTTCCGTTAATAGCGGTTCTTTCCCACGTTTCTCGTTGGCTTCTTTACATTTCTTTGTTCAGCGAGAGAAAGTTATCCCTAATGACATGTAGCCCAGAAAGAGGCTGGGCTTTACTGGGTATGCTCAGTTGAAATGTCTACCTGGATTTATTGTCCTTTGTTGCTGTTGGTGAAGATTCGCCTGTGTGAACTGATCAACTAATTAATGCCGTCTCCGAAAGCAAGAAACAGCTCGAGGACTCATCACTTGACAATGTTTTTGCTTTGCGCTGAGTGGGTGGCAGGCCAGAAGCTTTTATTGTACCGATGGTCTCAGGTGTCACTGGTTATTTCAACGTTGGACTTCCCTTGCAATTACATTGTGCAGTATTGGCCAATTTAGTGTACAAACTAATGTGACTTGTCAAAGTTATCAGTTCCCTTTTGGCTCTCTTAAAACGTGGGTGATTGGATCCAGGCTTCAGACACAGCTTTTAGGCAATGTACAAATATATCGATTCTGGGCACAGAATTCAATGGTTGGCAGAGTGGAAAACGATACGTAAAACAATCTTTTACAACAAAACCAGCAACACTGCAAAGTTCAGTCATTGGGAAATTATTTGTGAATGATCATGAGTGTTGGTTAAGGAGAGACATACATTTTAATATCACGCCGCAATCTGTGACACTGTTACCAGATGCAACGGTGACAGTCAGCTGCCATGATGCGGGCGTGCCAATAGAAAATTAAGAGTGGTCCTACCCTTCGTGGGATTAAAAAAAAAAGATTCTTAACGTATGACGACTCCTTCTTAAATCAAGGGCAAAGTGTGTTTGACGACCATGACTATAGCTTTTTGAACAGTTGATTTTATATCAGGTTTGCTGGGTCTGGCAACAAAAAATTAATTTTGCCATGTTTGATACATCGATCTGTCCGTGTACATGGATATTTCCTTGTTTAGTTTAACAGACAAAATTAGCTACGCAGCTTATATACATGTCCCGTATTGCTATGTTCTCTAACTTGTAAACGACATTCTATTTTGTACATTAACCCCCACCCACCCCACGCAACCCCCCCCCAGAAACACACGCACGACATACCAAATCAGACAGCCGGGGGGGGGGGGGGGAGGGCAGTGATGACTGTTTTATTTGTCTGGACCTGTGTTTTGCTCAAATTCAACAGACTTGTGTCAGTTCGAAAAAAAACAAAAACAAAAATCAGCGTCTTTGTTTCAGCTTCAATTTTGCAACAAAGAATTTTCAGAATTCTGTAAATTTTGTACCGTCACACGGACCGTCACCAGCAAGAATCGGGTCGTCTGTTAAGAACAGGGCTGTATTGTTCTTGGTCACGTGACGTGTGGGTAATTATACATATTACCGTTGCTGTGGACAATGGTTCATCAGTCCATTGCATGATATCATACTATGAAGTCCGATGAGCAAATTTGTACAGGAAATAAAATTTCCATGGAACTCTTATCCTGGAACATTCACTGACCGTGGGTGACACTACAACCTTGCCCGACATCAGGCGTGCAAAGAAGGAAGCCATTTATTCCTAATTTAATAACCGTGATTAGACAAAATACCACCCCTTTAACTCCTTGTCCTCTAAACGTGTAACAAGACGTACTCATAAAATTTTCTTGGTACGGGTTAAGCGCTTACCTCTTCCGAGGAAAACTGTTGACTTGGGGCATGCTTTCTTTAGAGGTTCGCCTGCAATTCTCCTTCAAAAATTTCCTTCATTTGTTTTTGGTTTTTCTTCCAGGTACTCGAGCCAAATATGGAACAAGACGACATTTGACATGTGGACGTTTTTGATCGAAAGAGTTAAACACTGTTTGAGTTTCACTAACAATGCATCCGCTTCAATACAGTCATACAGCGTGGCCCGGTGGCGCCGAGCATCAATGACAAGCCGTCATTGTCAGTGTGAAATAGACAGCGCTGTTGCCAGTGTCAGCGCGTTATTAACCATGTTTTGCATTATTTTCTACAAATCCAACCTCATCTCTTTAAAGCTGGACCTAAAACACGTGACAAATAATCAATAGAACGGGCAGTGCTTCAACAAACCCTCTGAAAGTGATATTTATGTAGATATGGATGCACAAGGTTACCAAAGAGCGAACAAAATGTCTTAAAGATTGTTTACAGTAGATATGATATCATACTGAAAATGTGGAACCTGTTACAATATCCGTGACCAGGAGTTGTACATCCCTATCAGATTGCTCAATTTTTATCTCCCTCTATTGATAGAATGGTATTGATGACTGGTCGCACCTTAGTTTGGGATCATCATCATGTATGCAAACGCCTTGACACCAGATACATTTTTCACCAGGGGTCCAGAATTACAAGCGTATCATACGCTGTTGTACTGGGCTGCAATTTTCATCGGTGACGATCACGGTACATGATGTTATGTAGCGCAACAATTTAGCATCGATCGTGTCTTGAATTTCATGATACTTCAAGTACACATATGAAAACCCAGTGCAGCATCACATGCCCGCTAAAAAAGAAAAAAAATCTTTACATTACATGTCCTAATAATACATGAAAGTGCGCTGCCGTTTGAAAATAATTCTGGCCATCACAAGATATTGTCTTAATTTTACGTTAATATGGGTCCAGCAGCACATGCCAAATGGATTCCCGAGCTGCATTAGTGGTGCACGACAGACACTTATCTGTCTGCAAGCTGTTTGTGGATTTCTTTGCATTAAGGATCAAAGGTCAACACCACCTGCTTCTGTTGGGATTGTTCATTGTACCTGCACTACGGTCACTGTGCTCTCACCGAGGGTGTACGCATGGCCCCTTGTCACGCATACTTTAAATCGCCTGAGAGCATGTAGGTCGTTACGTTCAAGCGTACAGGTGGGTGGAGGGACCCAAGAGGTATTGAAAAAACCCTTCATATCTACCATGCATGTAGACTACTCTGAATCGTCTTTTATCTGCACATACATGGGCGTTTAATTATATTTTTAAGCAACCGTTCCTTTGATCAGTGAGTTCATGGAACAGACCGAGTTATTATGTCCTCTTGCCTTAAATATCATAGTAATAAGTGCAATCCTGTATATACATTTCACATCTAATATTGTCGCCATGATTATGATCTCTCAACGAGATTGCCTTACTCTGAAAATATAAATGAAAAACAAGTTGGTCACGCCTGTATCAGCTATCATGGTCTCCAATGTTGTTTTCCTGTGGAAAGGTCGAGTAACGGTTAGTTTGGTCGTATTCGTCACGAGGCGGGATATCTTGACATATGAGCGTGCATCATTTATGGCGAACTCATCATGTACTCCTGAAAAAAAAAAATACTGAAAATAAAAAAATGCACCCCTGCCCATTAGATTAACATGGACTACTCTAAATATTTGTTGTATTTGTGTCTTTTTGTCCAGAACCACTTCCCGGTAGGCATTTCCCTATTCTGCACTCCGAACTCTTTCCACTCCATAAGCTAACATGTCAATGTCTAACCTATATAAATACGGAAGTACTATTATCTATGTTGCATGCGTTATTCTGTAGAATTTTGACATAGGCTGTATCAGCCCAAATATAGCAAAGCGTCTTCAGTGGGTAACTACTCAGAACATGTTTCGGAGCCTGTACCTGTAAATCTTTCTCTGAGAAGTGGCTCCTTGTGTGAGCTAAATATTCAGCAAAGACAACCCACATAATAATAAAAAATAAATATAAACGTGGTAAATGATGAATTACTTAAATAAGTGAAGTTTTGTTTATAAATGCAGAGTATCACTACAAATACAGAACACCTGTCAAACCAAACATAAACACTAAATTTGTGTAGTACAAGTTCAGGTAAGAACAATTTGACTTACCCTTGAACACCTGTCAAACCAAACATAAACACTAAATTTGTGTAGTACAAGTTCACGTAAGAACAATATGACTTACCCTTGAACCAGTATGCACCCTTTCCAGCTGGATAGCTTAACTTAGTTAAACCACTTACCCGTGTATAACTGTAGTAGAAACAAACTGGGGCATGATATTCAGTCCCAGTGATTATGCAATAAACAGTTACCGCTAGACCACCTGTAAAAACCGAGAGAAACCTTAACAAGTACTAAAACGATGGACATCCTGCACCAAAAATGTGAAATGAAGCCCATGATCACACTACCCTCACTTTGAAAGTTTCCAAGCAGTAAAGCTCTATTTCGCAGTCAACTCTGAGTTAATATCTGAACATAATGGGTCAAGTTTGTGACATATGAATAAATACTGTCAATTTTGAGTAATTGTCTTATTGGCATTGAGTAAATGTGTACTTAGGCATACCAGAAAAGAATGAAAGTCATTAGCATTTCAGTCAAGAACATGTTATCAAAATATACTTTTTCTTGACCAGATTCTAAGTACAATTAGGCAAACTTATAGCTGCCGTAGGCCGCTGCTTGCTACTGATAGCCCGTGGGGGTTAAACCTGACAGAAAACATGAAAACCTAAAATGTCTGAAAGATGAATATTAAAACAGAATGACGTCAAAGGATAAAATTTAGTAGCAAAACTGGCAAGTCTAAAATCTTTGAAATCATTGCAGCCAAACTTTCTAACAATCTCTGGATATTAACAGCAAGAACACTCATAGAACTATGAGTATCACATGGACTGTTATATAAAATGGACAGGATAGCAAAGAACATGCCTTAGTGGTCATGCAAAAACGAAATGTCCTGGATAAAAGCCACAAAGATGCAAATTGTGTCTGGTATTGGGGTGTTTTTGGGTCACTGGCAACAGAGGGGTCAATGCGTATCCATAAAGCCAAAGCGTACGAGTAACTCACAGCTCTCTAGATCTGAATCCGAAAGAAGCAGGACCATTGGCATGTTGGAGACTGGTCTTTCCTAGTGTACACTGTGAGGTTGCCAAGAGAATGGAATGCTACAGGTAGCAGTACTTAGATGATGTGACCGTTTTCAAGAAAAAAGAGGAGGTAATAGGGAAGCTCGATCTGGAAAACCAAGACTTTTGGACGGGTGCGACGACCGTTATCTGGTGCAGTACGCGTAGAAACACAGGTTGCTCTCGGCATAGAGGTTTCGTCAGCAGTGGCGCCAGGCCTGCAACACAGCAGCATCAATGCGTACAATCAACAAAAGATTGGTCAGGTGTCAGCCAAACTCAGGTCATACCATCCTGCGACCCGGGTGCCTGTCAGTCCTGCGCACAAGGCTACATGAATAAAGAAGCATGCTATCTGGACCCAAGATCAGTGGAAAGGTGTGATGTGATTGGACGAGTCAAGATTTTGACTTTATTTCCATGATGCGAGGATACGAGTTAAATGTACGGGGTATGCCTTCACACAGATCAGTGGTCGGATGCATGGTGGAACATGACTGTTATGAAAGGGGCATCTTCATGATGCGGGTGTGTGTGGGGGGAGGGGGGGTTGGGGGTGAGGGTAGTGCAGAGGACAGGATTGCAACCAGGCCAAGGTAGAATTTTTTTTCAATGACACTTCCAATGGTACATTTTGGTGAATCCTTTACCAATTTATTTAACTACATGTATATTTTATTCGTTGACGCTTCTGCAATGATCTTACTGACGTGTCTCTTTCTTTGAATAAACATAACTTTTGTATGCAGTCACAATGCTTGTGCGTTGTGACTCATATTTCTTCTGTAAATTAATTAATTAAATTTCTTATTAATACACACATAATCAGACATAATATCAAAAATACAATAAAAAGTTAGAAAGTAGGCATATGTCTTGTCCTGCTACTCTACACTAATAAAGACATGTACAACATAAAGGTACAATAACAATAATTCTATATTTCGGCATTCCAAAGTAACACATTCATCCACTCTTTTATTTGTTAATTTTGTGACATTAATTTTTTTAAATACATTATATCCTCCTTGGGAAAACGTTAACGTTTTAAGGCTAGAACTCCCTGTTTTTATTTTATATTTTTAAGGGGGTGGGTGGGGTGGAATTCTTTTGCCCAATATATTATATCACTTTTAGGTTGAAACTCCTTGGCAAAATATTGAATGCTCAAGATGGAATTCATTGTTTTGGGGGGATGAGGGTGGGTGGGATGGAACCCTTTGCGAAATACATTATATTCTTTTTAAGGTGGAACTCCTTGGAAAATATTGACTTGTTTAAGTTTTAGGGTGTAACTTCTTTGCGAAATAAATTATATACTTTTTAGGGTGGAACTCCTTGTGAAAATATAGAATTTTAAAGGGCGGAACTCCAGGCTTTTATATAGAATTCCTTTGCACAATTAAATTATCACCTTTTTAGCATGGAACTCCTTTGAAAAAATATTGAACTTTTAAGGGTGGAACTCGTTGGGTTAAAAATAACAATACCGGTCGGTGGGGTGGAACTGCTTTGCGAAATACATTCCATTCTTTTTAAGGTGGAACTCCTTGGAGAGTTACTTAACTTTTTTAGGGTGAAACTCTTTGCTTTTATTTATTATTTTATTTTTGCAGGTGGGGGTGGGGGTGGAACTCCTTTATTTCTACTAAGCATATTTGATCCCAATATGGTTTTTCCTTCTCGACCTCTTTTTTTCTCTCTCTCTCGCTCTCTCTCTCTCTCTCTCTCTCTCTCTCTCTCTCTCTCTCTCTTTTAGGGGAGGGACGGGAGGTGGAACTCCTCGGCCGAGCAAAGCGGTTCATATGAAGCACCTGAACCCCCTGGTTACGGGGGAGGGGGGCAATTATGACAACTGGAAGAACAGAACTCATAAGGGTAAATGGGACTCTGACAGGCCAGCGCCATGTGAGCGAGACCCAGTCAATAGTCGCCACATGGTTCCGGTAACATCATGGGTTACTGTTCCACCAAGACAATGCATGCCCACATACTGCGTGAGTCATCGTGCAGAACCTCCAGCAGCACAACATCTCCATGTTGCTATGGCCAGCTCGATCTCCTGACCCGTCCACCATTGAACATAATCCAGATAGATGGACCATTAAATAAATGAATGAAATTAAATAAATAAATGAATGAATGAATGAATGAATGAATGAATGAATGAATGAATGAATGAATGAATGAATGAATGAATGAATGAATGAATGAATGAATGAATGAATGAATGAATGAATGAATGAATGAATGAATGAACGGGCGAGTATGCAGGTAGACAGACAGATAGGCAGACAAATAAACAGGCAGGCAAAATTACTCTCACCTTAAAATGATCTGACGAGAAGATTTTTGGAATATCAGTTATACTAAAAAAGGGCATGTGCTTCCGTTTGTATATATGATATAAATATAGTTGAATCATGATCCGATAATGGTGTGGCAATTTAGTAAGTTGCGAGCTCCAGGTGAAACTACACATGTACTAATTAGTATTTTTGATTGTTACGCAATGGTTTCAAAACTGTCGTCAGCGATCTAATTCACTGACCCGTTCGTAGTCCATAGGCCATGCCAAGATCGTGATCGGATAATGATACAACTACACTCCTTTGCAGAACTATATTTCAATGAGGGTACGGCTGTTTAGCCTGTACTGGTGCACACATCTGTGATTGGTTGTCATTTATTCACATTGAGCGTCACATTTATGTATGAAGAATAAACACTCCAGCAAAAAGAAGACTTAGTTTTGTAACAAGCCTTATGAAATGAGATTTGTTTTGTCCACAAAATTTGTATGTTTTCTAGCAAGTGTCATGCTACAGGATCAAGGTGCAAGTCTGCCTGTCTGATTATTTATTTATTTATTTATTTATTTATTTATTTATTTATTTATTTATTTATTTATTTATTTATTTATTTATTTATTTATTTATTCATTTACTTACTTGTTTGTTTGTTTGTTTAATATCTATTTATTTATTTGTTTATTTATCTTTTCATTTATTTATTTATTTATTTTATTTTATTTAACTCACGCATTCATTCAGGTTGTACCCCATTTATAGCGGAGGCGGCTTACATCGGGGTGACAGTGAAGATGGATCCATTTAAAATGCACAAGGTTAAAAACTCCAGAGAACTTTGTACACATACACACAAACATTTGTCCGGTAAATGCGAAGATCTCTATTTTGGTCCACACTTTACCCTTTACCACTGTCATCCACATGGACAGAAGATCTCATATCAAGAGCATCTAATAGGAACTTGCAACCAATGGCATTGAAAATTTTTAAGGCTTCTTGACAAAGACCCTGGGCAATGTCTTGAATAAAATAGTTTCCTTTAGTCAACAATGATTACTACTTATGTAAAAACCAGCCGGTACTTTCGGACCTCTATCCAGATTCAGGCAACCTTCTCCGCTTATCTCCATCTTTCACTCAACAGGGCCGCTTGGCAAGTCCGACTAGTGCTGCTACCTAATTCACAGCTTTGGGGGCGACTTCAGTGTCAGATACAAGATCCCTATTCTGGAACCCACCGCTGCTGCCTACAACTGGTAACTGTTCGGTGTTGTATTTACATTTTCAGGTAATGCTCACTCTAGTAAAGTCCCTTTATATATTGCACATTACATTCATTCGACAAATTAACATTCCCTTAACACTAATCACACATATATTTTGGATACTACCTCTTCAAATCATCCAATCGGTACTAACCCATAGACGTGGCTGCCATTTTGAAAATTATAGATTCCACATCCAATGGTTTGTAAATGAGGATAGTATTAGGATGATCGGGGGGGGGTATATATTTCGCAAATGTTTCAGAGCATCAATGATGATATGATATATGGTGTGGCCGCAATTCATTATGATCGCAATTCACTATGATATCCAATTCAAAGGTTTATATTTTTGTGCGACTGCATCGCAATGCATTGCGCAATGTTCAAAATGGCGCTCACCACATGTCGGCGCAAGGTATGGTGTCGCATTTGGGTGTGTAACTAACGATGTTAACTGCTTCAGACACAATCGAGCACGCATGTTAAAGTTGAGATTGTAAGTCATGTTTTAAAAGTACTTTAATGACCGTTTGCACTGGTAACTCAGAGACCGGACACCTGGAACCCATCGAAATATTACGATAACGTGCACCGCACAACCGGGGCTATGCTGTTTCACCGAACAACGGTGGCTATGCAGCTATGCTGTATCCCCAGCCCAAGTTAACCCTCCAGACAATTTGAAATAATGCAGTGTTAAAGTTTAATTTACTGCAAAATAGCGGCACACGATGGCCACTTTCTCGATAAAATCTTCCAGTCAGGGTAGATCAAGTTTTATTAGGGAAGGGCTGTTCGAAACTATTTTTTTTTTGTTCCATCAATGTTAGGGTTAGGCCTTTTTAGTCAGGTGTGTCAGGTCACCGGAACACCATATATATTTTGTTAGGCTTTAGGTAACTTGGACATTTGTTGAAACTTTTTTTTTAAATGGCTGTTCTTTCTCCTTTCACACATTACCTCCTTTGGCGTCAGTTTAATGTGTTACATGGCCACAGCCAAACAGATAGATTAAACCATGACTTTGGTAATTTTGTTCCAAATCATGAAACATAAATTTTCTATTAACCTCACAAAAAGGACAAGTAAAAATAAATGTCGGAGTGATGGTTTACTGTCAATTTCATGGAAAAAGATCGAAGTCGATATATCAGAACTAAATAAAAAATATGTTGGAAGCCTGTCATGCAAGCCAACCATTACACTCGTGAATCTGAAAACCAATGTCACCTCTAGATTTCTAAAAGTCGAGTTCCCTAGATTTACTCGACCAAAACACATTCTGGATTAAGCGTTTTGAAGGCATTGTCTCCTTGATGCGCAGTTTCGGTCTTTTCAGATGTAGAATTTTTTTTTTATCGTGTAAAGGATAATATCTCTTGGCCATACTAAACCTTTATACATTACAGTAAGCTAAAACATGTTGGTCATTAAGAATCATTCTGCTCTGCTCCACACACACGTTTTCCTTTCTTTTTCGTTTTACTTTTACCGCCAGTGCGATGACGTGTGTTTTAACTAGTGTCACGACCCGTAGCGCCGCCTCTGTCTCCTGTTCCAGAGTCCTTTGGCCGTTCTGCACTGTTATCATTTTGACATAGAGCACATCTTATGATTTTGTGAGTTTTCTTTTCACAGTCGTACCAAATTACGGAGTATACGTGTCTTTTTGATTTTTTAAAGGAAAATATTCCCTTTACTTAATGTCCATTTTATTATGATTGAATATCCATGTACTCTCATGCGCTTGTTTATAAAAATGTTTTGAAGAGGCATTTTTAATTTTGACCAAACCTGGGTAAAAATCTCATTGTCGGAAGGATTTTTCTACCTTAGTGATCGCGGCAAACAATACAGCCCTACTCCCAAAGCTAGTTTGTCAATGTAAAATGTTGCGGCCATCAATCGCACAGGCCATAAAACTAAGCATTTTTTGTGGAGAAGAGAGTCGATAAATTTCACACTTACAACAGCATTTGTGCCAATGAAAAGAATCAAAACCGTAAGACTTTCCTTAAACATAATGGCATTGCAATCAAACCCACCATGCAACATGCTACCGAAACTTGTAAAGTTTTACCGCTACAGTGAAAGCCTGAGCGGTAGTAATACAAAGAGTCGCCATGCGAATTTTATTGTATCCCATTTCGATTATTTGCCACCTGACATATTAATGCAAAGGTACTCGGAAAGTTATTGCACGGAGCTAGCTTTTCCACCCCTGTGGGAAGCAAAAACTTTACATTCCGTGCGACCATATTAAAACGCAAAGCATTCTGGGACCATGTTGTCTTTTCACCACAAACCCATCCAAATCCCTTTTCGTGACTGAACTGTTATAAGATGGCACTCGTTCGAATGTGCATTTGTTCTTGCTTGACGTCATTTTCATTTATGAATTCTAGTAAATAGCAGGATATATAACTCTGATAGTTAAAGCGTTGGTTCACACTGCACTTCTATGGGTTCATTGTTGAGCGTGAGTCAAAGGTCAGTGCTCAAAGTTTACCCTTGGCAATCATGGTGAAAGACTGGCATTTTGTTCACCTGTGTTGGGAACAATTATAACCTCGTCAGCCAATGGTTTTGAACTTCTTGCCTGAAAAATACTTTAAAGTATTATTATTATTATTATTATTATTATTATTATTATTATTATTATTATTATTATTATTATTATTATTATTATTATTATTATTATCATTATCATTATTATTATTATTATTATTATTATTATTATTATAATTATTGTTTGTTTATTTATTTATTTATTCATTTATCTATTTATTTATTTATTTATTTATTTATTTATTTATTTATTTATTTATTTATTATTATTATTATTATTATTATTTTATTATTATTATTATTATTATTATTATTATTATTATTATTATTATTATTATTATTATTTTATTGAACCTCCGCGAACGGAGAAATTAAAAATACATTGAAATGAGTACATCGAAATGATAAAGACAGATAAAATGCACCATGCAGAAAGTAAAATAACTACTCAAGTATGTAAAATGAAAGATACAAAACAGTCAGATAAAGGTAGAAAACCAACATAGCTAATGCCATGCCATTGCATCAGGGAACGTTACCATAGTACATATAAATAAAATGGCACAATAACACTCAGTAAAACATCGAAAATATGCAAATAAAATATGACTCAATTATGTCATGTGGGTTCGCACAGAGAACCAGCCGCTATCGCTGCCCACCCCCCCCCACCCCACCCCACCCACCAGCGACACCAGGAGCACCTAGTCATATGTGTATGACTAAGTATGTGTCCCCAAATATCTTTCGTGTTTTGGAATGTCCATAAACAGTGATATATAACCACATAATGTAAGATTTCTGCATTATCACTTCTCCAAAAAATATATTTGTTACATATCTATAGATCGTTTACATATCTCTCAATGCTGAAAGATGTATGGATACCTTCATACAGTTGACGACATACGTTGGGATGCATTTTAAGTAATTTCCGAACCCATTTGAAGATTTCTTGACATATAACCAAATTTATTTACAATAAACTTGAAAGTTTGGCTTCAATAATTTTAAAGATTTTAGACTTGCCTGTTTTGTTGATGCACACCACAAACATGTATTTACAGGTAACTTGGATATAATACAAAATTCAGGTTTAAAAGAAATAATGAAAAAAGGTACAAAATTTCGGATATGTCCCAAGTTGAATATTGACAGTATTTCTCAGGATACATGTGATACACTCGACTCCTACTGTATGAAATGGGCAAAGAAAGAAAAAATGGAATTTCAAAAATTTGAAGGATGGTTATCAAACTTGGAAAGAGTCTTTAGAAATAGAATTTATCGTTACAAATCCCACATTAAGAATTTCAATACGGTTAATCTAAAACAGCCTAAAGTTTCTAAAGCAGTCAAAGAACTACAAGATAGATTTGTAGTCACTAACATAGATAAGGCAGGTAACAATTTTGGGATCATCTGCAAAAAATATTATCTGGATGTTTTGAAAAAGGAACTTGGTATAAACAATATTTCAGACATAAGAGGAAATGACGTTTATAAATTACACAAACAATCCATTGATAATTTGATTGATGCACATAAAGATGAGATGAAAAGGAATTTTAATATCAAAATTTCTGAAGAGGACTCCTCTATTCCACTTTTGTTCTGGATACCCAAATTACATAAAAACCCTTTTAAATCTAGATTCATAGCTGGTGCTTCAAAATGTACTACAAAACTATTATCAAAAGAAGTAACTTTGTGTTTGACTGCAATTAGGAATCACTTTCGTAAATACTGTAATGCAATTTCTAGAAACTGTGAAATAAATTGTTTTTGGAGTATTAACAATTCTTCCGAGTTTGTATCTAAAATCAAAGATTTGAAGGCAAAAAATATCAAATGTTTTGATTTTTCTACACTGTACACAAATCTACCCATAGATGAAGTCAAAAGTTCACTTTCAGAATTAATTAGCAAAATGTTTAAACATGATGGTAAACCATACATAAATATTAATTCATATACAAAGAAAGCATACTGGTCACACAATAAATATTCAAAAAGTAACGTTAAATCTTACACTGTTGAAACTTTGATAGTTGCTATAAAATTTCTCTTGGATAATACTTTTGTTCAATGCAGACCACTGGTTTTTCAACAAATAAAAGGCATTCCAATGGGTAGCAACTGCTCCCCTTTACTGGCAGATTTATATTTAACCTGGCTTGAATTTAAGTATATGAATAAATTGATGAAAAAGGACTTTCAAATGGGTACAAAATTATCAAACAACGCAAGATATATTGATGACATTGCTTGTGTAAATGTACAAAAATTTCAGTGAAATTGCTAAAGAAATTTACCCAAAAGATATCCCTTTCGAGGGTAACAATTCAGATGGTTTCAGAGATGTGTTTTTGGACTTGGATATTCAGGTCACTAATGACAGGTTTTGTATTAAAGTCTATCACAAAATAGATGAGTTTAACTTTGAAGTAGTTAATTATCCTTTCCCGGACAGTAATATTTCCGATACTATTGGATATAATACATTTTTGTCACAAATTTTGAGATTTGGTCGTATTTGTTCTAAATTTCAGGACTTTGCATCAAGAACCAAATTTATTTACAATAAACTTGAGTCAAGAGGATTCAAAGGTGTACTTTTGATCAAATATTTCTACAAATTTTGCTGTAAATATCCCGAGATGGTTAGAAAGTTTGGCTTCAATAATTTTAGAGATTTTAGACTTGCCTGTTTTGCTACTTAATTTCATCTTTTGACACCATTATGTTTAAACGTTCACCTTTGGGACATTTTAGGCTAGCTTGTTTTCTGTTAGGTAAACCCCCAGGGGCTACAGGTAGCAAGAAGCGGCCTACGACAGTTACAAGCTTGCTTAATTGTACTTGATATCTGGTTAATATTTTCATTGCATTCTTTTGACATAAATACAAAATACTTCCATTCTTTTCTGACTTGCCCTATAATTCTACTGTTAACATCCAAAGATTATTAGAAAGTCTGGCTGCAATAATCTACAGTTTTTAGACTTGTCTGTTTTGCTACTTAACTTTATCTTTTGGCATCTTTCTGTTTTAATATTCACTATTAGACATTTTAGGCTTACATATTTTCTGTTAGGTAAACCCCCAGGGGCTACAGGTAGCAAGAAGCGGCCTACGACAGTTGCATGTTTGCCTAATTGTACTTAAAAGCCTGTTAAGAAAAATTGTTTTGGTAGCATGTTTTTGGCATAAATGCTAATGACTTCCATTCTTTTCTGACATGCCTAAATGCACATTTACGCACTATTAAAAAATTACTCAAAATTGACAGTATTTTCTCAAGTGTCACAAACCTGACACATTAAGTTGACACATTGACTCAGGGTTGGCAGTTAAATAGAGCTTAATTGTTTGAGGAGTAGGTGTCATCATGGAGTTTGTTTTACATCTCTGGTACAGGATGTACATTGTTGCAGTCCTTGTTAGGATTTTCCTTGGTTGGTACAGGTGGTCTAGCTGCAACTGTTTATTTTACAATCACTGGGACTGAATATAATGCCCCAGCTTGTTTCTACTTCAGTTAAACATTGGTGGATGGTTTAACTAGGAAAAGCTGTCCAGCTAGAAAGGGTACATTTTGGTTCAGGGGTAAGTCAAATTGTTCTTATCTGAACCTGTACTATGAAAATTTGGTAATTATGGTTTGTTTGACAGGTATTCTTCTTTGATATGAAGCTCTGCATTTACAAGCAAAACTTCACATATTTAGCTAATTCATGAATTGCCACGTTCATATTTATTCATTATTATGTGGGTTGTCTTTGCTGAATATTTAGCTTAGGCAAGGAGCCGCTACTCAGAGAGACGTGTACAGGTAAAAGGCTCCAAACATGTTGAGTAGTTACCCGCTGAAGACCCTTTAATTTATTTGGGCTGATACAGCCTATGTCAAAATTTTACAGAGGAACGTGTGCAATATAGACAATAGTAATTCCATATATATACAGGTTAGACAGGGACAGGTTAGCTTATGGAGAGTAAAGAGTTCGAACTGCGGAATAGGATATTGACTACTAGGAAGTGGTTCTGGGCAAAAAGACACAAATACAATTCTGTTCGCTTTGAACCATTGATGCTTGGTGGATAGGTCTGTACAGGCTGGTCCCCGATCTATGATTTTCAATGCATACTGGAATTCCAGGTAACGTCTTTAGTCTAGCACCCATTTGGACTTTTTTTTTTTAGTTATTGTTATTGTTATTGTTAATTTTGTTACTCGGTGGACTTAACAACGACGAACCAGGATAAGGTTTAGGGACATGACTACAGATAAATGGCATGATGGGCTTTCAAAATTATGTTTAAAATCTAATACAACCATGAACAGTGAGATAAACAATGAAAACGGTTCAGCGTTAGCCTCGAGCGCTGATTTTGGAATATGTTTTGATGGAAATTGTAACTGTCTCTTCTGCAAGTCAAATTTCACAAAGAACAAAGAGTTTCACAGTAACGTTACTAACAAAAAATTCAAATTAAGGAACCCCCGATTGGAAAATTTGGTATTACCTTGTGAATCTACCAATATCATTTATTTGTTATCCTGCATCAAATGTAAAGCACAATATGTGGGCCTAACTACTCAATCAGTTAAAAAGAGATTCAGTGGTCATAAAACTACAATTAAAAATCACAAGTTAAACACTTTTTTGTGTAACCATTTCAATTCTGCAGAACATTCACATTTGGATTGCCGGATACAAATTATTGATTACATAGAGCCAAATTTGTTAGACCAAGACAGTTATGTTAACACAAGGAAATTATTACAAATGGAAGATTTTTGGATCAAAACACTTAATTCAGCTTTTCCTTATGGACTCAATGACAGAATTTTAGGCTTCGGTGATGTTAGGAATTTGGACTTTACAACTCTTGACAGAAGTCACACACCTTTTCATAACAATCAGGCTGGTATTCAAAGAAGAAGAAGAAGTCATGGACAAAGAAAATCACGGAAAAACAGGAAATGCAGGAACATGGATACAAACGACCTTGTCCAAAATTTACTACAGGCTTTCTCGTATGGTATTGATCAATTACATACAGCTCTTAAAGCACTATCATTTCGAGACATAACAAGAATTAATGAATATTTGGGTCTTACTGATTCAGAACACACATTTCCGCAAAATTTTTGTGAAATTGTGTATGCTTACACAACAACTATTCGGAAACCAGATTCTAATAAGAAAAAATTAGATCAAATGTTTTGCAGCATTCCTTTCAAACACAAAATCATTGACTCACTAAACATTCAGTCCCTTTTCAAATTGAAATTTGTTCGTAACATGATTCCCAAGGAATGCAAAATAAAAGATCCCCCCATCATTTCTTATAAATATGGCAACAATATTGGACAAAGTATCATGAATTACAAAAAATTTCTGGCTTCGATTACTCTTGAGGATATCGCAGCAAATCAAAATTGTGACTGTATGTCTAATAGTAAATATTCTAATTTTGTTGATGCACACCACAAACATGTATTTACAGGTAACTTGGATATAATACAAAATTCAGGTTTAAAAGAAATAATGAAAAAAGGTACAAAATTTCGGATATGTCCCAAGTTGAATATTGACAGTATTTCTCAGGATACATGTGATACACTCGACTCCTACTGTATGAAATGGGCAAAGAAAGAAAAAATGGAATTTCAAAAATTTGAAGGATGGTTATCAAACTTGGAAAGAGTCTTTAGAAATAGAATTTATCGTTACAAATCCCACATTAAGAATTTCAATACGGTTAATCTAAAACAGCCTAAAGTTTCTAAAGCAGTCAAAGAACTACAAGATAGATTTGTAGTCACTAACATAGATAAGGCAGGTAACAATTTTGGGATCATCTGCAAAAAATATTATCTGGATGTTTTGAAAAAGGAACTTGGTATAAACAATATTTCAGACATAAGAGGAAATGACGTTTATAAATTACACAAACAATCCATTGATAATTTGATTGATGCACATAAAGATGAGATGAAAAGGAATTTTAATATCAAAATTTCTGAAGAGGACTCCTCTATTCCACTTTTGTTCTGGATACCCAAATTACATAAAAACCCTTTTAAATCTAGATTCATAGCTGGTGCTTCAAAATGTACTACAAAACTATTATCAAAAGAAGTAACTTTGTGTTTGACTGCAATTAGGAATCACTTTCGTAAATACTGTAATGCAATTTCTAGAAACTGTGAAATAAATTGTTTTTGGAGTATTAACAATTCTTCCGAGTTTGTATCTAAAATCAAAGATTTGAAGGCAAAAAATATCAAATGTTTTGATTTTTCTACACTGTACACAAATCTACCCATAGATGAAGTCAAAAGTTCACTTTCAGAATTAATTAGCAAAATGTTTAAACATAATGGTAAACCATACATAAATATTAATTCATATACAAAGAAAGCATACTGGTCACACAATAAATATTCAAAAAGTAACGTTAAATCTTACACTGTTGAAACTTTGATAGTTGCTATAAAATTTCTCTTGGATAATACTTTTGTTCAATGCGGACCACTGGTTTTTCAACAAATAAAAGGCATTCCAATGGGTAGCAACTGCTCCCCTTTACTGGCAGATTTATATTTAACCTGGCTTGAATTTAAGTATATGAATAAATTGATGAAAAAGGACTTTCAAATGGGTACAAAATTATCAAACAACGCAAGATATATTGATGACATTGCTTGTGTAAATGTACAAAAATTTCAGTGAAATTGCTAAAGAAATTTACCCAAAAGATATCCCTTTCGAGGGTAACAATTCAGATGGTTTCAGAGATGTGTTTTTGGACTTGGATATTCAGGTCACTAATGACAGGTTTTGTATTAAAGTCTATCACAAAATAGATGAGTTTAACTTTGAAGTAGTTAATTATCCTTTCCCGGACAGTAATATTTCCGATACTATTGGATATAATACATTTTTGTCACAAATTTTGAGATTTGGTCGTATTTGTTCTAAATTTCAGGACTTTGCATCAAGAACCAAATTTATTTACAATAAACTTGAGTCAAGAGGATTCAAAGGTGTACTTTTGATCAAATATTTCTACAAATTTTGCTGTAAATATCCCGAGATGGTTAGAAAGTTTGGCTTCAATAATTTTAGAGATTTTAGACTTGCCTGTTTTGCTACTTAATTTCATCTTTTGACACCATTATGTTTAAACGTTCACCTTTCGGACATTTTAGGCTAGCTTGTTTTCTGTTAGGTAAACCCCCAGGGGCTACAGGTAGCAAGAAGCGGCCTACGACAGTTACAAGCTTGCTTAATTGTACTTGATATCTGGTTAATATTTTCATTGCATTCTTTTGACATAAATACAAAATACTTCCATTCTTTTCTGACTTGCCCTATAATTCTACTGTTAACATCCAAAGATTATTAGAAAGTCTGGCTGCAATAATCTACAGTTTTTAGACTTGTCTGTTTTGCTACTTAACTTTATCTTTTGGCATCTTTCTGTTTTAATATTCACTATTAGACATTTTAGGCTTACATATTTTCTGTTAGGTAAACCCCCAGGGGCTACAGGTAGCAAGAAGCGGCCTACGACAGTTGCATGTTTGCCTAATTGTACTTAAAAGCCTGTTAAGAAAAATTGTTTTGGTAGCATGTTTTTGGCATAAATGCTAATGACTTCCATTCTTTTCTGACATGCCTAAATGCACATTTACGCACTATTAAAAAATTACTCAAAATTGACAGTATTTTCTCAAGTGTCACAAACCTGACACATTAAGTTGACACATTGACTCAGGGTTGGCAGTTAAATAGAGCTTAATTGTTTGAGGAGTAGGTGTCATCATGGAGTTTGTTTTACATCTCTGGTACAGGATGTACATTGTTGCAGTCCTTGTTAGGATTTTCCTTGGTTGGTACAGGTGGTCTAGCTGCAACTGTTTATTTTACAATCACTGGGACTGAATATAATGCCCCAGCTTGTTTCTACTTCAGTTAAACATTGGTGGATGGTTTAACTAGGAAAAGCTGTCCAGCTAGAAAGGGTACATTTTGGTTCAGGGGTAAGTCAAATTGTTCTTATCTGAACCTGTACTATGAAAATTTGGTAATTATGGTTTGTTTGACAGGTATTCTTCTTTGATATGAAGCTCTGCATTTACAAGCAAAACTTCACATATTTAGCTAATTCATGAATTGCCACGTTCATATTTATTCATTATTATGTGGGTTGTCTTTGCTGAATATTTAGCTTAGGCAAGGAGCCGCTACTCAGAGAGACGTGTACAGGTAAAAGGCTCCAAACATGTTGAGTAGTTACCCGCTGAAGACCCTTTAATTTATTTGGGCTGATACAGCCTATGTCAAAATTTTACAGAGGAACGTGTGCAATATAGACAATAGTAATTCCATATATATACAGGTTAGACAGGGACAGGTTAGCTTATGGAGAGTAAAGAGTTCGAACTGTGGAATAGGATATTGACTACTAGGAAGTGGTTCTGGGCAAAAAGACACAAATACAATATAATGTATAGGACATTGACACAGTGAACACTACAGCACGAAGAGTGTCCCGGCAATTACCTGCCTTACTGACTATTAATATCGGTGAATACAGCCATAAATCCTCGGTGCTTCCACGCCTTAATATAAAAAGTGAAAATACACATTTTTAAAATCACAATCTGTTTGTATTGAGAAGTTATAACATACAAAGGCAAGTCTAACATTATTTTGCTACCGTATACCATAAAACCTTTGTAAAACACCAATTACTTCACTGCAAATAAAAATGAATCAGAGGGCGAGAAATTACTTTGAGTTTCTGTCGCAAAGGCAAACAGAACCCGACATATTTACGATTACAAGGTCACGTTCTTGCAAAGCATAGTAGATGATTAAATCGCTGACAATGAGTTTGAATTCTTTCTTTATAGTAAATGGAAACTTTATCAACCAAATAAATACAGGTATTACAGGGGTAACTTCCTATCACAGGTAGGAAGTTTGATTGCCATGGAATTAAACAAGTGTGTGAAAACAAATAGCTAGCGAATTAGAAAGTTCCAAACAAAAAGTATGACATGGAAAATTCAGTGTAAAAATGCACATACAATTGCAAAAATATCGAAAGTCATAATGTCAGATAACTTATTTTTAAATCTTTGTCTGAGAACATGAATGAATGAACTTTATTACAACTGCACCATTTCATACATATCCATGGTATTTTGTTGATGGGTCTAGGAATAATGAACATGTTGTGTACTGATAAATTGCAGGAAAAAAGGGATATTCGTCTGTGAATCTTAAACTGAGCCCCATCATAGTTGCACAATTGTGGGACATTGAAGATGAGATTCTGTTAACAGAAATCATTTTCAAATCTAATATTTTTTCTCAAGTACACAATTAATAGCTTACATTACTCAACAAACAGTATACATTTACTAGCATGTATGGAAGGCTAATCTCATGAGAGGGTGGAAGCACATTCAATATATTCCCCAAATAGTCACTGCTAGCTTTCAGTGCCCTCACACATGTCTTTCACTACATTTTGAAGACATCAATATATTGATATTATCGAAGGGGGACCTCACCTATGCGTGAATAAAATTTTATGTGCGCGCGCGCGTGTGTGTGTGTGTGTGTACAAGTGTATGGTGTAACTTTGAGGAAAAAATGACGTAAACCCAGCCCGTTAATTATAAAAAATATATATGAGGTTATCCTTTTTACCCAGGATATTATCCATGTGCTTCACCGTTAATTCCGGTCGTCTTTGATGAATAAAAGCTACCTTTGAGAATGTTTATTTTTAACAGAATCTCACCTTTAATGTCCCACAATTGTGCAACTATGGTGGTGCTCGGTTTAAGATTCACAGACTAATATCCCTTTTCCTGTAATTTATAAGTATACAATTGGTTTAAACATAGTTGTATTTCTGACAAAAAACAAAAACAAAAACAAAACAACAACGACAACAACTGGGAAACAGGGCAATGCCTTATATTAATCTCTCCTGTATGGCGATGCCCTATATTAATCCATCTTAAGTTCACAATTATTCGCGTACATTACACAGATAACAGTATATCTGTACCAACTTCTTAAATGGCAAAGGATTTAATCAACTGAAGGTTATCCCAACAGTCCTGTATACAAGAGAATAATATATACTCAAGAAAGGAACCACAATGCAGCACATACTTCATAAGCTGAAGAAACGCGTGCACATCTGTATTCCAAAATGATCAATAGTCACCCTTAATGCCTCAACAAGTTCGACATCCAAAAATGAATTCATGTTACATAAGATACGTATACGTTATTGCACATAAATTTAAAGCCAATTAAACATTAAAATATTGTCCTTTTCTTGATGCGAACCCAAGATATAATTGATTTGCAGGTACCAACTGTTAATAACGAAATGAAGGCGTGAGCCGCTTATCCTGTCACTGGTGTTCTGAAAGTAAATACAAAACTGAGTACAAGCTGAAGACAGGAAGAATATGCCGTTTGGAATGTCGCAAGATATTAACGATAACGACCCCTTGACATTATGAAAACACCAGCGCGATGCAGAGAAGTCCTACAGTGCTGCACCTCTAGGTCTCGAGGGACATTGACTGATTGATCGGGCTCGCAAGCTCCTATTCCTAAGACCGGCTAATGTGACCAAATCTTCGCCATTACCAGATAAGGTGCTGGCAGTCGTGGTTGCTTGCTCTCAACTCCGGGCTCTCAGCGCTGTCACACATTTCAGCCGGCCAACACTTCAGGCTGACACACGTGTCATATGAGAAAGGCAATGTCCCACCGCCAGAGAGGTTCTACTGATTGGGTCTGTTCACTCGTGTGCCCTTCCGACCGTGTTGTGTAGCCTACAAGCAGAATGCTCAGACCTATTTACCTTGTCACGGAGGACTGATGTCAGCGAACCAATTATGGAGCGGCCCGCACTGCCTCCGAGGGCATTATTAACTAGCTAGAAAATTACGATAGGCATGTAAGCTTAAAAGAGCTTTTTGAAAATGATACAAGAGAAAGCGTGCCAGATATAACATTTTGCTGGTGTGTGGGGAATAGTTGGGGAAGCCATCCTTATCTTTACGAACATATCTTCTTTGCTCATCATCGCCTGGTTAGCTGCACATGTAGGTCCCTCACAGACAGAAACTTTGACTGCAGTGAAATAAGTGCATGGGTTTGCTATAAAGGTCGCTACCAGCACTGTGCAGCGCTCACTCACATACGGGATTACACACAGTGACGTCACGAAGGGTTTTGTCTCCGGTGTGCCTGCTGTCACCGCTGTGGCCAGAACAGACCGAGAGACAATCTGAACCTTTCACAAGCGCACGTTCTCTGGTTGTCCAATGCAAAAGCCTGTTATTGAAGAAGCGCATATTTCTGGGCTCCCCGTATAAGGCTTTATTCAAACAGGAAAATCCATTTTGTGATGAATGGGTGATTTTTATAACACCGGCTGGGCCTTCCGGGCAAGGTGCAACATGAACCTACAGGAGAGATTGACAAACGTCCGGGTGCATTGCCCCTGTCCTCCGGATGTACCATACATTACCATGGGTTAATTTATAAAGACGTGGGCTTAGCATGCTTGTGTCATCAATACTCTTCATAAGGTTATGTGGGTTATTACATTTATGATATTGGTGGCGGAGACCAGTCACAGGACTGAGTTGGGGGGCAAGTTCTAATGAAATCAGTGCAGAGGTCTGGTGTTTTGAACCCTGAATTCTACATTGACAATTGCACACGAAAAGACGCGTATCAGCTGCAGAACGCTGTTCAGATTGGAACCGGTAACACAACATGGATCTTATACACACATTCGCTTGTATACCTCTGTGGATTTTTATGTTTTGCGACCAAAGTGCGGCAAACCGAGCCTTGAAGTACCGGGTAGAAGAAGAGCTACCAGTTGGCACGGTCATCGGGCACGTGTTGGTAGATGCGTCCTTGCACAAGAAGCATGAACCGTCAGTCCTAAACTCTCTTCGTTTTAGTTTTCTTGACCAGCAAGGTGTGCACGTGGAATACTTCGACGTCGAAAGCCGCAGTGGCATGATAAAGACCGTAAGGGAATTGGATAGAGATACGATGTGTCCTACGAAGCCACAGTGTGTTTTATCTGTTGATCTAACTGTTCAACCACCTCGATATTTCCAGGTCATTAAAGTTTCTATAATCATTGTGGATATAAATGATAATAGACCGAAGTTCGCAAGAGATAGAATGCGCCTTTCAATATCGGAATCTCAAATCCCTGGAATAATCACTCTCCTACCGACTGCCACAGACATGGACGCTGGAGAAAATGGAATACAGGGTTTTCGTCTGTTCACTTCATCGTCGACTTTTAAGGTGAGTAGACTTCCAGGTGGTCGTGTTGCTCTTGAAACTACTAAACTTCTTGACAGAGAAACAAAAGAATTCTATCAGCTAAGAATTGTTGCTTTCGATGGAGGAACACCAAGAAAATCAGGCTCCGTCACCGTCGAGGTGACGGTCACTGATATCAATGATAATCTACCTGTGTTTGACAACAGCACCTATCAGGTGAGAATCTTAGAAAATGCATCCGTACATTCGAGGATTGTACAAGTTCACGCAAAAGATGCAGACAAGGGCATAAATGGACAAGTAACGTATCGATTTTCTGACGAAACTGAACTGGCATATGGATCACTGTTTGCTATCAATAGTCAATCTGGGACTGTGTTTTTGAGAAGTAAACTTAGTTTGCAGCGGGAATCTAAGTTTGAGTTATCTGTTGTGGCCATGGATCGCGGGGATAAAGCAGTGCCTGTTGGAACTAAAGTCACTGTTCTGGTAGTAGATGTTAACGACCATGAACCAGATATCAGAGTTCGTGCCCGAAAAACTTCTGGGGATACGCCCTCAGATCCTGATGTGGTTCGCATAAGAGAAAACGACGGGGAGGATGCATTTGTAGCGCATATATCCGTTACCGACCTCGACCATGGTGAGAATGGGAAATTTGACTGCAGTGTAAGCCACAAATATTTTGTTTTAAAAAGTTTGTATGCAACGGAATACAAAATCGTCACTAGAATAAATATTGATCGAGAGCAGATCGAACGTGCTACTGTTACGGTAGAATGTGTAGATCACGGCCAGCCCCCTTTGCGATCTACCCGACGAATTAATATGATAGTTGAAGATACAAATGACAATGCTCCTGTGTTTTCTCAACACACTTACTTTGCTAAACTTTCGGAAAATAGCAGAGTGGGGGAGATTATAACGCAGGTTACAGCTACTGACAGAGATATTGGAAATAATGCAAAAGTGGTTTATGGGCTGATGGAAAAAAATTCGGATATCTTAGCTATAAACCCCGGAACCGGCCGGGTGAGTGCCTTGATTGTGTTTGACAGAGAGCGCCAACAGGACGTGGAAGCTGTTGTCTTTGCACATGATGCCGGGAAGCCATCCCGCACTTCTACGGCCAGCTTGATTATCACCATCCAGGATGCTAACGATGAAGCACCGCGCTTTTCCCAAGCCAAGTACAGCTTCCACGTATTACAGGGGCAAGCAACAGGTACTGAAGTGGGAAGAGTGTACGCAACAGATTCCGATTCTTTACCATTTGACCAATTCACCTATTCCGTGCACAGGGACCTCCTTGCGTTCGTTCCTTTCACTATTGATGCCAAGACAGGTGTGATTAAAACGAGAGAAGTGCTTCTTAAAGATAACACCTCAGCATACCATTTGACAGTCCTTGCGTCCGATGTCGCGGCTCCTCATTTGTGTAGTTATGCCAATGTATCGATCTATGTTGTGGATAAAACTCCTGAACTTTCTCCAACTGAAGAACCAGTGAGTTTTCTCGGGTTATCTAATTACAACTGGGTTATAATATTCTCACTTTCTGGTGCCCTGCTGCTTATGGTGACTATTCTGATACTAGTTGTTGTCGTGTACACCAGACGACGACAGAGAAGTCCTGACCGAAGGGGGTACCTTTCCGGTAATCTTGTCCGAGTCACACACCGAGATGGTGATGGGTTACGAGGAAAGGGTGAACTCGTTGAGGCAAATGAACATTTAGCAGATGCTTGGGGTACACTTTTAGGGATCAGTGAAGCTCGACTCCTTCAGGGGGAGGCGAAAGTCCTGCAAGATAATGATGTCAATGTTTCCCTAGAAGGTTCTGCAACAACAGGCATGGGAAAAAAGGTAACTCGTTTTCTGAGTTTAACGTATCAAGCTGTGGTGTGTGCGCCTTTTTTGTTCATATCTGTAACGTTTCTATAACCTGTAAGATATACTCTATTCTATGGTTTGAAATATAATAGTTCGCAAAAAAGTCAAAGTACAGGTAAATTGTTTCCGCGTTGGTCGTGTTGAATCATGTTGTGTGAATTTCTCCCGATGCATGTCTTTTTTTTTTTACTTACCTGCTTAGACACCTGTCTTATCATTGTATCTGAATTAGCAAAAGGTGTTTTTGCAAGGGACATTTTAGATGATGGAACTTGTTTGTACGGATTTATTTTGATGAGTAGACTCAGCATGTCTCGGTCGTCTCTTGCTTTCGTGTAGATGTGGCCACAAGGTATCTTTTAATACAATAAATCATGTTTTGTTTTGGAATCGTTGCGGTTGCAAAAAAAAAAATAATAATAAAAAAAGCACATACAAGATGTTAGATGTTTCCCTGCAGCATGTATGTCATCAAGCGTTGATCAATATGTTGCCTCATACGCTGGAAAACAGGGTTGACTATTGTGTTAAAACTTAAAAGTTTTCTGGTGACATCAGGGGGGTTTAGGCGACTTGACGTTTTTAGCGCTTTTGTTTACAACTATTTTTTAAACTTCAGTTCAAAGTGCTGTGTTTTGATGTTTCACTGTAGCACAATTATAAATTAACAACTGGACATACGGGTAATTAACTGCTTCGTCTTTTTTTTACTTTACAAAAACAATGACAAAAACAATGGTGATGATGATGATAATACTACTACTAATAAAAATTATAATAATAATAAATGAAGAAAATCCAATCACATGTGCATGTACATAATTTTTTTTCTTGGTCATGGTTATTGCTACACAAAATGTGCACTCAGTGGGTCAGTGTTGCCCGTTCTGTGTGAAAGGCTACCAGTATTAACCATCCATGATACAATATTGCACATGCTTTCTCAGTTAACTCCCGCCTACATGTATATGTTTAAGAATTATACGGTTGGGAAGAGGACTAGGGTGTTGCTACATTAACATCACGGATCCATGTAAAAGAGAATATATATATATATATATATATATATATATATATATATATATATATATATATATATATATATATATATATATATATATGTTTAGCTGGACAGTTTGCTATCGTTTAATGTAGCCAATTACCTTTGTGATCAAATGATATTGGTTGTAAGTGTCAACACATATAACACAAAGAGTTCATGTTTTCAGACGTTATTGTTTGAACAGCCAATTGCTAGAACTATTTTTAAATGATCTTCGGCATACCAGGGAGCTATGATGTGGAACAGCATTCTGAACTTTTTTGTTATGCTGAAAGTATTGATTCTTTTAATTTTATAAACAGAAAAATTAACTTTGATGCACACAATTTTAGTACACTCTCTTAACCTTTGTTGTCATTAATTAATATCAGTTATGTATCCATTGTGTGTAAGGCTTCCCGCTGGTCCCGTTCTTGAAGGGTCTCGTTTCCCAAAGGCTCCTTCGGTCTCGTTCTAAAAGACTATGCTGGGGTTCTTTTGACCCCGAATGGATTCGACCACACGATCGTTGAATCTGCATTCTAGCACTTTAATCGCTCAGCCGGGGAGTGTGCGAAGAGCAAGTCGGTATTTCGTTTTCCCCCCCCCTTTTTTTTTTTTTTATTAATACAGTATTTCGTTAGACTAACTGCTATCAAACGTCATAGAGGTCAGCAAATCTGAGCTTGAACATTATCACATTGTACGCATACATTTTCTTATTTTATTTCATTGTAGTTATCAAATTCGTCTGTCGTGATATTGAAAAGTTTGCTCCTGCATAGTGATGATGAGGACTGAACATCTTAATTTTGGGAGGCCCATTTAGCCGAATTTTTTTACTATGATGCCGTGTGATACAATATGCAACCATAAATACTCGAGAATCCATGCAGTCGATAACGAGCCCAGCGACGTGTCGTTGAAAAAAAAAATAGCGTGAGCCGAAAATGAAGTCATGATATATTGAAAAATCGGTATCATGTAATGGGACATAATAATTTTATCAGTGATATACATTACGGGACTAAGTTAATCCCTTCACCAGATACTCGATCAAATATTGCAATTCTATCAGGTATAAATATCGACCAAAAGTAATGCAGGATTTGCCATATAAATTTAGCTTCCACCTCAGAGAATGAATATTATTATATGTTAAAATGTTCCCAGTTTTGGTTTGCAGGAACTCTGTTGATTCAAAATGTGCAATATATGTTTTATTTGGGACCATTTAATGGAACAAGATTTAATTTCCTGGTGTGTTTAGATATTTTAGACCCGATTTCAAATGCAAAATGTTCATAATTAAAATAAAGTGTAATGATATTTGGTCTCTCCATAATAGCCATTGCATCCTTGTCTGATTGTCCCTTTTGCTTTTCTTTCTTGCTTTCAGTAATAACTGTTGTCTTCTTATGTATTTATAGTCTAGTCTGTAAACACCTTTGTTTTTTTGTGTATCATAGCGAGTAAATAAGCAATTAATTGTAATGAAACATCTTTGCACAAATTTTAAGTTATCTTCAGAAGAAATATTAACCTTTGCATTTTTTGTAAATCTAAATGAAGGGCATGTATATATACCAATTTGTGGTAATAAAAAACAAACAAAATCAAAAACAAACAAACAACACTTCAGCCAAACTAATAGAATGCTTTTGTTTTTTTACTTTCTTATTTAGCACGTGTTTCGTGTGTTTTATCTTGATTAATCTCAGTTGTGCCAGAACTTTTCATTATATCTTGCTAAACTACCACTTAATATGCTGCCTTGCTTCTGGTACGAGTGATAACAAAAGTCGATATATTTTACTTCAAGGACCTCTGCATACCACATAAACACAGAGCGTTGACAGTTACTTGCACATGGTCGCACGTGCTCTTTCATGGCATGCTTGTCTCAGAATTCATTATGTGCCATACAACCTTCAAATTGATCCACGAAGACTAAATTTCCCGTTGTATTATCTAAGCCCCGATTGGTATTTACTGTCTTCCGGTCAGGCTGTAACAGTCGTTTTCAAATATCTGTTTCTATTACACCTGTCACGCAGGCGTCTACTACTTTCCCTCGAGGCTGCGAAAAAGCCTCTAATTCAATACAAAAGCATTCATTTGTAATCCATACGAACCAAACGATATATTTTCCCCCTGCTGTAACTGGTTTAGAATGTTGTTGATATAAAATCTATGCCTTTGCTTTAGACAAATGGGCGATTTTATGTTTGTCGATCCCAAAGTCGTGTGTCTGCCAGCAGTTTGCCCCAGCAAAATATGGGATTTTTTTGTGGTTAATTTAGATGTAAGTGGAAAACGGTCAACGCACCTCTACTAATCTACACGGGTGGCCAGCCTTTTCAACTTGTTTGTCAGTATACTTATCACGAGCGTATGAGAAATCGGTCATGTATTTCTGGACAGTTTCTTCTACCGCAATGCCACAAGTATTATTGGGAAAAACTCTGGGCCACTTTGACATTTCATGTCACAATCTTTACATATCGTTGACCTGATAAAATTTGCGTCCATCATTATCACCATTGAAACTAGACTAGCGAAGCGGTAATGGGTTCAATACTACCAAACTATATTTCGGTGAGCGCTGGATGGCAATTTTATCTCGTGTTGCCCAGTGAAGCTCACAGATGCTGTTAGTACAGGCTTCGGATTCAGAGTTCAGAAATTCATAGAGGCAAGATATAAAACCATTTCTGCCCATGTTTCGTTTTCATCGCAATTACTTGCTCATAGTTGTGTTTTAGGGAGAGGAATAGTGCTAATCAAAGTGTGCTGAAGATATTAGAACACATTACTGATGAATTATGACCCATTTTTGACCGGGAAGATGGATCACAGTAAATATGTCACAGAGGGAGCATGATGATAGTCTGTTGGCATGGTTTAGTAATGCTAGAAATCTTGCTGAAAAGCAAGACGTTCTCCAAATTGCAATATTCGTGGAGGAATAGTCTTATCGATTTTGAAACTTTCATCGATAAGAATGGAGATTGATAAGTAGGGAACCCGCCTGCCGCCTTGCAATGGTGATCAGTGCAGTTCATTTTATGTTGCATATGTACGTGTCCATTTATAACTTTTGACAACATTGTGCAGAAGGCTGAAATAGATTTCTGATGCAGACAAATAGGAGTTTCGAGAGATTTTATTATTAAGGCATGAGTGCTCCCGACATTTCTGGCATTCTAAAGCAGAAGATCCATGGTTGGTATTTGCCAAAATGGGAGACATCCTAAAACAGTTCTGCACTTTTGCAGAATAATGCCCACATTGTGTACCTTGATATGCCGCATATTTTATAATTATGCAATAGAAGATCATTTTCAAATGCATCATTTGCAATTGTGCGTTTAGCATTATTTTGGAGTATACATCTTGAATGTGTTTAAAATTATGACCCGTATATTTGCTACTTTCTTTGTTGCATATTAATTTATGAAAATTATAGATGAAATCACAATACAACAAAGTCATTAAATATACATTTTGCATTTAATGAGTGGCATATCAAAGTTGAAATTTCGTCTGAACTTCAAACGTTATGCAGATGGGATTTTATTCATGTACTTAAATTATGAAAACCTCACTTTTTTGTTCTATCCTGTTTATTTAATGTGCATACAGAGAGGTCTGGTGCCCAGCAAATCCCCAGTTTCTGGTTCTGTTTGCCCTCTTCTATCAAATGTACGATTGACCGTTTGTTTCAAACCGTATTTGACCATAAATCATTCGATAGTCAAATTAAGAAGGGTAAAGCACTCAGAGTGGAACACCTAATTTTTAGGAGAAAATATTTCATGTCCGAAGGGACGAAGGCTTAATGTCATAATATATATCTAAAGTTTGTCGCACAGAGCCAATACAGGCAACAGGAAACTTTTCTCAGAGGTGGATATATCCAGTACACCATGAACATTTAAATGGGCCTTTACAAATAATGTGACTGACGGCAGGGTTTATCAAGTTTGCTCTGCAGTCACACCGCTTTGCAATTGAGATAAAAGTGTTATAATGTTGTAAACTTACCAGTAAAAGTTCAAATTGTGTCCATTTGACAACATAATGCACAATTTGTCAATTTCAATCGTGCAATAAATGCATGATATGACGCTACGGGCATGCGCACGAGGCGACATCTTCAAACGAGAGTCACATGACAGAGTCTCCGCCCAAGTCGAATGTGGTGCGTACGCTCTTCTCCGATGATACGTTTTGAGGTAGCTGCACTACTATTAGCAGTAATTACAATGTAGACTCGATATAGCTGCCTAACTGTCAAGTGCAGCCACTGTCGACAGCCTAGTTAAGCTTGCCATCAAAATTAAAATTCTGCGTAGATCAGTTTTTTATCTCATTGAACTCCTCCATCAGGGTTGGGTTCCGATGGTTTAATTTGCAAACTGTACATTTAAATGATTCGACCGCCATTTTTCTTGTGTAAATATTAAATGCTTCAATATGCACGCGTGAAACAAACTCTGCACGGTTTTATTCCACACTGGAATCTGGGTGAATTTAGCAGGAAACTGCTTGAACGTTCTGTGGATGATGTGACATTTCCACTTTGACCAAATGAACACATTATGTTTTGTGGTAGCCTAATTAGTAGATTTATGTTTCTGTCTCTTCTGTTTCTCAAACGTGACCCCTCTTGTACATGTTTTGTGTGCAGGGCCAAAAGCACGCGCTCGCCATTGGTACAGAAAACGGCCTCTCATTTCGTGCTATGTTTTTCCCACTTTTCATGGACGTGAAATAAATACTTATTCTAGTAAGGGCTAATGACGATGGAGACTGCAATCATATGACGAATCATCCACTGTGCTGTAGCCATCGGGTACTATGACCACTGTGCCCCGGCCCTGTACTCTCAGAGCACCGTCAGAGCGTGGTCGCCTGAGTCCCGCTGCGGGCAAGTGAGCCGGGCTGACAGAATGTCAGGCTTCAAGAAGATGAGGTCGGGTCATGGCTCTTCTAGGGCACAATCCATAATCAT
This sequence comes from Hermodice carunculata, assembly GCA_964020975.1. Classification (NCBI taxonomy): domain Eukaryota; kingdom Metazoa; phylum Annelida; class Polychaeta; order Eunicida; family Amphinomidae; genus Hermodice; species Hermodice carunculata. Next base: position 50,181,819 of record OZ026622.1, read on the forward strand.
TCCCTGTGCCCGGCTTTGAAATGCGGATAAGATATCAGGACAACGTTAAAGGGGGTTGTAGGGGTCCCAATACGTTGATACAGAAAATATATCATTCCCAGATGCAACGTACAGAAAATTCGAATGTTCCAAAGTGATGACCAGTATGAATTTCAGAAAACAACAGAACTACCAGTGCGCAAGTACAGAAAATAAAATGTCCCAATACGCCAATACGGAAATGTTCTCTATCCCCTCTATGTCATTTGCAGATCCCTCTTCTTTACTGGGTCCTTACTGCTATGAAAAAGATGTAGGAAGAGACGAAATATTAATCATGAAATTTGTATGGGCAGAAGAATACTGATAAGTGCGCATTATCAAGTTCAATATCTGGTTCATTTGTGCCGTACTTATCAAGATCGGCATCCGCTCTATTTGTACATGTACATAATGATTATGATGACTTACAACGATCATTAAATGATACAAGTAAACATCTGGATAGTGTTTTCATGCTTGCAAGCAAAATTCATAGAGTTCTTATATATGGCGAAAGCAATTCATTGGAAGCCTACCCAATTAGCCACGAGACCATATCATATCATAATGCATTGGTTCTTCTACAGAAGGAATAGTGCAAGAGCCAGCTGTTGGTTTGATTTAGCAGCTCATTGGTGTTTTTCTCTGAGAATGTTGGCGAATCTGTTTCTGAAAGCAGTTACACGGGATCTGTTGCTCAGACTCAACAGCTCGACAGTTACACGGCGGATTACAAAAAGCACACTTTCCAAGGCATTGGCTATAGATTTCTTTCAGGAAGCCACGTACACGTGTAAAGCAACATACGTCTGCCTCAGCTTTATAAGGTGATCGACTTATACGACAAATGATTCTCCAATTCGCATTCATCACTCGTTATTCTGTGAAACTCAGTGAGAGGAACATCCCGAAAAAGGTACCTCCAAAATAACAGGCAACCAATCAATCATGTGCTCAATGAACTAAATCTTAGTACCGTAACTCTTATTCAGGTACAGAATAACTCCTGGTAATCTATCAAATTATTCGCACGGGTTATGTCCATTTTATAAAATCAAATGTACTAGAAGCTCCGGTCAGTGTTTACAATTCAAACGTAACCGAAAGGCTTCATCCAAAGCAGTGTGAACCCTTTCCCGCTCAATTCGACCAGAAGAGTCAATGGGTGTAGACTGAACTCTTCTGCTTTAAAGTTTCAACGTGACTTTAATGTAGATGGATATTTATTGTCATTTTGGACCTATCATGGTGCCATGTCCTTGGTCAATAGCTTTCCTTGCGCGTGTTGAGCGCATTATGCGTAAACTATTGACTCAGTCTTATTCTGACCAAGAAAGGGTTAAGATAAAAACGCAGATTCAATGGGTAATGTGTTTATTGAAGGGCGCGGTTGTTGCTGTAATTAGGAAGCAACCGTGAAGAAGATCATTGATGCATGCACTCCTGTATTGAATTGTCTCCTTCCGCGAAACCGTACGAGTTGGAGAGAATTTTGCTGTAATGAAATAAAGCCTCCGCGTGTCCTGTTGACTATTTCAATTGGTTCTAATATTAATATTACTGCATTACGTACGAAACAAAAGAGAACTGGAGCAGGCTAGCATACAGAGTCAGTGCACGCACACCGCGTTGTTATAATGAATTTAAACATTAAAACATGCAAGAGGAGAATATAAATGGGTTATAAGAGTAACATTCTGCAGCATGAACGTCCATAAACCTTAAATTTAGACAATAACAAACATTCTATAGTTGGATTGATTATCTTATTAACGTCCACTCGGCAGCCGAGTATTAACCTCTAACCCCCCCCCCACACACACACACACACACACATACACACTCACTGCATCCCCTCCTCCAACCAGGGCATTTAAGCACACCTGTTAGTAAACTTGTTCCCAAAGCGGACCAAGCTGTATATCATCAAATAGAGTTGGAAAAACACGGAATTGTTTTTTTAATGAGGCAATTATTAGATTAACCAAAGGAAAAGTGTACACGGTCTTCTGCCCTCTGTTCAAGCAATTAAAAGCCCCGAAAAATTGTATGCCTGACCTTCATGGTCATGGGTATACACGGTACATATACATGCATGCACAATGTGTGTTAGCTGTTCACTACCGGGATTATATGTAGTTGTACGCATTCGTATCTTGTGTTTATTGTACAGTACTCCCTTTTTGTTTTGTCATATAACAATTTATCGAGTGCACATGCGTTTATTTTCCTTTTCAAGGACTGGTTCTTGAAGATTTATATTTGTGCATTACGTTCCCTTCTCGCACATATTGTTACTGAAAAGTCGATTTTTTTTCTTAAAGGGGCACACCCATGTACATGTTACAAAAAGTGTGTATTGACAAAGCACATTAACTACCGCGAGTGGAACAACAGAAACAAAACTTGTACCCAGTGAATCAATGCATAGTACCAAACAAGAAATGTTAAGTGACATTTCGTTTCTTAGTTATATCTTATGCTTATTGTATATACAATGTATCAGAATGCCTTCATGCGTGATAGCCCTATTAGTAATGACTCTTCTTTCAAGAGGTTGTGTTTTAGTGGAGTAGGAACTGGCCTATATTAGAAATATAATGAAACAATATGAGCAATACCATCCTTAAAATGATGAGTTGTTTTTTACAATCCACAATTGACATGTCTTCATGTTTAATTTTCAGGCCAATCGCATATGTATATGTCTTTCAGTTTATCTGTGGCGACAATATGAGGATGAGCATGGGTACTTTGCCACAAAGAGAAAAATATTAATGATTGCAGTTGTTGTAACCCCCACCCTATATATATATATATATATATATATATATATATATATATATATATATATATATATATATATATATATATATATATATATATATACCAAATTAATTTTGCGTGAAAGTGTATTTAGCAAACATAGCCCACGCCTTGTTTTAGACGTCTGTGTAGAACTTTATCCCAATATCATTTCAACACACATCATTATTTTCTGATTGTGTATGGCAAATATCAAGACACCTAAAATAAAACATTCCTGATCTGAAATATTTCGTTCCAGGTTACATGAATAATACCAGAACAACTCATACAGTGAAGAAAGTTATCACTTGCCTTTTGGTAGTCTTCATGATATCTTAGTGCATCAAAGGCTATACTTTTGCCCTTCACTTTTTATACTTTAAATGGAAATTGCTCTCACATGCACACATTATTGGGGAAATTCAAGAATACGTTGGTGCAACTGAAGCTTTCTCAAGTTAAGTTCACTGAGACAAATAAATAAGTCAAAGCAAGCTTCACTTATTTGATCCTTTATCGCAGAAAACAAAAGACGCTTGCAGTGTGGAGAAATGTCTGACGGTATCTGATATTCGCCAAATTTTGACTACGAGCAAACATTATTAATTCCTAATCTAAATATATGTAGAATATTGATGCATTTCACACATAAATAAATGGTTATATATATATTGTTTTCAATAATGCAAGAAAGATTTTTGAAAGGTTAAAGTCTCATTCGAAGCCGGGTCTCCATGGAAGACCTCTGGTTTACGATTACCACAGCGCACGTTAACTACAGTTCAAAGGAGTAGCTCCATAAGCCAGCAAGGCTGTGAATATCCGCTACTGACAATGACACCAGGATAGCCATTCAGCCAGAATATGACAAAGTATACCATTACAGTGAATTATGACACCGCACTCGTATAGGGATCATGCGAAATAATGCCTAGAAATTACATCTTCAAGACGAGCGTAATTGACGGATCTAAGCACGAGTGTAGCAAATTCCAGTTACGTTCATCGGTAATGAATTACGCATGGCCTATAGAAAGTGCAATTCCATTTAGGTCGCTATCCTTTTGTCAATGGCATAATCAAATTGAAAGTCACGAAGTGTACGAAAACATGTTTGTTGCGTCCACGTTGCAGATTTGCTTTAGTTTCTTCAGCAGATGGATTAAAGTCAACAGGTAACATGCTGGTGGCAAGGTACCATGCACATGCTCACTCTTTGTATTGTACCGACTAGATCAAAATTTAGGCAGAAGATCCCAAATTTGCTCAGGTCAAATTTTTATCTCGTCACACTTTGCTGCTCACCAAGGAATACACGTAGATATGATTTTTATATTTTATGGATATACATCCTTTCCTAATTGGTTCAGAAACATCCTTTTGACTTAAAAAACATGCAAAGTGGCTGGAGTAAAGGCCTTTCTAAGAGCATAAGTTAAGTCCCATTTAATCGTAACAGCAGACGTAAATGTCCAAATGTTGTGCTGCATTAAACTGCCATAAAGGCATGTCAATATATGCTTTGCTTTCGTGTGTTAGGAAAAAAAGTCCCTCTGCGTTAGAATGTTTCGCCCTAAATTTCGGAGACTACATTACCATTTGATAGGCTTCCAGTAATAAAAATCCCTCTACCACTATCATTAATAGATATATATGTTGAAATTCGAAATTGCTATAAAAATACAATCGTTTTGGATAACATATGATTTTCATGAAATTTTGGATGAATATTGAAAAAATCATCAATGTACAATGACTAATCCTGTGATATTATGATCTCAACACAAGTATCTACAAAAACGTCTCATGGATTTTTTATCAACGTACATTTTTTTCACAAGGAAGATACAAAAGTAGGGAAATATCTCGTTTTGAAAATGGTTAAGTTTGCATAACTCTTCATTTTGATACATATTCAAGTAGATTTCAAAATACCAGTTCTGGGACAGTTTTATGAGGAATCTCGTCCTATAAATTTTCATATTAAAATATCGGCATACCCTCAACTAACCTCATGCCAATTGAGGATAGTCATGATGTCACACGGTAGAAATCAAAATTATGTTTCCGGCACAGGTTTCTTTTCTCTCTCTCTCTCTCTTTTTTTTTTTTTTTTTTTTTTTTTTGTGGACACTTGTGGAAAGCTCTGACGTCAGGATTAACACCGTAATTAAATACCGGAATGATCTTGAACACCTGTTAATTAAAATACGCCAATCCTAAGTAACACCGGGTTTAACATAATTAATATCATTGAAGTGATGAGCATTATAAATAAGAATAATTAACATAATTAAATGACCCCAATGAAAAATGACACCCATCATTTAAATTAAAGGCATACGTAGGGTCTCCTGTACACGTCCATGTACCTGAATTAAATTTTGAATCTAGTATATTCCCCACTATTATTGTTTGCCGAGGATTAGGATGTCGAGACAATCAAGCGTGCACTTGCCATGATGACCCGTGCAAATCGTATGGCCAGTAATTCCTTGACATGTGCCCGTATGCACGGGCACGACATCATTTGCGTAATTGCAATAGAAAGGAGAAAGACCGTTACCTGAGGGTTTGCTTAAAGCTGCATGAAGCTGGGCCCCTCTAAAGAGAGCCCGCGCTTAAAGAGACCACCACTATAATCATACATAGAAATACTGACCTCCCATAGATGTGCTGAATGAAAGGGACCATCGGGGATCATAAAACATAATTTGATGAAAAGTTCACTATGGTTGTTGCAGTGATACTAGTCATGTTTTTATGCACCTACATTTACCAAGCGTAGTTTCATCGCCACAGAAAAGGGTATTTTGCCTGTGGTACATTTTGCAATAAGTTCGCCGGCAGCAAATGAGGCGGAATTGACTTTGGAATAACTTTACAAGCAAAAACTGTAGAGTCCAAAGAAGGGTAGGTAAGCAACAAAAGTACATGTTACAAGATTCTTATTTTCTGGGTACCTAATATATTCAAAGCAAACCAACGCCCTAGACAATACTACCTTAATTACTGTTCTGTTTTGTTTTGTTTTTTCCCCTGGTAGAAAACTGGCCAGAATCAATCATTTAGACTGGAATCCCGTTTCATGTTGCCGTACACATTGAAAGAACATAATCCTTTATGTAATCACAATAGAAAGAAAAAATACTGTTACCCCAGGGTCTGTTTAAAAACTGCGCAGAGCTGGCATCATCTTAAAGGGACTCCGTCAATATCAACATAACTAAAGATGTAATGATTATTAAGTTGTGTGGATACACTAGACAATATGTCATTCAATTCTTGTGATTTGTCTTTTTTCTTTATATATCAGATACCTGAAACAACCATTGAGCCCTCGGCATACCATATATACCTCCTGGCTGCAAAAGATCAAATCCATTACTGCCACTTTCTTTGTGAAAAGTCTTTGTCACCCAGAACATTATTTGACTAAAGTCTACCATGACTGTGATAGAAGTCATGTGTCATGAAGCTAAACATATCGAAGCAATCACTTACTATCGTAGAAAAAGTATTTTACCTATTGTACGTGTAGCAGTATAATGCTTAACTAAATTTGTCTTCGTGAAACGGAACAAGTGAAAGTTTGTCGCACAATGTGAGGTCTTTGATGTGCTAAGCATATTTCATTGAATGGCCGTCGAAATAGATGTGTGATGCATTCCAGATAATAATGCTACACAATACATATTTTACTCTTTATTGTTTTCATAATTATCCAGAAACGTTGATGAGAAGCGAAGCATAACATTGAATAGACTACAAAGGCAGCCATGGAGATTTCGAATTATGCAGTCCATTATTTCAACATGTTAATCATGCTGACTCGAAGCAAATATATTATCGTGGAGGGATGTGCCGAGCTATGTGACATCTTGTCTGTCCTGTCTTCTTGCTTTCTTTCTGCAAGACGGGCTAATATAGTGCCTAGCCCTCCTCTCCAATTATGTTCCTTGACGAATATTGTATATTCATGTGACAATTGGACATTTGTATTATCATGTGATAAAATGTTAATACCAATATATAACCAATGTGACTTCCATTCAAGCTTATTTTATCGTTTCTTCTGGTTTCTAATTAAAAATGTCTCCACACGTTTTCTGCACATGTACTTTTTTAATGTTATTAATTTTCACTTTTGCCTACGTATGTCCATATGCTCAATAACCGTTTATGCTGTACCAGAAATGCATCACGGATGCAGTGGACCGGTGATGCCCCGATCATCATCAGCAGCAGCAGCAGCGTCGTCGTCGTCGTCGTCGTCGTTGTCGTCATCGTCGTCGTCGTTGCCGTCGTCATCGTCGTCGCCTTTACCATTAAAAACAAAGTATGGTTAGGGACTGAACATCACCAAAACACGAAACACCAAAGGAATCAGCTGGGCGTTTGCGAAAAAGGTTCCGTCGGCTCAATGCAGATGCCCGATTTGCATTGATTTCATTCAACATCACGACGAACTGTGGTAATCAACATTTCCATAAACTATCATACGGACAGCCCTTTATACTCGCATCTTCTTATGTGCTATTTTCAAATGCCTTTTTTTCAACCCAGCGAGATAAAGCTGCCTCTGGATAAATACGATTTGCTTGCCTGGGTATCTTTGCTCCGGGGATGGTCAATGATGACATTAATCAAGCCATATCAAAGGTTGATGAAAGGTCACCATCTGTATCACCAAACATATTGGGGAATTAGAGCTCGTATTTATGTACATGTCAATATAATAGCACCATGTGGGAACTACAATTCTAGATAAGGACGTCACAAGCAATATGCAGTGACGATAGGTGGTTACAACTAAGAGTCATGCCCAAATTGAACTCAAAAATTATTACCCAATTACATTTGACATCACAAGGATCTTAAATTGGTGGGTTATCTGTGAAGGCAATACACGCAAAATGACCATTTTATCTTTGGGATTGATTTTCACAATATCGAAGCTTTTAATCGGATTTTTTAATAACGGGGGAAACATGACCTTATAATAACAATTAGTGGCGTATGAAGAGAAAATATAACCATTAAGAACATGTAAGAAAAGTCGAATTTATGCTTTTTGCAAATATATATGCGTTACAAATGCGCGCTTTTTATTTGTAACTGCATAGTTGTTCCATGTTACAAATTGTTTTATGTGAAATTCATACAAATGAAATAAATTTTCGTAAAATCAACGGAACAGTCTAGTTCATGTATTTGTAGGAGTGAAGTTAGATTCGAGACGTGCGTTTTATTATTGTCAGATATACGAATTGAAGTAATTTTTTTCTTTCTGGGAAAATGGTAGATTCCAAATTAGCCGATCTACTTGCAGGCAGCTTAAAAGAGGGGACTTTTTTCAAAAATTCATATTGAATTGTCCTAGTACGATGATGATGATTATCATTTTAGTAGCGCTAGTACGAATAAGGATTTTTGTGAATCAAACATTACAGTCAAATTTTTTGTTTCAAGCTTGAACACACTTTTGGTGTTCAGGAAACGGTGATTTGTGTCTTAACAGTAAAGTTGCAAGCACCTTAGGTAATATGCTTTCTGCCACGAGCAGCACAACTTCATTCTGTTTGGGTGAAAGTCTACAAGGTCCGTTGCTTATAAATCCAACGTTTTATCAGCTGGTTTAAAAAATACACATTGTGTGCTGAATTGTCAAAATAGTTTAAGAACTTCATATATTCTAACGAGAATATCGTGAACACATTTATTTTCAATGGCACTTATTTTCGTGATTTTTTGCATTGTATACCTTTCATTGACTTTAATTTCTCCATAGTATTTATATTTTCGAGCAATGTCATGTTATGAACGGGTTTTCACTGTGTTTTTAATTTATGATTTTGAAGCATCGCGAAATAAGCAGAAGTAAGAACTCAGTGAAATTAGCTAATTGTACTTATATATTTGGCGTAGAGAAACCAAGACCAAATTTTCAAAAAGCATGTATCCGTAACACTGCCATATGCATACATGTTCTCTCCTAACTGCTGGATTACCCCAAGTAAGCAATAATAGATGTCGTCTATCATAATGGTTATCCATGTATAATTTGAAACCTTAGTTTATAATGTTTAAGGAGCAATATTGAATGTCGATACAGAAGGAAAACAAAAACAGCAGTGCAATCGCTAGGCTGTGAACTTTGTAGGCACAACTTCCAGTCAAATTTATACCAGCGTGTCCATAATAAGTTGACGCCCCAGCATTTTGTATGATATTTATATTTCTGGGGATTTGTTTTTCCACATGATTTCATAGGTAAACTGAGAGCTCCTATTGCAGACAATTCTAGGTACATATTAAGAAGATAACACTATTAGACAGAGAAGACAGAAATGTACTGCAGGTAGCAATGGTATGTGTAGAGTTTGTTCCCAGGAGGCAGACCATTGGTTGGTATGGTGTGATGTATATAGAGATATGAGGGAAATATATTTACGTAATGGCAGAATGAGGATCATAACGGTAAGGGCTTAGGAGAAGAAGAGCGTGTGGTATGATTGTAGGTTTGACAGGGAGTTTACCAGGAGGAAATGAAGGGATCAGAACTGTACAGGACTTTCTGGCACAAAAGAAATGGAATGTTAGAATTAGAAGAGTACATAATAAATTAGAATACTAGATTTTTGAGAGAAAAGGGGAAAGGCGGTAGCCCTTACCAGTGCTCCCATGATTGTGTGCATAGGGCATGGGGAGTGCATGAGCCTTAGATGCGGGATAGGGTCAGATGGATATTTTTCGGCCACTTATATTAGATATGATACAGGGCCTTGGTAAATAAGCCAAGGGCAACATGATTATTATTATCATCATCATCATCATCATCATCATCATCATCATCATCATCATCATCATCATCATCATCATCATAATTATCATTATTATTATTATTACTTTAAATCTAATTTTCACTGCCGTATATTCAAACGGCAAAGTTGTGCATAAAATGATATGTTTATTAAACTGAAACTTTGTTGTACAAATAGAGTTTTTGTAGCCCAATGTTTACTGGTAAGAAGACAACAAAGTATATTTTTATCATCACTTTAGCTATTCTGGGATAAATTTGGCAAATATGAATATTTATACAAATCTCACTTAATAACCCAGCTAACTACATATTAAAAACTAAAGCGTATACACACCAAAACAAGTTCATAGACATGCAGAAACATCCATAGACTTCTCGTGCTGCCTAATTTTAATCAATATAGATTGACAATGCGCTTGCATGTGATCAATGAGATATTGATATCCATGATCCATGTATTATGCTTTCTTGCAACGCTGCAGTTATTCGCGTGCCAACCTTGAATGTGTACACATTCTCAGATAATGTTAAAGATATCAAAGCAGTTCATAAAGTTTTAAGAGGGTTTTGAAGTTTTAACTTGGCATTCACATAAGTGTAAACACGTATTATTTATTCATATCCTCTGAAAAGACCGGGATTTTATATGCACAATTGCTAAATATGACGATTTATTATATGATCAAACCTAAAGTTTCTTGGTGGAACTCTGTGTATAATGTAATAACAGGTCCTGTGTGGTTGTGAAAGACACTCTAATGCATAATAGACAAGAATAGACAGACAAAGTTTTGGTATATTTTCGGACTGAAACTTCGAATTAATCTTTTCATGGTCATAGCTGCACTTCTCCTAACGGGCAAATTTCTCTGAACAGGTAACACTTCCATTTTTATTTTCACTACTGGTATTTTACTTGGAATATGACCCTTACAGGCATTGAGCCTTGCATACTTTGGGTTTTTTTGCATATTGATTGAAATACCATGGGCTGCGTTGAAGGATTAAATATCCAACAACTTAGGACTGACAAGCAGGAATACAGAATGAGAAGAGGTAACAATGTTTTGACGATGCTTGAAAAGTATTACGACCTTCCAAATTCAAATGATCACCAGCAGACGACAGATTCTCCATGTAGTTGTGTCTAAGAGGCCTGCTACGTGGTTCATCATAATAGAAAAGGGATGGAAACCTTCAACTTTCAACTCGGGATTTGTACCTGTGGCCTGCCCCCCCCCCCCCCCCCCGCCTGCCGTCAAAGAACCCGTTGTGCTGGACGCCGCGTCAGAGTGCAGGCCATCGCTTGCGGTATTGATCCGTTAAGTACCCCCCCCCCACCACACACACACACACACACACATACACACACACACACACACACACACACACTCCATAGTCAGCTCTCAGTAATAACTAGTATAAAAAGTTGTAACAGTTTACAATTATTTCTTCTATTTGTCTGAGGAATATAACTCACAAATTTTGTCATATGAGAGATAACATACCTTTCTGCCAATATTAGGTGGTCTCAAGAACGGATTTTTACCCTCCAATTTTGGTTTTACATTACTTTAGCAGTAGGTGTCAGTGGACTTATTTAAGTATTGCCTGTTATCTCCGAGAGGAGCACAGAATTATAATCCTTTGGACAGCGGCTTCGTTATTTTTGCAAGATCATGTGAATATATCTTAATTTCCTTTGTACATACATCTTCCTGTCTTGCAATGAAAGGAACGTCGATTATGCTCTAGCAGAATCATTGTATTTTCCAGATCTGCAGGAGTATAGATGGGTTGCTCGGTATATTTACAGCACAAAGTAAGGCTTGGTATGCGCACGGTCAGTTACAATCCATTTTGTGTCATAATGCTCTTAGATCCTCAGGGTTCGAAGAAGCCAATTAAAGACACGTGAACTATATTGAATTTCTCCGTTGCAGCATGTGTATGCAGTCTACTATGCACTACATGCAGGTACTTAGAGCAGATCGCTTAACGACTTCGACCGAGTTTGTGCTCTCGTGTCGATTTGTACTGGAAATCCAATATTTTCTAATTCTATGTAATTAAAATTATCTGGTAATTAGGGCTGATTCTTATTCTCTAGCTCATTAATTGATTTAAACACCAATTCTGGGGAAAAAAGTGTCATTATGTAGCATCGACTATAAAGAATTCCAATGTCATCGTTATTTCAGTGGAGCCGAATCTGGCAGAAGTATCAGGGGAAAACCATATGCTGATTATGATTGTAAATTTTCCCCTTAGCAACGTGACATTTCATGATTTTCAGGCCTGTACGAAATATTTCATTAAACCATCACAGCGAAGTGACATCTTGGGGGAACGTGTTGCCGTTCATCGGTTTATATACCAAAACGCCGCACCAACACCCAGGCCCTTACCAGAAAGGTAGTTGGCTTATTTTTCCACGGATGCCTATATAGCTGTGCAAGAGGTTTTGCACTTTACAAATAATTTCAACAACAATTTAAAAAGTATAAAGCTTCGTGTGATTAAATTGCTCTAATTGTGAACAAGAGGAGAAAACCGGTTAGCGGGAATATAGGAGCTGAATGGAATTTGTAGAATAGAAGCAAAACTTGGAAATGAGAAGCAAGCTGTAAAAGCACATCTGACGCTATTCTTGCCAAATTTTAACGAGTTTTGGGCAACATCTTGCTAAGAATAATGTGATAGATAAATTTATAAATGTGGCAAGCTGCAACGTAGTCAGCACGGAAATTGGGCCTGCGGGAAAATCGTGTTTTATAGACACTTTTATGGTTTGAAATGGTACAATAACTTGTGGACACAACATACATGGCAGCAATTGCAGCTACCAAGTGTGTCGATGTTTCCAACTCCAATTTTTGCAGCTGTTGCCGTTAAATCAACCCACCCACACACACACACACACACACACACACACACACACACACACACATATATATATATATATATATATATATATATATATATATATATATATATATATATATATATATATATATATATATATATATATATATAATTTTCAGTCCACGTGAAGGGAGCTTAAGTGTTTCAATTTGGTGTTTCAGTTCAACAGGCCTCGATACTCAATCAGTCAAACATAGTCTGTGTTTTGAGGAAACTAAACAGAAAGCGATCTGTTGAACAACGTTGCTGATGGTTCCTGAGTCACCTATGGTCTGTTTTTACTTGGCATTTCAATGCGTATAAAGGCAAGTTATGAATACCTACAACGGAGAGGCTTTGGATAAATTTTCTAGCGGGGTCCTAGGCTCTACTTTAGAGCCATGCTGTAATTCCAGATTTGTCTTATTGTTAGAAAATCTGTTTTGAGTCAATGCACATTATCTGGTGGTATGAACAGGCTATTAAATGCTGACACACATTGTTTAGGATCATCCGAAACGCAATGTATTATAGTACGCTTTTAGGAAAAACATTTGTGCACCTTGAGCCTGCAATGACCCCATGGCCCAGTTCATTTAAGCACATTCTTGCAAAAACATTGTTGGTGGATTGCTACCTTTAATCGAACTTAAGTATTCAAATTCAAAGTTCTGCACAGTCAGTTCCGTACTGCACCCATAAACTAAGACAGTTCGCTTTCTGGACCGTTGAAATCAGCCAGAGCCATATCCACAACAGCGCGCGGGAATGACAACAGTGATATATGATTTTTTTTTTAAATTTGTGATCATGTCTGATTGGCAGCTAGTGTATTCAGAAACAATAACGCGTTAATGTGAGGGAATTATTTGAGAAATAGACTCGGAAATATGGACAACTGCCGAATATTACATTTGATACTTACAACAACTGAGTTGGAGTGGCCGAATGGTAACAGCTATGACTAACAACATTCATTTAAGTTTTTGTGGGTTTGACTCCTTTTTTTACAGTTTCTTTCTTTCTGCTCATCTGCTTTCCTTTGGCGTGTTAAAGCCGCAAACATCCAGTCCATGCGTACTTAAAGAAATTACATTGCTATATATCTCGCTAATACTCTCTCTCTCTCTCTCTCTCTCTCTCTCTCTCTCTCCCTCTCTCTCTCTCTCCCCACGCCCCAGCCATTTTTTTACAAAAAGCATTACACATAATGCATCTACGGAGCAAGCAAATTGATGATAGTGAAGAGATAAACAATAATAGTGATGAATTTACCTTTGTACTCTGCAAATGGAAAATTTTACAGTTTAGCTTGATTGAATGGGTATAACAAATTAGAAAGTTGATGTGTAGGGTTGTTAGAAATGATATATGAAAACCAAACTGTTAAATTTCATTTTCGAATAGTGTTTTTGTTTTAGCGCCAAACGTGTAACACACTTGCAACATGAAAGCGCGGGATTTTTCTCTAATCGTGACCCGATGTGGGGAAGTCTTAGTGACGTCAGAAACACAACCCGCTGGCTTGTGTGAATGTGTTATAAGCCAGATAGTCCAGCGGATAAGCTAAAGTATTATTCAAATTGCGATAAAAGCATCAAATTTGGCCAGTTTGCACTTTTGGACATGGAAATTAATATAGAACCGAGACCCCAGCTGGGTCTTGCCCACAAAGTCCTATATTTTGAATTCAATATGGCCGCCATAATCAGACATATTTTTTCCTAAGTGATATGGTAACTTGTGATAACTTGTGATAAAAACATCAAATTTGGCCAGTTTGTCCTTATTTACATGGGAATTAATAAAAAAATCCAAGAACCAAGGTGGGTCGCACCCACAAGCTCTTATATTGTGAATTCAAAATGGCTGCCATCACCGGAATTATTTTTTCTTAAGGGATAGGGTAAGATATTGTTCAACCTGTGATAAAAACATCAAAATTGACCAGTGTGTCCTTTTGGACTTGGAAATTGAAATAAAATCAACATCCTGGCTGCGTTACACTCAAAAGTTGGAAAATTTAGAATTCAAAATGGCCGCCATAACCGGAACTAGTTTATATTAAGGGATGTGTATGATATTGATCAACTCGCGATAAAAGCATTAAACTGGGTCAGTTTGTACTTTTTGACATATGGATTCAAGCAAAACCAAGACCATAGCTGGGTTGCACCCACAAGTTTTAATATTTGGAATTCAAAATAGCCACCATAAACAGAACTAGTTTTTCTTTGGGGATACTGGTAAAGTACGGTATTGTTGTGTTTGTGATAAAAACTTCAAATTTGGCTAATTTGTACCATTAGATATAGCCATTCAGGTAAATTTAAGATTAGCTGGGCCAAGTCCATCAGCTTCAATATTTGGAATTTAATCTGGCTGCTACAGCTGGAATTAGCTTTTTTCAGCAGCTAGCTAATCATCGACTAATAAGAAAAATCATCAACTAGGAACACCAAAACTCTGCTTACAGAAAAAAATGCCCAAGTGAAAAGCACTTCAACAAACCAATGAATTTCTAAAATTGAAATAATTTTGTAACGTCTTTCAAATTCAATGTCCTGTTTGCCATAGAGAGAGGTAATTGTATACCCTAACAAAATGCCAATTATTGTGGAAAAAAGTTATGTAGCATCTGATTTAATCCCTGTGACAATTCCCCCACAAAAACAAAGACCTGTGCATGGCAGGGAAACTCTGAGACATTTACATGGTCCTCGACATGCTTTCTTGCAACCACAATGTATAAGTTCATGACATGCCTTAGATGCCTCTGGTAGCATGCTCCACAAAGGATTCCAACCTTCAGAAGAGTTCTCCCAACCCCAGGCACCTGGGCTGGGAAGTTCCTCAAGAGGCATGAGTGACTGTCTCCATATGTAGCCAGCCTGGTAAATAGCTCTTTTGACATGTTCCAGAAGAGCTGCCTGGGTGGGAGGAATGTTGTCAATTGTTCTCGTTTCCTGGGCAAAAAAGAGCTTGCCGTGCTTCATTGACCTTTGTCAAAGGGCTTGTTCTGCTGTACATCAACACAATGTATCTTTCTATCAACTGAAAAGTTTCATCATGTATGGCGGTTGGTCCAGATGAGAGTGTCTTCAGCTAGCCAAGAGTTATGGCAGATACAGCAGAGCATAGTGATTCCAGAGAGTCAGAATTGAGTGTTTCATGTGCGTCGTCTGATGAGGATGAAGAAGAATTCCTAAGAAAAGCTGTAGCAACAGTGGAAAAGATCATTCAGCCTTACAGACATGAGCGGGACTCCCAGAACCCGTGACTTGTATAGTACTGCAGGAAGTGCACCCGTGGGACAGCCAGACGATTCCAACTCGCCGTCTGGGCAATGCTAATTTGTTGCAAAAGAGATATCTCCTTTCAAAAATTACTAGACTCCATTTAGCAAGAACAAGTACGCATGCAATAAATTGTAATTTGCGTCAGGATTTGCCAAATCTTGTACTATTTCAAATTCTGTCATTCACGGAAACAGCTGCAGCCTACACCGTAAAAGTCTGTACAAACTGTTAATTTTCCCGCCCCATCTGTATGGTCTATGGATGATTAAACATAAGTTTGCATTTATAAATGGCTTTCATTATCAAAACTCCTACCCGACACTAACCTCGCGACCCTTGGAGGGCAGTGATTTACGTTCCCATTTACATCGGTCATCAGTACATGTGCTTATGGTCCTTTATTTTAGATCGCATCCATTATGTAACACTGGTAAATATTTTCCTCTGACTGACTTATTTTCTGGGTCCATATTAACGATAAAGATACAACGAGATGACATTTTCACACCCGATTATTGGGAGCTGGCCGCGGACTGTTGCAAATGTATTATATATATATATATATATATATATATATATATATATATATATATATATATATATATATATACAATAGTAATTGGACATACACATTACAGTGGACAGCTAACTCAACCCAGGCACCAGTTACAGACTGTTCAACCGTAGACATGGGTATATGGCACAAGATCAGTCTTTCTTTGTCCATGTTTCCACCAATTTTTTCATTAATTAAATCAAAATGGTTAAACGCACTAGCGTTTTGTTACAATGCAATACTTCATAACAACATTCTTTCATTTTAGTCATCAGTAGTGATAATATTTACAATCCACTAGTACAGCTAAAGCTTATGGAATGGGAAACAATGCAGTCAAATTGATTGCAAGTTACCTCATTGACAGAAGTCAGAAAGTAAGAATTTTGTCAGTGTTAAGTGAATGAAAACCACACAGAAAAGGAGTCCCCTGGGGATCTGTGTTGGAATCCCATCTCTTCAATTTTTTTTTCATTAATGACCTGTATTGGTTCATTAAAAAATCAACTCTCCCAAACTTAGCTGACAATAACACTTTAACAGCTTTGGTCGAATCAATTAATGAGGTTGATAACTTACTTTTAGATGAATCTGCTGTTGACATGCAATGGTTTGCTGACAACTTTATGGAAGGAAACCCTGCTAAATTCCAAGCTATGTTACTGGGGAGACAAAATGTCGAAATTTTTAATGTAGATATTCATGCTAGTAGGATTCAAATTGCAGAGACTGTCAAATTGCCACGTGTAACAGTTCACATCAAGCTAAACTTTGACCAGCATGTATCAGAATAATGTAAAAAAAAAAAAAACTCAGCACAGCTGATTGCATTTATAAGGTTCAAGTTAATTGTTTACATTTTAGCAAAGCTTGCCATTGTGAAAATACTCATTGTGTCACACTTAAGATACTGATGATTGACATACCACTCTTGTTCATGTAAAAACATGCAGAAAATGGAAAGAAATCTTGAAGAGATCATTGAGATATGTTTACAATGATATTGACTCCACATGCCAAGATCTTTTAACAAGATCTGGCCTCACCACTCTTGAAGCTGATCGTAAAAGACCTATAGTAACAGAAGTCTTAATTTTTTTACGGGGACAAGTGGCGAGGCCTTGGGAACCAATCTCACCAATGTTGCGAACACTTTGTAGAAAGTGACTTTGATTCGTCAAATATGATGATGTTTAGGATAGGTTTGGCCAATAAAACTGCTGCTGTTGTCAAATGCGGTCCCATCTATGGACACTGGAAGGATTCATGGAACTAGCCAAATTAGGCATTAGTTATAAAACCACGCAGGAACAATGATTCATCATGTTTTAACAGTATTTACAAATTCATCGTTAGTATGATTCCGATTTCAAAGGATGCATTACAGTAAAATATAAGTCTAGTTCTACGACTCGTACAAAGTGTCATATAATTATCAATCGACTGTCACGGTAAAAAACGCCGGTCTGGGATGTTTCGTTTCGTTTCATCTATATTCATTGTCGGTTTTATGTACAAAAACATCAGCTGAATGTTATTGTCGCCGACATTATTCAACATAAAAGTAGACATATAACTAATACACAAGAATACAATTAAAGAAAAGCTTTACATACAAACTAAAAGTATCAGTAACTTTAAAGACTTCAAAAAAATAGATTTATCAGATCACATAAAAAATTAAAAATTAAATGCACAAACAATTGAAATCACATCACAAAAATTATGACAAACCATTGAAACCATGACACTGACACACCATTGAAATCATATGATAAAGAAAAAACTCTTTGACTAGATGAAATACACATATGAGCCATAGTTTTTTGCCATAGGGACTAGACTACACCGTTATACCATAGACTCATAAAAATGATCATAGAGTGATCATCGGTACAGGTCAGTCATAATGATTATTGTCTCCAGCATCACTTAGCCGGGTACACCTTATTTTGAGGGCGTGACCAGCCAGGAAACGCAGGAAAACAAAAAAAAATGTCAAATTAATAATGTGCTTTAGTTAAATTATGAGTAGTTTGCCTCTTGAAATGAACATATGTTGCATTTGATACTGGTCCATCCCGCTTCCTTATATCCTGTTTAAACCCCTGTGTATCTTCACCTGTTTTCATTTGCAATGAGCAGATCATTCCGTAATACGGTACCATAAATTTCATTGATCATTTGCCTTACTGAACTGAATCATACCTTGGTGGGTTCAGATCCAGTGATTGCCGTGTTTCAATACCAGTTTCCCTTCTATTTATAAGTCCATCTAACTACTTAGGTGGTAGCCCATTAGAAATCCCTGTCAGCCATTGGTGTTGCCACTGTGACGTCACTAACCTTTTGCGCCTTGAAGTTGTCGGAAATGAACGAAAATTGCAGGCCCAGTGAGTTGTTGCTTTTTATATACAGAAATGTGAATAAAAGTATTATTTCACATTTAAATTTTTTCCAGTGCACCATATGGTCAGAACAACCCATGAGTCATCCGTGTTTCCATTTGAAACATACTCAATCAAAATGACCTTTCAGTGAAAGTATGCAGTATGCCAATAATCTAGTTTACCATTGATGGACCAAGTTTGACAGCATGATTTACTGGTTTGGCAGTAAACAAACCCTGTCAGCACTACCCTGAATTGCAGACAAGAAAAAAGTCACGAAGAACAGATAATATCAGGCATAGCTGTAAGAAACACCAGAAAGAGAATCAAATCGCATATCTACTACCTATGAGTCATTTTTTAATGATATTTGGTGCCAAGGAGGGAAAACTTGACCATAACCCACACTATGGCCCCGTACATTGCGAATTGTAAACCGACACAAGTTCTTTTTATTATTATTATTATTTTTTGATGAAAGTTGAAAAGCGGCAGTAGAAGTGTCTTCACCGTCATTTCATTTCTCCCTTTACGCCAAAGATACAAAGGAAGAGCAACATAAACTGTATGTGGGATTATGAGCTAAATCCGAGTCCACATCGCTATCGGGCTCGGTAATGGGAAGCAAAACACACACACACACACACACACACACACACACACACACACACACACACACACACACACACACACACACACACACACACACCAAAAAAAAAATCCCGAGGATCTTAATAGATGTAAGCTGTAGATTTTGTTTGTCAGTTAACGGCAGGTGTTATATTTTCATGTTCACATTTTAAAGCGATTTTTAAAAACACCAAAGCTGTTTACATTTAGCGGTATTGTTTACAGTTAACGGTCTGACACCTAACGTTAAATGTAAATTTATATTTGGGGTATGTTCGGTCAAACACCAACTTTACCTACATATATACACTAAATGGAGAATTGGCAGCTACTTCCGTGTTATTCTTATTCTTATTCTTATTATTATTATTATTATTATTATTATTATTATTATTATTATTATTATTATTATTATTATTATTATTATTATTATTATTATCATTGTGCCCCTAAATAAATTTTGAACAAGAGTACATAATATTTTCTTCTTAATCTTTTCTCCCATCATGTCTTCATAAAAATGTGATACATTTTGAAATATTGAGATTTTTGTCTTGTTAGACCCATTTTTTGAAGGAAAAAAAACAATCAAAATGATATTTCATACGAAGGCAGAAATAGATCTATTATTTTAAAACATATATTGCTGTCGCAAAAACCCCTGTAAACAGAGTGAACGGGATTGTGGAAAAATTCGTTCATCAGATTAATACCTTTACAGCGTGTTTCAAATATTTTATGAATAACATGACATTTTGATTAAACATCTGTCTGCTAAGGTTATAAAATAAAAATCAAAGTAAACATGTTTTGTTGTAATCTTTGTCTTTATCATATTCTAAGTTCTCATTTTAAGACTGTCCATTTGCGAATATATATGAAAATAAGCTGGTCATTATCGTTTTAGTCCATCTTTAGCATTTCTTACGGAAAGACACACGGACGGACAGAAACGTCCGATATCTGCGTCAAATATCAATACTAAATTCTGTAATTATGACCTGCACAGCCATTCCTAGTACATCAGAGAATTCAAATAATGCGTGTAAGGAAAACAACAAATTGAAAGACAGACAGAAAGACAGACAGACAGACAGACAGACGAAAGAAAGAAAGAAAGAAAGAAAGAAAGAAAGAAAGAAAGAAAGAAAGAAAGAAAGAAAGAAAGAAAGAAAGAAAGAAAGAAAGAAAGAAAGAAAGAAAGAAAGAAAGAAAGACAGAGTCGAACCCACAAAACTAAAATTATAAAGGTTGATAAGATCCATAACTGGAACCATTTGGCCTTTCCAACTCAGGTGTTATAAGTATCGTTTTAAATGTAATGATCGGCAAACTTCCCCTTTTTTATTGTCCATATTTCCGAGTTTATTTTTCAAATAATTCCCTCACATTATTGTGTTATTAGTTCTGAATACACAAACTGCCAAAAATACATAATCACAAATTAGAAATAATTCATAAATCACTTTTGTCATTCCCGCGCGCCGTTGTGGATATGGTTCCGGCTGATTTCAACCGTACAGAAATCAAACCTTCCCAGTTAATGGGTGCAGTGCGGAACTGATTGTGCAGAATTTTGAATTTGAAAACTGAAGTTCGACTAAAAGAAGCAATTGGCACAATGTTTTTGCGAGAATGTGCTTAAATGAGCTGGGTGATGGGGTCGTTTAGCAGGTGCAAGGTGCGGATATCTTTTTCCCAAAAGCGTATTAAAGTGCAAGGAGTTTCGAACCATCCTAAACGATGTGTGTTAGCCTTTTGTCACTCAGTCAAGTACGTTTTAAATGTACTGAGGTCCGTGGACCTGGTTTTGTCTGCGGCAGAAACCTGCCAATGAGGGACACTTTTGCAACACACGAATGTGTTCATAATACACATAATTTACTGTATGTGCCGAAACCCGTGAACACGAACTCGATTGTTGCGTCTCCAAATGGACAGGAAAGTTGAAAGATTGCGTCTGTACATCACATACAACACTGGCTTTATGACTTACACATTCCAAGTGCACTAACCTACCCAGCCGGTATTAATACGGGATTTTGAGTGTCTGTACACGTCACTAAGTTAAGGTGAAGTTTGTTTGTCCAGGATCTTTTGGCTTAATTTACGTCCTTTTAGCTCTCTGTTTCACTATGAAGTGAGGATATTCTATCAAATATATATAAATCAAATTGATAAGCTCTGATAACCCACTTAAGGGTCTCAGCAATGCGATATTATGATATCCAAAACAAGCATCTCGAATTATCTCAAACAGGAGTAGCATTTGATATTTTGAAAGCATTTGTAGAAAATAAAACCCACGGGGTGCACGGTTGGCCGAGCTGAAACACGCTCGCCTTCCACCTCTGCGGCCCGAGTTCGATTCACGGCCGGGGAAGCATGTGGAAAGAGGTCCTACCACTCTGACTGTGCACGGGGGTTTTCTCCGAGTCCTTCGGTTTCCTCCACCAAACATGTAGGTAGGAAGTATACGCCACGATCTGTGCCATGGAGAGTGATTATAGGCTTGGCCTGCTTCGCAATCCATGTAAAAGATATGGGTCTATACTTTTAATAAAACCCACGATGCAGTGAAATTGTGTATGAATAAAGATAACTGCATGATTTATTCGCCATTTGTGAGCAGATCTGATTTTATTTTCAAATGAGAATGAAAAAACTTCAATGGAAACTGAGAATTGGAGGTCCTGCAATAGAAAATATTGAGTCTGCACTTGCATGGGTTTTCTGACGTCGAAAATGAGGTCAAGGTCACCAAAATGTGATCAGGTCAGGAGATGAGTACAAGTGAGGTTAATTTAATTTTCTAGTCGCCAGCAAGTCTTGAGATATCGTGGTGACAAAAAAAAATTGTGAACAGAGGGACTGACAACCCAAAAACATGATGAGTCTCGCTTAGGTCGACCCATGAAACTTTTTTCGTCGAAGCTGTTAGCCAAAAAAACTCAATTATGGACAACTGCAGCCGCGTCCTGCCCCTTTGATCCGGCACAAAGTGACGTAATATGAAATATCAGCGGCTTCGTCATTTCGTACATTAATCAAAATGGAAACGTTAATATATATTACAGTCTGAACTTTCCTCAAATATAACATGTAACACAAATTATGTCAATAGTGAAAGCTATGCCAATACTTCTTATTGTTCTTGAGTTGTCAAACAGGGCTTAAACGATTAACACGGCAAACAATTCCCTACTCCTACGGTGCAGCCATTAGATTTTGACATGTAAAATAAAGTAAATACATTTTACATATGTTCAAAATGACTTACAGAGGCCAAGCTCACCAAAAGTGTTATTTATAGTAGGCGACTTTCCGGCAGGTGGTGCACGTCTGTGTACAGCTCAGGTTTACTCATGGTTGAAAGAGTCAGTTTATGATTATGAAATCACACCTTAAGTAGAAGTTAACGCAAGGCTGAACGGGCTAAACAGAATGAAAAGTTGTCTTTCCTGTTTTATTGTCCACGTGGTTAAAAGAGTTGAGCTTTTCCTTTCCTGGTACTATTGGAAGTCTCGTGATACCAAAAGTTTTCAGACATTCGTAAACGTACATACTCAGTAAGAATCGATTCTTGTGGTAGATAGATTGATTGATTGACTTTATTTCACCATGTCTTCATAAAAAGTATATATAAATGTGATAGAATATACAATGTGATATTAGCTGTAATACACAAATCATTATGTATGGTAGTTAAGTTAACATTTTTTATGAACTGTCATGAAATAAAAATATAATTACTGGTTTGAACATACATACTCCGTGAATTGTAGGATAGAAATTTGTATAGGTGAATCTGTTATCGTGTGATCAGATTGACTTGTACAGAAATGTGCATGATATATCTGTGAAACACTTATTATGTTAAATAAACAAATGTAAAAGGACCATACCGGGCAATCCCGAAACTCAGTTGTATCACTATAGTGAAGGTGACGGTGTGGATCAAAATGAACATGATGAATATCTAAAACGTTTGTGCTGTGCAAGTTACATGCGTTAATATAGTGACGATATCAAGGTACAGTACTAATGGCGCATTTGTAACCCTGTTGGCGCGCCAGCAAAATCACGCATGCGAGACGTGCTAGCCTGACAAAAATGTGTGGTAGCATGCACAAATGATGATGCGAGCATAATGATTGCTCATCTAGCACATTTTCTTGGTGGCGAGATGTGCAAGCATTCTAGAACACGCCACTAGTATTTGCATGGACATATAAACCTCGTTTATATGTCCATGATATTTGCAATATCGCATTTAGCATCATGCGTTTGGCCACAAACTTAATACTGATGCGCTTGTCTTGCTGGAATGTGGTCTTTCATCTTCGGCCCTCGCCATTGGCATACCACATTTTGTCTGTTACCAGGTGACTCCACCCTCTTTTCTCCACGCTTTAGCCTATTTTCCATATGAAATTTCCCTGTATTTTGCGGGTCAGAACAAATATCCATACGAATCATTTTGCATGCAAGCTATAACCACGTTATTGAACATATGTTCGAACATACGTGTACTAGATGAGAAGGCGGATTGTCCGTTATAGCAACAGGGACGTATGTAGCCATTTTCCCATGCAGAAAAGAACCGGATCTGGCCCCACAATGCATTGCAGTAATATGCAGAGAGCCACATTAATTTTTGTTGACATTAATTGTCTCTGCCAAATTAGTATTCTATCGACGCAATTTTTTGTGATGTTTGGCATTCCCCGGGAAAACATAATGCCGAAAAGAACAAGTTGGACTCGTATGATTGACAAAATGTTGAGCGGTATTTTCAAGTCAATGCCTTACTACCACATAAAAATATTAAATTTAATTAAACGAAGGGCAAATTTGTACCTTGCACGATTTTTTAGCACTTTCATGATTGAAAATAGGCAAAATAACGTCCAAAATAAGCGCTGAAAATGCGTTCGTATCTTCCCTCCGGAGGACTGGATCACTTTCAGTAAACACCGCTTGTTTGATATCATTGGAAAGTTCAGAACTTTGTCTGCATCAGTGAAATGCTTTCTCATTGGCTAAATGTGACTGCAATGCGGTTAAATTATGCCAAACAGTGCTGTCACAGAGGTTAGAAATGTTATTTAGACGATCGCATCTATTGGCTGATGGTGTTGTAGTCAGATCGTCATATGAAATTTGAATAAATAACGCTGAAGATTAGTCACGTGGACCAATAGGAGCATGGAGATCGCTGACACCATGCACTTCTGTCCAGGTCTCAACAACATGCCGTTGGTGAAAGCATGGATGCCGGGCACAATAAAAGAGGCAAATTTGGCTCTTTTGATGCTGTTAAAGTGTAAAAACTTTGATATTTTTTATAGGATTAGGATTCAAATAGTTTTTCTGAAGCTTTCTTGTATTATTGCAAGACATACAGTATTATTACGGAGGGATATTCACTGTACATTTTGTACCGATTCAGGCAAAGTCGTGTGCCAGGACTCCATTTGCACATCAGAAGCATTTTTTTCCCAAACATATTAGTTTTGCCGTCATTACAGCTAACCGCTAATTGTAAATAACTTGTAACATAAGCAAAATAATAAGATTTGATGCTGTGGAAATCTATCACATGAGGTAACAGTCATTTCGGACAAATTAGTTCAGAATTATTATGTGCACTTTTAGAGCTGTATAGAGCCCTACTAATGGTCAGTTTGACACGACTCTGCTGGGGCGGCTACATGTACTAACTATCATGAAAATTTGCCGCTTTCACGATAATCCCATATCTTAAACTGGGTCAAAAAGGGCAGTCAAAAAGTTGCTTGCCTACTGTTCATTAATAAATCAAACAAACATCTATTCATGGATAAAGAATTATAACAGGAATTCTGTCAATAGTCAATCCACTTGCATACAAAATGGCTTCCCACACACGAGATCACACGACAATTCGATTGTACGTTTGCAATTTTGTAAGAGAAAGTGAAGTCGCACGCTTCACGTGCATGATGCGTTTATTGCCAACCCGACGAGTGACGCAGTGCAACTTGCGATCCAATCTGGCCAGCAGCACTTGTCATTTTGCAGTCTGGCCAAATGCTCAAAGCCCCTTTCTTCATGTAGCATCAACTATATTTTTTCTAGCCAATCGCATTTTCATTCAAGCCAAGCGCCCATTTTTGGACGTGCTAGCCTGGCGAGCATCGACAAATTATATTGATTTCTCGCATGCTCACAAATGTTTTCCTGTATGCCACAATTTCTGTCTTGTCAAAAACAAAAACAAAAACAAAAACAACACACACAAAAAAAAAAAACCGAGCTAGCATGCCCAGTAGCGTCGCCAAAGGTGCACAAACGCAGTACTGTACTGAACGTCGATCAGTTTTTATAACTGCTGAGGAGCCAGGATTTTATTTGCGAATCAAGAATCCTGAGATCTTAGTTAACCAGTATAGTTATACATTAGAGGAATATAAACCTTATGGTGTTGCTTATGTCTATATTATTAAGGTTTACATGTAATCATACTAATAGCGCCACGCGGTCGTAAATGGAAACCGATGTTTTGAATATATACGCCCTGCCCCTTTAAGTTTGAACTTTAAAAAAGCATAAACCCAGACTCCATGCAAAATTATTGTTGGACGTGCTGCTTATGAATTTATTTCTACGACAGGTCATTGCTTTGTGATGACTAGCTGTCAGCTAGGTGCGCCACGCCAAGCAGCTTGTGACACATGTAGCATCTGGTTGTTTTTCCTTGAAAAAAAAAATCCAGACAACATTTCTAAGCGCGTGACTGATAAGCCGCTTCGGTTTACTTGTCTCCAGTGTGTGACACATTATAACGGTATATAGATAGGGAGCATATGAAAGGTTACTTATTCACATTTCATTATATCGTCACAAAAGTCCAGGTTCAGATATAGAAACTTAAATGGGCAATAAATATGATTACTGTGTATCGCCGATGTGCATCAGGGGCTACGCTATCTCAGTTTACGTGACTGCTGGTTTCGTCTTCCATATACCGTTAGGTTGTTGAGGCCATGGGCAATTTTTCTCCTGCAGTATTATACGCAGGGTAGTTTCGATTGATCTGTCATGAGGCAGCTTTTTCTGCGACAGCTGCTAAAATGACGGGTATTCAGAGCCATGCGTCCGCGATATTTCAACTTTTCATGTAGCATCTGCCTCAGAAAGACAACAATGTGTCTACTAAGCTGAAAAGCAGGATGGGCACTGAAAATGTAGGGCAGTGGTCAAGGGGACCGGTTTCACCGTGATATGAAGGGAAATCCAGAAAAAGCATTATCTATTGCAATTTTACCTACCCATATGACCAGAAATCGCGTACAAATAACAACTTTGCGTGCTGGATTTTTGATAAGTTAAATCAGATTCTGGTCAAGATTACAGAGCAGTGTTTGACAATTGCTGCCTATTTCAGTTTATTGCCCAATGTTGGACTACCTGCATTAATCCCTGACCTGGTATCATGGTCGATAATTGGTCTCTATGCTTAATCGTGGGGTACGATTGTGGTTTATTAAAATAAAATTAATCTTCGTGCTCTTCATAATAAGATATCCCTTGGGTTAGGGTCAATCGATTTACCCGTGTCACTGACATATTTTTCACCTAAGTGACAGGTATTACCGGCAGCCATGCAAAGCTGCAAGTATATCAACCTCCTGAACACGACTTCCATGATGTATTATACACTACCTCATCTCTTTGAATCGTTCTCAGAACGCATTATAAACCAGGGGATGCATTAAATTAGAACAGATGATGAATATATAATCTTAAGTTTATTGTGCACTGAAAGAGGAAAACATTTTGGGCTTCCGCAATACGTTGAGGCCAATCATACAGGAGGCCCGCGGTTAAAGATTCTGCCTCGTATGTTCTTGTTATCTATAAGTTTGAATGCGTTTAGATTGCAAGACATTTGGGAGGTTAAGAGAAAAAAAAATATACGAAAGAACACTTCGTTGAATTTTTGCCTGCTTTGGCTGAGGCACTCAGTTTTGGTATGAAGAAAATTAAATTCTACAGCTGGGAATATTATAGACTGCAGATGTGAAAGGAATGGAACAGTTTCTTTCTACATATATGTCATGCAAATTTAAAGAAAGTTCGAATCAGTCGAACATGCCATGTCTGTGCGTGCAATTTTCAGACGAAATATCGTAAAAGATATATCAACACACACACACACACACACACACACACACACACACACACACACATACATACATATATATATATATATATATATATATATATATATATATATGCACACACGCGCACACGCACACACACACAGGAGACACATGCGCACACACGTTTTGGGTATGGGTGTGCGCCTGATACTTCATTTAAGTCACAAGTATAGCACAAGTTTAGGTGAGTAGTAACAACGTATAATATGTCATTTCAGCATTTGTGTTGTGTTGGCTGTCAAATGCAACAATTGTAGAAAGAAACAACTGAAAATTATAGATGAGACCCATCCAGATGGCATGCCTCGGGCCAAGAGGCAAGGACAGTTTTTGATTTAAACATATTTTATTGAAGTATTGACAAAGTACATATGTAAGATCAGTGTAAGTTCAAAATTGGGAAAAAGGCATTGTCCTATTTTAAATCCCTTTTGTTATGAAAATGACGGCGTGCACAGGACAGACAAGACACACATTAACACACAAAGAAGACAAGGACATAGACAAGATAGCGAGTGGGGTACAGGTTTGGGTAGTATCATCTAACTGTCAGTGTGTATTTAAAGATGAATATACAAGCAGCAAGGATCGCGTGTTTAAAGATGCGTGTAATCGAGATTAAGAGTAGAACAAATGAAAAATTTTAAGGACCTGGTTGGATACACGTATGGAACCATGCATACCTAACCAATGCCGACAGAATTAAAGCGATTTGTGGCAGATATAAATTTATGGACAGCTGCAAAAATGTCACTGTTTAGCAGGAAAGAACAGTCGGGTCAACCATATAACAGGGTTTGAAGAGTAAAGGGAGCAAGATGGACAACTTAAGTATGTAGAAGTTGACGAGCTTGGTTATATTTGGGACAAGAGAAAAAATAATGGAATTCATCTTCGGTAGGTGAGCCGCAGGAACAGACAGGCACTTCTTTGACCCCGATTTTGAATAAATGCGAATGAACAACAATGGCTCCCAACCGGAGACGGGTGTGCTGGATAGCTATAAATCTATAGCCTAAATTAAACAACTGGGGGAATTTAGTAGAGGTATCGGTTTGTATAATTTGGATTTAAAACATTGGAGCCAGACAGAATTTCGAGTTTCATGAGCTAGTTGATTCCAGAGTATGACAGTTGAAGGGAAGAAGGATTTATCAAACAAATCAGTACAAGCCTTGAAGTGGGTAAGATTGAAAGGGCGACAAGTATTAAAGGATGGTGTTTGGATAGTGGTAATTATGGAGCATAACGGCTCAGGTAGAAGCTTGTTAACCCTGTCATACATTAAGGTTAATTTTTTTGACTAGGTACAAGAGGAAAGGGTTAGCTGTATATTTGAACCATAGTTTTACATTGCATATTTAAAATCTTTCGATCATGCTCATCACGAAAACGCAGGTAGGCTACTGTGTCCATATTAACATTCATTTTTCTCGAGGCCTCGTCAGATGCTACCTTCCTAACCCGTTAAACTCTCCACACTGCCAGGTATGCTGAAAGTATTTAAAGAATTCAGTAACTAGCTTTAACGGCAAAATGCACAGCATTGTCAACGTAGTTTTGGATGCACATTTTAGTAGGGACAAACTTGAATAAGATTTTTCTAATTAAAACTAACATGCAACTTGGGAAACGATTACTGACTGGTACTTAAATTTTCAGTTTGATATGTCAATACAGGCTGGAAATGTTGCTTTGTAAACGCGATCAGCTTAATATCTAAACGTTGCTTTATGCAAAATGCTATTATACACTCAAGACAAAAATGCAGAGAAAACCCGAAAAGAATGCAAAGGTAAGTCTCTTATCAAGCTTTTATTTGGTCCCCAGGTATTTTTGTATTGTGAATAAAACCCATTAAATTATGCCCAGACTGAATTTAAAACGTATTGGTATGTAGAACTGCAGAGAACAGAATAATATTTCATGATGCGCAGCAACAATACCTTTCTGCAAAGTTGGGGAAGGCCGGTAAATGTTAAGTGGCTCGCGGTGCACAAAGAAGCTTCAAATTTAGGGAGCATGCGCTACATTAAATACGAATGATCAGTACTAATGAAGATGACACACAGGACAAGTGCAAGAACATGTATGTTATTCATGGTAACTCGAATCGTCATAAACGTTCATTGTTGTCCCACGTCACTGGTGAACAGCTTGGTGACTTACGCACTTGCTATTTCGCCTCAGCACCTTCTCTAATGGTAGAAACAAATAAAAGACAATCACACGGCACTGGAAATTGCAATTTTCGGCATTGACTGGAGACTGGGAATACTCCTTTCTCACAACTTTTAACACATTTTTATTCTAATTACGATGCAGAGCCAATAAAAGTACAGATAATTTGTATTATTCTTGCATATTTATTGTTTTTTATTTTTTTATTATTTTTTGCAAAATGACTCGAGGTAGCTAGAGAGCTGATCTGTCTTATTTCCCTGCAAGACGGGTTGAGTTCAAAGTGCGTGATCTAGTCTGGCAGGGAAAGCTCATTAATTAGAATATGTACACAGCGAGCCCCGGGACTTCGCTGTAATGCCACGAATATCCCTTTCATCTTTGCCCTTTTACATAGCCATCGATAATTATGGCCTCCGCGTTCAGTATGCAAAATCAATTTTAAAAGCATATTTTTGGTATCTTAATGCATGCTCAGGAGATAAAGAGTAAGGATAATAACCTACGTGTTTGCCTTGTTATTAAAGTTTATCGGGCTAAGTACTTGTAGTCTACTCGTATAAGCGAACCACTGATTAATTGAATGTCAGGAAAAGTTAATCTGAACATGGCCCCAGGGATTTATTTATGTGAGACCCGTGACACGACAATCTATTTATACGAGCCATATTTTTTCTAGTTATCTTCCGGGGAAATATATACTATATCCTAAAACATAATAACGAATAATATGTGGCACACATGCCAGAAGTGTACAATGGTCATCCATGTAATTTGTTCAGACCGGTTGCAATACACAATTTTGCATTTTCACTTTGACTTGGAATATACCCGTGGCATATAATTGGGAATCCCGAAGCATTCATTGCTCATGAAACACACGGTTATACCATAATGAGGATTTTCATGGGTTTTTTTTTTTTAGGTCTACTGACTTGTCAGTCAGTCAGTTGAGCTTATACAATCTTTTTGCTTCTGTGGTCGGTTTGTCGGTCTGTCCGTCAGATTTCTCATATTTCGACTTCTCAAAGACCGTTTCATGGGACATTTAGATTTTGTGCATGGAAGTTCCCAATGTGATCCTGTGCCAAATCTGTTAAGGAGGTGGTGTAATAATTTTCCATTTATTTTAATGAATTTTCTCATTTGAATGCTTTGATTTTACACACAAATGTTCCCGTGGCGGGCCTTCACCAAAAATGTGGGGACATAATGATGCAATAACCGACTTTAAAAAAATCAAATTTTTTTGAAAAATAAAATCTTTTCAAGACGTGCTCTGCTCTGCCAGTTGCCTTGATACTGTCCACACGATCAATTGAGCTTACCTTGTTCGTTGTTCTGCCCACCAGGTGGCGCTGCGTTCCTATGCTTTTGACCAATTTTGTGCGTGTATGCTATTTTTACCTTCCTCTCATAAATAGCAAAATTGGAATGTCTTTGGTGTTACCAGAATGTAATCTGGCCATAGATGAAAAATGATGAAAGTATGTTAATTTGTGACGAAGAAATGGGACATGAAACTTTTGGACCATGCGTCGGAAAGTGTTACTGCTATACCTAATAAGTAAACAGGAGCAGTTCGGTGCATGTATTGCAATATTATTAGTATTGTTGTGCAGAATGCTTTGCATTAACACAGATGTATTCCCTGGATAAACCTTCTCAAAATTTGTGAATTAGATAATGAGGCAATAATGCATTCTCTCGTAGGACACGCATATATGGTGTTAAGATTTTTTTTTTTTTTTTTTTTTTTTTTTTTTTTTTTGCTGCCTTAAGCAATCTGACATATTGGCTTATATCTTGGTAATTGTGCTATACTAGTTTTGTATTTGCAAGTGCATACCTTTCTTATAGTTTTACCTTTCCAATATTTTAAAAGAAGGTACCTGCAACGAAAAAGGGTCATGTTTGTAGGATTGTAACAATCCGCAGCTTTTCCACAGCCTGCTCTTACCTTTGGCCTTAGCATCATGAGCGCCCGGTACGGCGCCTGACTGACCGCATATGATTACTCCGATGGGACTCGTTTCGTGCTTTACAATCAGAAACCACAACGAGTAACACTGACTTCTCTTGTTTAAATGAAAAAGGCGCAAGATCCCACGACAGTGAGTGATGATATATATTTCAAATCATGCTGTTTATATATGATTTTAGGATAGAAGCATTCGTCGGTACTTTGAACTCCATGTTCCTTAAACAATTTTAGAGAATAAAGTTCTATTCATTTCAATTCAATTCAACCGCACGAAACTATAATTTCTTCCCTCCAATACACTCCTTGCGTAATAGCTGTCCCTTGTATGAAACAGTAGTTCGACCAACACAAAAGGAAGGGTCTTTCAGTTCCAATAGACCCAATGGTTTAATGGTTAAGACAAGCCGTTCACATGACTCACTTGTTAATAGCCGTCCAGAATTTCGGGGGAAAAAAACGGTATATTTGGGATGTCTATGTCGACTTGCCGCTGATAGCCCCAAAGACAGAAGAAAATAAGTAGTGGTTTAGCTGAAATCATTGAAGAATCAGCCGTTGGTAGGAACAAAAGAACTATGCTCTAATAGTTAAGACGGATCGTTTTAACGGCATATTTGTCCAGAGCGTCCAAATTCAAATACTACACTGTATCCATTGATTTTATTTTTTGTAAAAAGTGAGAAAAACACCTCTAATGTCTAAGTCAAGCCACGTCAAATTTTCTCAAAGATAATAGCAAATAAGCAATGGTTTGACTGAACTCATTGAAGAATAACCACTAGTGGGAACAACAGGGGCATGGTTTAACTTCTTTTAACTCTTTATAGTGCCGAGTTTTGGGCTGAGTCAATAGCATTCGTATGTTCTCTGGAACAACAAGTATGTTAGTACTTGAATAAAAGGTCTTTTTGAAAAGAAAATGAATCCAACATCCTTATTACAATTGAGAGCAGTACGTCCAAAGTAGTTCGTCTTTAGTCGCAGTTGGCAGTGAAAGAGTTAAAGTTCAACATGTAAAACACAAAGCAGTTATCGTTTTGCATCACTGGGCGGTGTTCACCAGCTTGGCGGGGGGGGGGGGTGGATCTTTATTTTAAGCTAGAAAATCATGACGCAACACCAGTACGATGTGTCTAAAATGTCCGGGAAGCAACAAGTTATTGCAGGTATCCCCATGAACAATTTCCATAAATGCATTTTCTACATATGTCTGTACATGAACCGAATAAAACCACTGAAGAGCAACAGGATTCCTGTTGCTATATAGGACATAAAAAGAGTCCCTATGTTTTTCAGGAACAGTACGAACATATATGACTCAAAAATGATTAAAAAGATGATGAATATATTCATTCAATCCTGAACAGCTTCTCGAAAATGTAAGCTTAGAACATTGTTACCTCTAGGCTTAAAGAGATGATTTTTGCCAC
Source organism: Hermodice carunculata (assembly GCA_964020975.1). Lineage (NCBI taxonomy): Eukaryota > Metazoa > Annelida > Polychaeta > Eunicida > Amphinomidae > Hermodice > Hermodice carunculata. The sequence continues at coordinate 50,215,055 of OZ026622.1, forward strand.
ACACACCATACCCTATTGAAAACCAGCAATTATGGAGGATTTTAAATTTTATTTAGCTTTCGAAATATAGGACAATCCAAAAGGACAGACATCTGCAAATTTTTCATTATTTAAAAACAGCTGCTTTTATTACCATCTTCCATCGCTGCAAATTTGATATGTATGTATGTATGTATGTATGTATGTATGTATGTATGTATGTATGTATGTATGTATATATGTATGTATGTATGTATGTATGTATGTATATTACGAAATGCAGCTTCCGTTTTTTCTGTTAACAGAATGGTGCACTCTTTCTTTGGGAGGGTTCCTTTTATGACAAAAAGATATTACCTTTCAAATCTTCATCATTTAAATGGGCCTATATCCAGACCATGTGCTGACGTACCTGTCATTGATTACTGTTAAGTTCATGTCAGATCATTACAGTTTAACATGTACTTTCCGAACAACCCAGAAGCAGGTATTAATCTTTCATCGGTGCGACATGTTATGCTGAGTTTCCTTCAAATCAATTAGCGGTACATGAATAGCAAACTTGCACCGTATTAGTGGTAATTTGTCTTGCGTGATAAGTAAACATACATTGGCGGCGCACTTAAAACTGTCACGTACGCATCATGTACATACGTATAACATGATCCAGTAGATATCTAATTCATCTTAGTTCAATGCTTTCTGAACATCTTCTTTCAGTCTGCCTTCAGTCTCATAAATTTGTCATAATACAAACACAATATGCAAATTCCACTCGTCCATGATGAATGGAACCCATCGATGTTTGTAACCCATCAAAGTGTTGGCCAACTTGCACAGTAAATTTCGAGTTCCATTCCGTGTCATCTTAATACTAAATATTCATTCAGATTCACCGATTATTATTGCTATTATAAGTCCATTTTTGTTCGGAAATAGAAAGACTCTAGCACAAGAAATTGAGAGATAGTCAGGTAGTTTCGATTCATTTATTTGGTTCATTGCCCATTGGTCTGAACATGCCGCTATATTCAGACATCGTAGGCACCGTTGAACCGGACAATGCGCATACTCCCAATGCACTCCGACGCAAATTCAGGTTGCTTTCTCTTTTCGTTTACATTTGATTCCAAGTAGACACTCTGCTTCCAACACATTCAGCGGAGGAAACGTAATGTGTACCGAGCCGTGTACGGGTCCAAAGAAACGGAGGGACCTCGCTTATGGGTAGAGTATCTTCTTGCAAGCAAGCCAAATGCAAATATTAATACAGTGCCGGCCGGGAGTCAACATTATTGGGCACAAAGCAACTTTTTAGACCACCAGATTTGTTGACTGACATTTCCGTAGGCTCATAATATGAACAGGATTTTTTCCTTTATCGCAAGCCATATTGATTTTTATTGCCGTCTCACAGATTCCTGTGTACCAAAAGATTAAGTTTACAGCGATCGATGATGAAGATGAGGGCATTGTCGACAATGGCTTTAGCCTCCATGTCATAACGCACACATATATGGTTTTAATTTGCGCCTTTATGCTGTCTGCATTTTTGAATATAAGATCAAAACACTGCTGTAGTCTCGATGGCATATCTGAGATTCAATGTGTGCTTTTAAAATAAGTAGTTCTGACGGGCCATTTTATGTGAGACATTCAGCCTCGCGGCTGACCGACTTTGGCCTAGTTATTAAGTTAGTCTTGATAGGCCCTTTTATAATTAGTGTACAGCCACGAATATGAGTGACCTTGGCCCGGTTGTAGATTTGTTGCTGAAACTTAAAGCTCCTTTAACGACAATCATTCAATCAACTGGGCGAGTGACCCTGGCGTGGCTGCAGAAACACATGAAAGAACTGAACCAAGATGTTCGAAAAGTTTTGAATCAGACATGAGACGGACTGGCATAGTACTACTACTACTACAACTACTACTACTACTGCTACTAATACAGTAACTACTGCTTCTACTACTACTACTACTACTACTACTACTACTACTACTACTACCACAGCCACCACCATCATTATCAACAGAACTAACCCTTTTTAATCAGGCCAGTGTTGTGACGGAGTTAAATCTAGAATGCGTCAAAAATATCAAAAAGCAGATACCACTATTGACATGAATGCAAATTAATTATGCGGTACCAAAAAGTGTGCGTTCAGCTTATATCCGTACATTGATCGCATGTATTGTCACATCCGTTTGCTTATTGGTTTACATTGATCACGTGCAGTGTCGTTTAATATGATATTGCTTACCTCTGCAACTGCCCTGACGGTGTTGCACCATGATGTGCTTTTGTTTCCAGTCGTGAGCTGATTCTGCTTGGTCAAGAAATGATCAGCCAATCAGATTTCCCGTATCATCGGATTGCAGCACAACCAAATGACAAAAGCAGACGATCAATCCTGTAATTGTTAGCATCACACACACACACGCATACAGACGCTTTACATATTAATGCAATGGGTGTTTCCTACGGTTAGCATATAATAAAACAGTTATGACACTTTAATTCGGGCCATATGAGATTTTATGGAGCAAAGAAAATTAATATCAACGGGCGCAATCGATATTGATTTCCGTTGCTCCATAAAGCCTCGTATTGTCCTAATAAAAGTGCCATAATTGTATACGTTATCCCGCGCCGAAGCTAAAGATAAACCACTTCTTAGGACAAACCTCTAAACTCAACGCATTAGTTTTTAATTATGTTTGGTTAAGCATGCTTAGTATGCTGTTATATCTTCCTTCTATAGTCTTGCCGGCACAGTGAGGAGTAATAAGCCTGTGAGGACTTCTTCCTCGGTTTAATTTGCATGTACATAATTTTTATATCATTGCAAAATTATTCATGTTTTAACTAAGATCTGTATGTACATGTAACTTGTATAATTGGCTTAAAGAGACAAGCTGATCTGGATTGTATTCAGCGCGATGTATGTTATGCACGTTTCCTGACTTCTAAGCACACGATGATCTATATTATTTATGCCACACTGCGTTTGGAGTGAAGAAAACATCGATGCAAGTCTGGTTTGCAGGTAAATATATTTTACACACGGTGAGAAACGTATACACTAATCATCTGCACTATGGGATCATTTAAAGTGTTTGCTTTGAGATTTTTAACGTCGGTATTATTATTATTATTATTCATGCCTTTTTTTGTGATAATTTGATGGGGCAGCTTCCACCAGAGTGACAGGGCACAAAGCATCCCAAGTTTAGCTGGTATGCTGCTACAGATTCCGGTTTTGCTGGTTTAACTCCATCAGTATTATTTTTAATCAATGTTTTTTTTTTTTACGAACGCCAGGACAAATACAAATTTAAATGTCAATGTCAAATGTCAAGAAAAGTCCGTACAAGTGCACTGTTCTTGTCTTATTTATGTGTGAGTGGAACGGGATTTAAAATTTCAGTCAGTTTAGTCAAACCTGTTAGAATTTGCCACACTTTGATTCTTAAATCAATGAAAAGTGAACACCTGGATAGAAAAGAAGGTGAGGTCTTTGTTCGATCTTTGAAAAGTTTGCAAATCTCTGCAAACGTTTCGAGTTGCATGGGATGTTTTCTGCAATTCCTAATTTTCTCAGGAACCCCTTTGAGTCAAATATTTCAATTGATTGTTTTGAAGTGATGCATCTGAAAAGAAAACCGTCATCATACATGGCTACTTATATTAGCTTGTCCTTTGAAAGGAAGTCATCAATCTCCCAGCAAACGTTTTCTACGTACTTTATATTCATGAATTTACGTAATTGGGGTATTGAACTGCCATAGTTTCTTTGGTTTTACCCCATTTAATCCTGTTTGTAATACAGTTTTGTTAGTCAACGACACGTATGGCCAGCTAAACTTAAAACTGACACAAAAGGCTTACTCCTTAATCTGGTCCCTGTACTTAGGCTATGTGTTGTGATATTGCATTTTAAGTCTATGACCATATTTAATGTTCTGATTGTCAGGAAAGGTCGCAAAAAGACAGCCAACCAAAGTCCTGTTGCCATAGTGACGGAACTGCTTCTTATTTATAAAACAACAGAAGCTACTGGATAATTGAAAGAAGTAGCTTAGGCCTTCATGCGTGTGGTGCAACTGGATCACACCACCATGTCACACGGATGGCACAATCAAACCAGTCCATAGACCGACTCCAAAAGTAACTCTCTACATACATACACAAAAAGATGACATGCTGCAAATATATCCATTTACGTGATTCACTTTCTTATTTTACTATTCTATTCCAATGACCAGCTTACAAAGCCTCTATTATAAATAGGAAAGCTGACCTATCTTTCGAATTTTACCTTTTTATGACACATCGTCCTTTCAGCGTGAAAAGAATGATGGTCTTCAAACTGTCTCTTCCTCTTGTATGAAGTTAAATGTGTTCAGTTTATAAGAAATATTCCGCGAACTCATATGCCCTTGGTCTACAGCTTTCCTTGGCGCGCTCTGGGCACGAGGGCACATCGTGCCCAGAGCGCGCCAAGGAAAGCTGTTTAGTGCGTCTTAATTAGACCAGGACATGGTTAAAATGTGGTAAAGTAGACATGATATCAATTCTGCATAATTTTTCTTGTGTAAAAACTTGTTTATCACAGCAGATGTAACACTTGCATCGATAACCGTATCAAGGAGGCCATTACTGTGGTGCAAGAAATGTGCTCCTTACCTGCGGACCGGTATAATTTTCATTTCCTGATTGTTGATCAAGCCGTTTTGAATAAAACGGTTTCCCGAAGTTCTTCTAGTAAAGCAGTACAGTTACTTGGTTTCGTAATCTCCAAAATAATCTTGTAATGATATTCAGCATCACAGAGTATCAATCGATAACCGTCATTGGTGTTTGCGAGATGTGTATTTCTTCAATAGGCACACATAATGCTGGCCCGGTTTATTGAAAACTAGACAGTCTGCAACAAATGAGGCATACAGGTGAGACAGTAGCCAAGCGAGGGTCATTAAGCCATGTGACTGAATTTTCACTACAGAAGACTTAAGGTTTCGTTCTTTTCCATTTATAAACAATCACAAGTGATACCCTTTTAGAAAGAAGAAACTATTATTTGGCATCAGGGAGAATGTACTTGGAATAGTAGCCATATCCATGGCACCCTGAACATTATTGTTTGTTGGGTTTGTGATGTTTAACAGATATACTCAAAGCGACCATCACTGTGATAAATTAAATTTTCTGTATTTCCAAAAGGAATCTCAACGGTAAGAGTATATTCCGGTTTAGTGTGTCGTGCTGCTGGATTAGATACGTGCACAGGCTATGACCAATTGTAATCATGCATATTGTTGGTATGCTTATATATTGCATTTGCGTGTAGTTATGCTGTATAGATATTGATAAGGTTTTCAGGGGCGGTTCCACAATTTCATGAAATGGGGGGGGGGGGGGGCAAAGGCCCGGGGTCTTAGGGCCCCAAAGGTGGGGGAGGGAGAACCCCCGGGAGCTCCTGCTTATTCAGAAATAGTATTGGTCAAAAAGTGCTTTTCATGGCAGTAGATTTTTTATATTTAGGGCCATATGTAAAGCGTAGTCTTGCCGCATTGCCCCCCGCCCCCCCCCCCCCCCCCGAAAATCTGCCAGGTGTTTTTGCAACATTTTGGAACATTATCACAAAAGCCTACACTAGTTAGACGTGGTAAGGCAGATGTACTTTTTGGGCAGGCGAGCAATCCCTTTATAATAGACAATGCAATGAAAAATAAAGGTGGCAGGAGAAGGAGTCGAGATGAAAGAGAAACTGAAACAGCTGTTCTAAGCTTTTTTTTTCGATGTAACTTGCGTACAACTTCCTAAGTTTTGAATTTTGTGTGCCGTATTACTTTTTTCCCGTCAAGTTTGTATTTTAAACATATGTTGAAGTAAAGTTATGTACCACAATAAAATTTGTGCCAATAGCAAGTGGATTTCTATGGCGAAGAAAGCTGTTGGTTTGCGCTTCGAAAAGACATGGTCATTTTCAAAATCACGCCTCAGGATAATCGTAAAGGTGACAACATAACAATCAACATGTAATCATTCAGTGCACTAATATATTTATTTGTTCCGCCAAACACACCAAATAGCGGTAATTCCCAGAAAAAATGTAGTGCCTGCTTGAGATCATGACGTAAACGTCTTTAAAGTTAAAAGGTTTTACTCTTTTTCACGCACCCGTACCGTTATATTTATTTTTAGTGAATCTTGCAATGCAAACGGCAATGTTGTAATGACACATGTATCTAATGTAACATTATACCTTGCACGGGTGGCTGATTGGACACGGACAACAATCAATATGTACTCTATTCCAAAGTGATGAAGAGTTTGACGATGGTCACTTGTTAGTGGTGCCCTCGGTGAATCATCACGAAGAAACAGGGACATTTGAAAGCATTTTCCGCATAAGCATCTGCACTGTGCAAAAGCGTATACTTCATCCAAATGAAAATTGATCTCATTTCATTTTGTTTCATTATGTCTGGGTACCTGGGTACCAGGTTCTTTCTTTCTTTCTTTCTTTCTTTCTTTCTTTCTTTCTTTCTTTCTTTCTTTCTTCCTTTCTTTCTTTCTTTCTTTCTTCTTTACGACCAAATTTGTCCGGAGTTTTTCACGGGTACTAAAATTCCGGAAACCACCATACTTGGCATACTGACTGACCTACCGGTGACATTGCGCACCTGGTTTGGAATAGTCATGATGTTAAACATTATGCAAATTAGGGGCAATTAAAGTTTTTAAAGCTCTATATCTTCCAAAATACAATATGTAGACAAAGATTTCTAACTTACACATGTAGGTTTGAGACATCTCGCAAATCCAGTATAACATAGCCACAGAGATTTAAATCATGCTAATTAGAAGCCTTGAAAAATTTTAAAGTTAAATATTCCAACTCCGATTACAGGTTTCTGGCAAAGCCGCATCCAGTGAACCATGAACCAAAGTTGTAGGATTTTAATTTATGCAAGTTAGGTGAACATGCAAAATTTAAATCTTGAATAGCTTCAAAACTATTATAGACAGAGGTGCCATTCTAACGTTTTAAACGAAAAAGGAAAGTACACAAAATTAAAAACTTGAATAACTTCAATACTATTAAGATAGTAGTGTCGTTCAAACTTCACTTTATACCTTTGTGACATAGCCACATCCAATGAACCAAGAACCAAAGTTGTAGCATTCTAATAAATGCAAATTAGCCTCATACACAAAATGAAGATTTTGTTGAACAAAGGCAAAATGTAGCATTTCAAACTGTTCCCATTTTTAAGGCACTCAGACAAATTTGCTCTGAAGGAAAGACTTGCTAGTTCTTTTTTTCTTTCCATGGTACCCAAGTTTGTACGGAGTTTTTCTGGGACACCATTATTCTGAAAACCACCAAACTTGCCATGGTGACTGACCTGCCAGCAAATTGGCAGAGATTAAAAATTAAAAGCTCCATATCTTCCAAACTATTGCAGATAGGCACAAAATTTCAGTGAGCATGTAAAGGTTTCAGACACCTGCCAATATAATGGGCGGTAAATGAAAGTTGCAGAATTTTGGATTATGCTAATTAGAGGCATTGAAAAATTCCAAAGTTGAATATGTCCAAGACTATCATGGATGTAAGTGCTATTCCAACTTCAGTTTATAAGTTTTTGGCAAATCCGCATCCAATGGACCATGAGTCAAAGTTGTAGGATGTTAATTTATGCAAATTAGAGGCATTGAAAAATTTCAGAGGTGAATGTCTCCAAAACTATTATAGATAGAGGTGCCATTCCAACTTCAATTTGTAAGTTTGTGGCAAAGCTGCATCCAATGAAACATTAAGGAAAGCTCTAGGATTTTAATTTATACATTTTTAATGTAGAAAATGTCAAGCTTGAATAGCTTCAAAACTACATTTATATTATAGATAGATGTTTCATTCCAACTTCAATTTGTACGTTTGTGACATAGCTGCATACAATGAACCAAAATTATTTAAACGCACAAATTTTATTTTGCACAACTTCACAACCATTATACATAGAGGTGCCATTCCAACTTCAGTTTGCGGGTTTGTGACATAGCCGTTTCTGATGAAGCATGAACCAAAGTTGCAGAATTTTAATTCCTTCAAATTAGGTGAATATGCCAAAATTAAATCTTGAAAAGCTTCAAAACTTTTACAGATAGTGCTGTCTTTCAAACTTCAGTTTATAAGCTTGTGTCATGGCCACATCCAATGAACCAAGAACCAAAGTTGTAGCATATTCATTTATGCAAATTAGGCTATACACGGAATTTAGATCATGAAGAACAATGGCTAAGTGTAGCATTTCAAACTGTTCTCATTTTGAAGGCCTCCAGATTTGCTGTGAAGCAGATCTCTTTTCTTGTTTTATTTTCTGTAACTAAGCCTAGAGCCCATTCAAACCATGAATAACTCAAGTCGTAATAGTGTGAAGAGTATAAAGACCATGAATTCATTGGTCAATGGTGTGCTAGGTGTCCATATGTAGATATTATATTTGGAACTCTTAAAAGTATTTCATGTATCTGAGATTAAACACACATATCAGGTAAGTGTTGTGGACAATTGATTGAGGAAGGATGCATTGTTGTATCAGACGACGATCATAGTTTTATTGTTGTTGGAGGGTTATGGGGTGCCAAACGTTTTCACCCGGTGCAAATGGCTCTGTGAGACAATAACATGCACAATGTGGCATTAAGTATTTGATATATCCGTGGTCGTTGATTATGGTTATGTTCCATGTAGTGAGGTAGATCCCGCGTCACCACACAGTCATTTAAAAGGTGCCGACACATGGGCAACATCACATAGCTACGTACTAGCATTCCCGAAGGATACTTACACCATTGCTGGCAATCGGTCCGGGTTACCGAAGTAAATATGTCTTGGTTATATTGTGCTCACACCTTTGGGAACAATTTACCTATAATTGGCCCACAGTTGAATTTAGACTATTACCTGAAGTTATCAACCTGTTTGTGTTGTTTTGTTTGACAGATATTTTTTGTCCATGATGAATCTTGTAAACGGAGGGTGAATCACATATTCCTACACAGTGACGTAGCTCTGACAGGCCGTGCTCGGAGCACGTGTTTCCTGGCTATGGCAGGCAAACACAGGCATAACTTTTGATTCTATCTATGGACTCGCACTTTATCTTGCATATTTTCAATGAAAGGTTTCTGTGTAACACCAATAGCATATTTTATCTTAAAAAGTAACGCAACAAAAGTGATACGCCTTTATGCTAATCTGAAAATACACAGTTAATATAATGGTGGCTTCATCTTTCCATGTCACCCATACTATCCATTTCTGAGATACCTAACGACGCGGTGGTGTTCTTGTACTGCAGTTCAATAATTTAACCCTTTCGTCGTGCAATGACCCAAAGGTGCTGGTAGTCAAATGCCGTGTGCGTCAAACTTTTTGGCTAATTTCACTAGTAATGAAAAACAATAGGTATTAGACTTGAAGATGAGACCTTTAAAATTAACATGACCCAGATCAACGGCTATTCTTGACGGGGCTTTGGCGCGTAACCCACACCAGCAAAGCTGTGGACTCAGTCCGGGTAGGCTATATGGAAGGAGAAACAACTGGCTGGCCAGTGACGACTGCGCACTCAAAGTGCTTGTCAACAAGGTTCTGGTTTCCCGTGTTTCGCACAATAAACACCAGCACAACAGCCTTGAACTGTTTGCAAAACACGTCAATCAAAAAGAAATAGCAAGTTTGCGGCGATTCAAATAGATGCTTAGCAGAAAAGAATATAGGAGTCGATACCCCTTTTTTCGACTAAGCCGACTTGTCAGTCAGCTGAACTTATAGGAAGGGTCTGCCTCGACTTCTCCGAAACCGTCAAAAGTTTCTTTACCAGTGTGTTCAAATGGTCACGTTTTAGCGATTTGTGGAATTTTAAAATGATTTTCTGATTAATTTTTCCAAAATCGTAAAAACATCTTCTCTGAAAGCGCTTGACTAACGGCTTTGAAATTTCATTGGAACACTTTTTATCACCTCTAAATCTTGTTACTCAACAGGTGGCAATGCTATTTTTGTATCTTTTACATGAATTTTTGTGCGTTATTGCTATTTTTCTACTCAAACTGACATATTAGCTTATATCTGGAAAATGATAGATTTTATGTCCACAGCTAGTATGAAACACTGGCGGGAAAGTACCTATGGGTATTCTTCTGGTGTTGTTAATTTTGACCTCGAGTGACCTTGAACGGTCAAACTGACATGTTGTCTTATGTTTTGCTAATAGTGGATCTTGTCACTTTTCATTTAATAAATGATAACTCTAGATCTGTATGACAAAATACTCTGATACCACAAACAACGACGATGATATAACAGAAAGATGACCTTTATATTCTTGCGAAGGTCACAGGGTCGCTTCAGTCTGTGCATAAAGGTCAGCTCAGGACATATCCATCTCAGGCCTCTTGTTTCCAAAAATATATACTTTCCGACAAACGTTTATGGAATTTGAAAGAATATAGAAAATCAAAATTGTGTGTTATTTGTGTCATTGTATTAAATTTGGAAACCCCTGCGTGTCTGGTGAAAATACGTTTGAAAGTTGGATCTCGAATTGAAATGAACAGGCCAAACATTCCTCATTGTTTGGAATTGATTTATGACATCATGGAAATGAATGTATCAAAATATGCCGTCCTGTATTTATCTATCCTTGCGTGATGTTGAATTGCCAAAATATCACCGAATGTTGGGATCGTCGACCGACGGAAAGTCTATAATTTGTTTTCGGTTCCAAATTCTGAAGGAAAAAGTAACAGTGGAAAAAATAGCTGTGATTTACCATGCGCACTGGCGCATGATGAAGGTTGTCTCCGGGGTCACACAGGGTTATATCACAAAGGTTGCCTGTCACAGTTGCATTGGTGTGGGAGGGTTGGCTAATGGGGTTCCCTCCATGCTACACCACGACTTGTCCTGAAATGCGCGCATTGCCTTCACCTGAAGCAGCCAGGTCACTTACGCTAGTGGTTCATTCTTGGGCTGATCAGCCTTATCACACAAAACTCTGCTCACTGGGGATCCACCATTTGCTGCACTCTTCCATCTTTCGTTTAGAAGATTATGTCGTAATCACGGTTATGCCATTACATGGTACAATTGGAAACCTGTAATATATTCCTAGCCACTGTGTTATCACTGAACCTTAAAGGGAGTGCATGATGACACATGGTCTCATGTTTTGCGTGTATGTATCTACACCAGTTTATTAATTTGACATGACTGGGACATATATTATGGCAAGTCAAGGTTGGGAGCGTTGGTTTCTCCCCCGTTGCCCTATAATCAATATGTACATCGATCTACATTGTTCCTTTAAAGGAATTTAACATAAAACCCATTTACATATGTGCAAATGGAAGTTTCACGTGAAAAATTGGTGATCTTGTAGGTCTTTTTTTTTTCTGATGGAAACAGAAAACAGTTGCTCAGGTACATGAAGAAGCAGCAATCAAAAAGGCAAAATCTTGACGTTGGTATTCTTCATTCTGTTGCAGAAATCAGCAACATATGATAATTCAGTCATTTCAGTACCATGTCCATTCACATATATCTATAATCCAGAGAACAAAACAAACTTTCACGCAAGATACAGTATTCTATCAAAGAATGTATGACGTGATCTACGTGAATATGTAAATACTCAATATTTGTCGTAATTTCAGGTGTTGACCAAAGTCCTTGCATGTGATGAAGTGGTGGCATAATTACAGATTATAGTTGTCTCGCATGATCAAGATGCTCTTTTGCAGTGTGCTTTTTCCCCATATGACACGTGGTCAAGTGGTGTATTCAATGAGCCATAGAAATGCAAGACCACTTTCCAGATGATTTTTTTTCTCTGCTGTATGTTTAGGCTGAGGTGGCAGTTGGTTAACCTGATGGTTGGGCCAATGGTCTGATTCATTTACACCTAGGTTATACTCCATGCTATATGTTGGTATCTGATGTGTGATATTCCCATCTTGATATAAAACACTACCTGTCATCTTTTGGAAAGGTGTACATAGGTGGGCCTATTTCCTCTTTCACTGAACTTTATATGTTGGAGACATTATTTTCTGTTCAAATTTGTTTTTCCATCTAGGTTTCTTCGACGTTTCGTCTTACTAAGACTTTGAACTGAACTATATTTCATTGCGTAAAAGCTTGAACGAGAGTTGTACATCATGCTGGGGGGGGGGGGGGGGCTGCTGCCCTGCCAGCTGTAGCACACAGCTGCTTTATTATATATGAATCTTGGTGCAGTCTTTTCTGACCAACTGATTTAGTTTCAGCATCTGCATTTATGGGCTTTGGGTCTTGTTCAAGCGATCACCTGTGCCTTGAGAGATTGAGGTAGAAGCATGAATATGCACAGAGACAGGAGAGTAGCCTCTTTTGTTTCTGTGCTACAAGTTGTTCTGGTGGCTGTATCTGTCTGAGTTCCGCACAATAGTTTACTGGGTGCTTTGTTCATGGTATCTTGCATTTCTGGAGGCAGAAGCCTCTTGTGTTGAATTTTGTAAAACATCTGCCTGGTAATATACGCAATATCGTCCAAGGACATAGGAATTATAAGGGTGTGTGTGTGTCAACACACTATTTTCTGTTTTTCTTGAAATTCGTTCTTTCTTTCTCCTTTCTTTTTTTCCAGGAAATATGTCCGAGACTTTTCTCGGTCACTATTATGCATAGGAACTCCAAACTTGGCATGTTTATACCTCCATACAAGGAGTTTGGCCTTTTTATACAGAGGAATGAAGATGTTTAAAATTATTCAAGTTAGGGGCATTTGAAATTTTAAATCTTGAATATCTTCAAAAGTATAACAGATAAAGATGTCACTCCAACTTCTAGTAGGGGGTTATTGACCAGTGCACATCTAATGAATTTAAAACAGAAGTTGTAGCAATTTAAATTATGCTAATTAGGAGCATTTGAAATTTTAAAACTTGAATATCTTCAAAACTATTAAAGATAGAGATGTCATTTTAACTTCTACAAGGGGGTTGTTGACCATTGCGCACCTAACGAATTAATAATAAAAGTTGTAGCAATTTAAATTATGCAAAATAGCACCATTAGAAATTTTAAATCTTGAATAACTTCAAAGCTATAATAGATAGAGATGCCATTCCAACTTCTATTCCTGTGTTATGGAATAGTTGTATATGGCCATACCAATATGCTTTGAAGACACACACACTGATTTGCTATGCAGCAAATTATCTTACCTAGTTTCTTCTACTGCTTTCATACATATACTTCCACCTTTGTAACGGTTTTGCCAAGAGACCACGCAAGGTTGTTTTACATTGCTTGCAGCAGAATTTCTATTCTAGAGTCCTATGGTAACAACAGTTGAAAACTTCAAGCATGTATTCGTAGATCATGGGAAATATGCTCTGATCATAATAAGCGTGGGGCCATTTAGACGGCCCTCGTGGTAGAATCTGATCACATTTTGGTTCCTTAAATGATATCTGGTTGTTTTCTTCGTGGTTGTGAAAACTGATCCAGTCTTTTTCTTCAGAAGAATCCGTCCTGCTTTCTTTTCATAGGTCACCCTTATTTCTTCTTCAATTGCACGCAGACTGCCCCATGTCAACTGGTCACCTTCCTCCTCCCTCTTTCTGATGATCAGTTGTGACTCGGCTTGGGTAAGATATGGAAGACTACACCATATTTCATATCTGATGGCATAAATAATATACACTATATAATTTTCGAGGTGTTGAGTTCTGCCAATAAGCATATTATTCACAGCAGGATATGCGAAGTGTATAATTTCTATACCAACTAATCACTGATCACACTACAGACGGCATGGTTTCTGACACGAACTTAATAAACTGTGAATAGGTCTGTCTAAATATATGAACATGTATGTTATAACAGTACAGGGAAATCTAATCAAAAGACGCAGGGTTCATATATTGGATAATCAGCCTGACCACACAAAGCTCTGCTAACTGGGAATCCGTCATTTACCACACAACTGACATGACTAGAAGAAGGTTGTTTTGAAATACAGATTTTGTGCTTCCTTTCTTCTTTCATGTGGCCTCCTTGTTCAGTCGTTAGCTCAGAGATGGTGGCAGAATGCAAATCAGTCTGTCCATGCTTCCGCTGCATGGGCAAGATTCTCGGGATTCTTGCGCAGTGGTGGCGCCCTCGCGGCTTCCATAATGTAGTCGGCCAGAAATGCAGGGTTTTTGCTGTGAAGCAAGTTCAAGCTGCTCTGCAGGTACACCGCGTCATCTGTTTGTTGTCCTAGGTTTAAACTTACATTCATGAAGAAGTTTGAGCTCCGTTCATGACACAGTTGGTCACTATTTACTTTATTATGTGAAGTAGTAGCAAAGATCACTTGACTTACTGCACTTGCAGTGTTAGTGTTTGCGGAAGTTTTCGAGCGCATGGTGTTTCTTTAGGGTGCTGTATGTGCGCCACTTGATGTCGTGTGTTAACGTGACGTTTGGATCCACAGAAGCATAGTTAATATTACGTTGATACCCATATTCTGTGTGACGTAGATTATGACTGAAGTGAATTATCGCCTTATCAGGAGTAGAACGCCTGGTCCGAGAGCTGTGCTTACGCATTCCTATTATCGTCTAAGATAAGTGTCTAATTCCACTTCTTCGAGCTTGAAGCATGCGACCGGTGTCCAGGCCCGTAACCGGGGGGGGGGGGGCAGGAGGTGGTTCAGGTGGTTCAAATGAACCACCCCGGGTCGGCTTAGGAGTTCCAGGCCCCCCTCCCTCGAAAAACAGAAAAGAAAAGAGAAGAAAAAGAAAAAAGAACGAAAATAGGACAAGAGAGGCTGAGAAAAACCATAATCAAGGGCAAATATGTTTAGTAGAAATAAAGGACTCCCATCCCCTCCCCCCCAAAGAAAAAAAATTAATAGGAGTTCCACTCTAAAAAAAATAATATTTCCCCACGGTGTTCGACCCTAAAAAGGATACAATGTATTTATATAATTTCATATAAATAAAAAACCAGGAGTTCTATCCTTAAAAATTTATTATTTTTTCCAAGGTGTTCCACCCCTTAAAGTTTAACATTTTTTCAAGGAGTTCCACCTAAGAAGGTTATATTTTAATTTCTCAAAGGAGTTCCATCCTTAACCTCACCCCCACCTCCGAAAAAAGAAAATAAAACCAAGGAGTTCCACCTTAAAAAATATAAATGTATTTCGCAAAGAAGTTCCATCCCACTAACCCCCCCCCCCTCCTCCGTAAAGAATCAAAACAAAAGAAAAAACAAAAAACAAAAAAAAAACAAAAACAAAAACAAAACAAAACAAACAAAAAAAAAACAAAAACAAAACAAAACAAACAAAAAAAAAAAACAAAAACAAACAAACAAACAAAAACAAAAACAAATGCGAAAATTAATATTTCCCAGGGAGTTCCAACCGAAAAAGGATGTAATGTTTTTCGATTATAAGTTGCAGCCCCTCCCCCCCCCCTAATATATATATGTAAACAAAACAAAAAAAGAAAAGAAAAAAAGAAACGGATCAGTGACCAAAACCCCTCCGCCTGGACGGACGGCCAGACAGATGGATGGATGCGTTTGTGATGACAATACCCTTCCGGTAGGTCAAGGTTACTTCTGTTTGACCTAATGACAAAGCTTTGGTCAAAAATGTGCAATGAGCAGAGATATCATGACAAGGCCATTTTTGTTCAATGCAGCACTGTTACCTAACTATGTGACCCAGGGACCTAGTTTTCAATAGGCATCCGATGCATCCTTAGGACCAACTGTCATAAATAATTGATGAAGCTACATTCAATATTTTGTCAAATATTGTGTAAGCGCTTTTTTCTTCAATGTAGTATTGTGACCTAAATACGTGACCTAGTGACCTACTTTCAATAGGCACCTGCAACACCTCAATGGCGCCCTGTGATAAAAATCATTCTCTGCAAAGTGAGTATTTTTGGAGATATGGCATGGCAAGGCCATTTTTCTTCAATGCAGCACTGTGACCGAAATGTGACCCACTGACATAGTTTCCAATAGATGTCTGGGGCATCCTGAGAACCAACTGTCATTAACAATTGGTGCAGCTACAATGAGTAATTTAACATTTGAAGATAGCATGGTAATGCCATTTACTTTAATGCAGCACTGTGACCTAAATATGTGACCCAATGACCTAGTTTTCAATAGGCATCTGAAGCATCCTAAGGAGCAACTGTTATAAATAATTGATGAAGCTACATTCAATATTTCTCTGATATTGTGTTAACTCCGTTTTTTTTATTGTAGTACTTTGACCTACATATGTGACCTAGTGACTTAGTTTTAATATTTTTCCCAGGAGATCCACCCTAAAAAGGATATAAAGTATTTCGCAAAGGAGATCCACCCCCTTAAATAAATAAATAAATAAATAAATAAATAAATAAATAAATAAATAAATAAATAAATAAATAAATAAATAAATAAATAAATAAATAAATAAATAAACACAAACAAACAACAAATAAATAAATAGAACAAAACCAAGGAGTTCCACCCTTAAAAAATATATTTTTCTAAGGACTAATGTTGGTCATGTATATTTACAGATACCCATTCGGGATCTATGACTGTGCAACATCTGATGCCAATGAAGTTGCTTCAAAGAATAACACCACTGATATGTTCCACATTTTGGATCAATACATAATCTAAAAGCTGCAGCCTGCAATGTGAGCATGTAATTTCCTCCATTTTCCGAAATCGTGCTGGCCTCTGGTCACATGACCTCATGTTAGCGCATGGAACTGATGGGTCACTGAAGCAGGATGTTACACCATAGTGTCACGGAACTATGAAATATTTTAAAGTTACATGTATTAATTTGCGAAATTTAAGTGTAAACGTACAGGCTGTATGTCCTTAGTTTTTTTTTTTTTTTTTTATGAAAAGATGTTGTTGTATCATTTCAAGTGGATCGGTTTGTACAGCTACTATTCTTATCAGCATAAGACTGCGGTGGTACCTCTTTACTCAATTGGACTTGCGTTATTGGCTTCGGGCTGCATACATGACAATAGGAACCATGCAAATGTCAGAACAATAAAATTGCATTGGCTGGTTCTGATTGTTACTGGATGTCAAGGTCCACCTGAAGATATGTGTTTATATAGAGTGCTACTTTCGTAAACCCATGTTTATCGTGTATAGTTTTAGTTGTTTCACCATTATGAACGAATGTACATGTACATGCAAAATGACCATCAGATGCCAGTAAATCTTACCAAAACTTTTCTGTCATAAAATCATGTCCATATCATATACAGTGATGAATACCAGGGTGCGACTGTCAACCGTACGCTCTACCAGTCTGTAACAGTTCTACATCTAACCCCACTTTAAAATTGATGAAAACAAGAGAAGAAGCTATCAAGAATGCTAAAAATGCGATGGAAAGTAGAAAAGGAAAATGGCACTTTTAGCTTCTTTTCTTGTTTTCGTGTTTTCGCATCCTACTTCTCTTCTCTTCCAGTTTTCGCCTTCTACTTTTCTAGTTTTGGCCGTCTAGATTTTTTTGTATTCTGTTTTTCGCGTTTTTGCTTTTCCAGTATTCTACTCTAGTATTTGGGGGATTTTTTAATGATTTTTGGTCCACTTTTTGATCAGATCTTTTAGGAAAATCTTTTTCCCTGAAACTGCGTAGCCAGTTGCTTCTTACCTGAGCGCAGACTCCTGGACGGCGCAAGAGACTGAGGGCGCCAGTCCTACTTCTTCTCCGAAACCGTCGGCAGGATTCACTTCAAACTTGGTGGTAATGTTCCTCTAGTGGGTCTCCAGCAAGTTTGCTCGCATAGTCACGCTTCAATTTTATTTTTGGGCTTCGTAATCACACTGGGACACTCATAGGCCCGCTTTAATGAACGAGGTTGTGTGTCCACTTTTGCCTCCGCGCTACGACATCGAATTTGAACAGCTGTGGGCAAAATGGATGCAAAAAGACGAGACGCCTTCGCTTATTGCAGAAATAGTGAGAATAAAAGAGTTAAAAAACAGCTTTTGAACTGGACATCGTATGAAAGATATGGGGTTCAATCGCGGTTTTATGGCTTATGTATCATTTATATGTGAATTTGCTTGCCATTTCCACAATATTCATAGATCTCGTGTGGCATGAGTATGTCTAGACAACTAACCTGAGTTCAGTACATGGACCACAACAACATGATCAAAATCAAATCGCTCACTCTGCACCTTCAAACAAAGGCTGGGAAGTATCTCCGCTGTTTGATTCAAGGCCTCTGCTAAATTTGTTCACGACAGGTGCTACGAGTGACAATAGAAACTGTTTTGTTCAGGGAAGACACATACATGTAAATGGGGTGTTGGATCCCAGATCGGCAATGAGTGTGCTTGTTTTCTGTAGCCCATGGTCAAGCGTGGTGATGGAAGGTTGTGTGGCGTCGATAGTATGGTACCAATTCTATAACAGGTTATTGTATCATTTTATTTTATAAGCCTGCACCAAAATGTAATGAAACCCATACATTTAGTATTATATAATTAGATTTGGTTTCACTTTCAGTTTCATACCAGCACACACACATTTTCTATTTGCCAGATTTTGTCAATGCATTGTTATTTCGTTGTAATAAGATAGGGTGTCAGAGTTAATCCATCAGTTGAAACCTGACAAGGCCACCCAAAGCTGCGAATTCGATGGAAAGAAACTGTGCATACTTGTTTTTATTTGCTGGAAGCTTTTATGTATCGTTGTATCGCCATCTGCGGGGCAAATACGAAACTGCTCCTCGCGATGGAAACATCGTTGAACCTGCGATTTTGACGTCTGAAAACAAAGGAACGATCGGAGTAAAGTTGCTTATTAGCCATAAATTGTTCGAAAAGTGGATAAGAAATATAGATATGCATATCGTTTGACGAAATATGCCAGGTTTTAATTACATTTTGAAGACTGTTCCGATGAACTCGTGTATTATCGCTCGACAACAGTATGCACATGTACCAGAAATAGTGAGAATTGAAAACTGGGAATCAACAAGCCGGAAGAAACGTTTCGAACTCTCTACCTCTGAATAATAGACACCATGACTTTATGAAAATTAGCTTTGCTCAAAACGCACGTTTTAAGTGCGGGCAATTACGGTACTGCCTTCAATGGCCATGGTAAACATAACGGGATCCACTGGTTAATATGATATGGGTAAATCCCAAAAAGCAAGCGAAGCTCCTAAGCCATATAGCCATATATTTGCCGCTAGGGCTTGGCTCTGTTGTGTTACATATATATGTATATGTATATATATATATATATATATATATATATATATATATATATATATATATATATATATATATATATATAGGCCTAAAGTGTCTCTCTCTATTTCAAGTATAATAAATGCTCTCAACACCTTTGTTTTCATGACCCTGTAGTGCCTCTCTTAATAGAAAGTATATCAAATTGTACTTTATCATATTTGTGTAATATTGCATTATGTTTTTGAAGGCCTAGATTGCAACTGTAAATTGAATAGTAGTTTGTAAAATGATATTTTGCACTTGGTACGCCAACGCACCAAGTAAATTGTGTATGTAGGATGCAGCTTATGCATGTCCAGTTTTGGTAGTTTAAGTCTATTGCGATGTCAAAACTAGGCTATAGACTTAAATATATACCTCTACCAGCACTTTTCTACCTGTGACTCACAGAGCAGGTCAACAAGCTACCTATAATGTTTGACACTAACTTTAAAAATGTTTTGTAATAGCCTGTTCAGACTTGTTTATTTATAATGAAAATCTACATAAAAAGAATAGATCAGTTCACAGACATTGAATGGTTATTACAATTTGTGCGCTACCAATTTAGTGATTTGATTCCTGCATTGACACTATTTTGGAATATTATTGAGTATATTTAATGTAAGACACTTCAGTCACCACATAAAATATAACACCAGCATGTACATACCTCTTTTCCATCCTCTGATATCAGAACCCACAAAGTTTTAATATCCAAACAATCTCATATTATTATCTTGATTATTCCCAATGTTTTCTGATCTGTAATGGATCCAAATTCTTACAAAAATACTTCCTCTGTGGGCACATAGATAAGAAAACTTGGGCACAAATATAAAAACCAAAACATATATATATATATATATATATATACTGAATGAAGTATAATACGAGTTTGAGTGGTTGTGTATTCAGAGAGCCTATTAATTTAAGGAAAAGTGCAATTTTATAATGATCACATAACAAAAGAAATTGCGCTTCATGCATATAATTCAGCTTCTTAAGCTCAATGATCTAAATTATTCTTTTGTAATTAACATGGGATACTTGTTTCACCGAATATATTTTGTAGGCCTACCATCTGTAGGTATAAAGAGCATTGTTACTTTAAATATCTGCAAATAAAATCCACAATAGCAGTTGCAATTTAAAATCAGATAAATGTACAGTATCAGTACCTATGGGCATTATGGAATTTGATAATAAGGCGATGGAATACAAATGGCCCAGCAAATAAAAAAGAAAAAAAAAAGAAAATGTTTAATTATGAATATGGTAATAAAAGAAAGTCTTGAATTAGAATTATAAACGTGAATCAGCTATGATACCTTGCAAATATCCTAATGAAATTTCACAATGAATAAACCTGCAATTTAAAAGTAATCAGATTCAGGGTACTCCGTTCACATGTCATGTTGACTGGCATAAGTAAATATCGGTGCAGGATAAAGAATTTCTTTTAGATAAGAACATGCAAAAGATTGAACACTTGGCCCTGAGCATGTAAAATACACCTCAAAATTCTTGAAATATTTTTTGAAACACAGAACAATGCCTGAGCCTATGGAACTGTCTCTGTCCTCTGAAATAGGTCAGGGAGTGCAAAAAATATGGAAATCATAAAACACTGATCAAATAATCATGTCAGATATCTTTTATTCACTTGGAAAATGTGTTTAACTGTGTGGTACATGTACTCTATATTCATTGTACCACTGATATGTGTAACTCATGTGGGCGCACAGTTTTCTTCTTAGAGCAGACAAGGATGGGATCCTTGTCACTGCATATATTGCGTGCCCATTGTCTATCTTCACTTTAGTGATCCCCTTTGTCATGTTTTCTCTGGACAAGTGCTCATTAAAGCAGCAAAGTTTTGAATGTTTTTATTCTTTGTAAACCTCAGTGTCTCATAACATCTTGTTCGACTTCAGGCCCACTGGCATATACTTTGTTGATTGGCTATATGGCCCTAAATATCTCTAGTGGCACATCACGATGCACTGTCACTTGAGATGGAGGTCTACATGTACAAATAGCAGGTTGCAGGCTTCCTTGGATGCACTTGATCCAATTCCTCACTTGCTTGATCTCCATTGATTCAAAATGAAGCAAATCCAATCACAGTTATTTCATCCATGACTTTGTTCTTCACATGAATTAACCAAATGATGTCCATCTAATTTTCAATGGATTTGAATGTACGATGAATAACTTTGCCGTTAGTATCTGTAATCAATTTTGATAAAAAGTAATTGGCAAACTTGATACGGCATATCTCACGTATAATACATGTTTATCTCTGTGCATCACTTACAATATCATGTAATCTTGCTGAAATGAACACGTTGCTCATATCAGCCCAGTATGAAAAACACTAACCAAATGTTTCATGTAAAATTAAATAAAATGCATATTTATAACAGGACATATTATCATAAAATCGGTATATTCTGTGATCTGTCAAGGCATTAAAATGTTCTCCGGGGTGCAAACCTTACCATGACATTGTTGATGTACCGTACAAGAAAAAAATCTGTTTAATCCAACTAAAGGGCAATACTTGGGTTCTCATAAGACCTTGTGCACTTCGATGTTGCGTCTAGATGTGCATGTCTCAAGTTTGTCTAAATTGTGCCGAAAATGACTTCTAGATTTTTGCCTCAAATGACACAGAGATGTTTTTTTTCATTTTTTATTTACCTGCATTTTCCACACCATCAACTTCTTCAACAGTTACTGATTATGATGCACCATTTGTTTATGTCGCGAATCATGCTTCAGTTAAGCTTTTATTTATTATGCCTTGCTAATGCTACTGCAGTGTGTGCAAGTGTTGATTTTATGATCAAAGCTGAGGCCTATTATATCATTATCACTCTGCCTAGGCCTATCGTATATTTCTGAAATCCTCGGGCATGGGTTAGTTGAAAATAACACCACGACATTGGTACGTGTATATTTCTACTCTGACATATTTTGAAAATTAATTTGTCTTTTTTAGCATAATGCCAAACTTAATTTCTGCCAAATTTTGGGCATAAGTACGTGATCAGGCCTACTGCTAGTGTTAGTGTACTAGGCCCTCTGACTGTTCCATGTTCGTTTACCCCGTAAGTATCCAACCAAAATGTTGACGACAAAGTATGCGAATTTTTACGTTAACATAGCCTAGGCCCCCACATTAAACGAAACTACCAATCAGCTGAATTCCAACCAAAAAAAAAGGGACACACTAAGTTGAAAAGTCTGGCATTTTTTCTATCCTGTTTTACCCGCACGACACCGACAATGTGTCCCTGGGTCTGACTAAAGAGAGGGTTTCGGTCCAGTACAAGCATATATATATATATATATATATATATATATATATATATATATATATATATAAATAGATAATAGCATGCTTTGTTGACGATATGAAGTATATCAACGAACACTGGATGCCATATAGCAGAACAAGTGAGCGAAGCGAAAGGCGGGGGTTCATATTAATTTAATGCAGCTAGTAGCATGGGGTAAAGACCTTGACAGATACCGATCTTAGGAAAAGGTGGTCATTATTAAAGACTCTGCCAAAGCACGCTGGGTCATCTGAGAACAGGATCAGTTTCTGATCCTCTTTTAATTGTTTTTTTTTTCTTTCTTTTTGCGGTCAAATCTGTAAAAAAAATCTTCTCCAAAACCGCCCAGCCAATACAACCTGTGCAAAATAAAACTCCAAACTTCCCGTTGTGAGGCGTGAAGATAGCGCGCATCGCTAGCCACCTAGTTACCGGTACGCTGGTCTCTTGTTGCTGTGGTAGGACACATTATCTCGCACCTCAGACTTCTGGTTTGCCATCGGCTAGACGTCCATGATGTTGCCGGTAATTTCAAATTATTGTAGGGGAATAGCGTTTGCACAGGATATGCCAATGTTGGACTTCTACCCCGAACGAAATGCCTGGAAAGGATTATTAACAAACTTGGACGGCTTCCAAGCCGCAGGTTGCCTGGTCATGTTCAACCATTCTTTCCTGCATTGCTTGTTCTTGTGGTGTTACGTACGCTACTAATTCAACCCGCAAAAAATGTAAACAAACCAGGTTGCAGTCTGTACCTTCCAAAATAACTTATAAACTCAAACACGTCATATGTCAAAATGTTCCTTGCAATATTCTAAATCACCTGAGAACAAGAAGCTAAAGTCATCATCGAAAATATTTTAAGATATTACCGCTGCCACAACCACAGTTCTGACAGCAGTCACGCCGCCTTGCGCCACACAGGACCGCGGCACAAAAGCGGGGTACCACATTATTATTATTATTAGTAGTAGTAGTAGTAGTAATAGTAGTAGTAGTAGTAGCAGTATTATTATTATTATTATTATTATTATTATTATTATTATTATTATTATTATGCCCCCTCCGAAGAAGGTGGGGCATATAGCGTTGCACATGTCGGTCGGTCGGTAGACTGTGGTTTCCGCACAATAACTCAAGAAGTTTTTAAGCTAGGACTTTAATAATGTACAGGTGTATTATTCTAGTCAAAAGCTAGGCAAAGTTTGAAGATGGTTGACCTTGATCTAATTTCCAAGGTCAGAGTGTTACCTGAGTTAACTTTGGTTTCCGCACAATAACTGAAAAGGTTTTATAGCTAGGACTTTTACATTGCTTAGGACTAGGCAAAGTTTGAAGATGGATGACCTTGACCTCATTTTAAAGGTCACAGAGCCACTTTACTGAATATGGTTTCATGCTTTCTGCATGATAACTTATACCTTGGAGCTAGAACTTTTATATTGCTCAGATTTGTGGTTCTCTGTAAGGGCTAGGTTGAGTTTGAAGATGGGTGACCTTGACCCAGTTTCCAGGGTCAAAGAGAGATTGTAGACTTCCTGTGGTTTCCGCACAATAACTCAAGAAGTTTTTAAGCTAGGACTTTGATACTGTACAAGTATATTATTTTAGTCAAAAGCTAGGCAAAGTTTGAAGATGGGTGACCTTGATGTAATTTCCAAGGTCACAGTGGTACCTGAGTTAACTTTAGTTTCCTCACAATAACTGAAGAGGTTTTTAAGCTAGGACTTTTCTATTGCACAGGATTATAGTCCATATTTGAGGCTAGACGAAGTTTGAAGATGAATGACCTTGACGTCATTTGTAAGGTCACACAGCAACTTTACTGAATATGGTTTCATGCTTTCTGCATGATAACTTATACCTTGGAGCTAGAACTTTTATATTGCACAGCTTCATGGTTCTCTGTAAGGGCTAGGTTGAGTTTGAAGATGGGTGACCTTGACCCAGTTTTCAGGGTCACAGAGAGATTGAAGAATTCCTGGGGTTTCTGCACAATAACTCAAGAAGTTTTTAAGTTAAGACCGGGATACTTTACAGGTCTATAGTTCTTGCTAAGGGCTAGAAGAAGTTTAAAGTTTGGTTACCTTGATTTAATTTCCAAGGTCACAGTGGTACCTGAGTTAACTTTGGTTTCCACATGATAACTGAAAAGGTTTTTAAACTAGAACTTTAGTATTGCACTGGATAATTGTCCGTATTCGGGGCTTGGTCAAGTTTGAAGTTGAGTGACCTAGACCTTATTTCAAAGGTCACAGAGCCATTTGGTTGAATACTGTTTCTGCATGATAACTTGCATTTTAGAGGTAGCACTTTAATATTGCAAAGCTTTATGTTTGCCTATAAGGGCTAGTTTGAGTGTGTAGACGGGTGACCTTGACCCAGTTTTGAGGGTCACACACAGACAGTAGACTTCCTGTGGTTTTTGCACAATAACTGAAGAAGGTCAAGTGAAAATGAGTGACCTTGCCCTAATTTCCAAGGTCATAAAGCCACTTTATACACTAATTTTTCAGCTATAACTTTTACATTGTCCAGGTTTTTAGTCGTTTTATAAGGGCTAGGTTAAAGTTTAAAGATATGTGACATTGATGTATGATCAAACTTCACTAATTTTGTAAGGTCAAGAGTGCCCCATCTACCACTATCAATAGGGTAGCGAGGGCAAGGGTAATGAGGGCGGGGGGCATCTATGTTTTACAAACATATCTTATTATTATTATTATTATTATTATTATTATTATTATTATTATTATTATTATTATTATTATTATTATTATTATTATTATTATTATTCAGCCACTGCCATCCCCCCTCATTGAATTCCTTTTTAGAAGGAAGTCTACTTGTTTTGTACATTTGCCACAATGTTTTTGTTACCTGACGTCGACAGAGGGCGGCACCAGTTTCAACCTGGTTGAAAGTCGGCAAAACCATTGCGTTAAGTACCACACAGTTGCGGGGATATTGGGTCGCGCAATCGTCAAGCTTTGCAAATCGAGATGCTTTTTCGGAACATTTTATAGTATATAAATTTTATGGCATTAGATACGGTGGTTAAATTGTACTTTTTTTCCTGAACAGAAGAGTTTTAAATTTAATAAAAGCTTGAGAATAACCAAAGTAAAATACGATCAACGGAAGATCTGATAGGAGTCGTTTTGTCCCACCAAACGCAACTGTCTATTTAGGTCAGAATGCTCTCACCATCTCTGTACAAGTCACAAGGATAAAGACTTGTATATATTACAGTCCAAAAGCGTGGAGCATACGTACAGAACCAATTGAGTATGTAGTTACCCGTATAACGAATTAATATTGAAAACCTCAAGACTAGGGGAATCGTTTTTTGTTTTTTGTTTTTTGTTTTTTTGTTTTTTTTTTTTTTGTTTTGTTTTTGGTTTTTTGTTTTTGTTGTTTTTGTTTTTGTTTTGTTTATTGTTTTTTGGTTTTTTTGTTTTTTTGTTTGTTTTTTGTTTTGTTTTGTTTTTTTTTTTTTTGTTTTTTGGTTCTTTTTTTTTTTTTTTTATCATTTAATTGATATTGTGCTTGATCGTGTAGTATGTAAAATAAGGAAATTAAGTTTAAGCAAACCAGAATGCTATGTGGAGGAAGTATTAGCAATCTCCACTATATGCTAAGAAAACATACACCCACACAGTTAATATTTTATAGACATTCTCTTAGTATACGACGCGGTTATCTGCAGGTAAAACATATATCTTGTTTTGCTACCTAAGCATTGAAAGGCAACATATATGGACATCCTGCATAACCGTAAATGAATAATTGTGGAACTTTTTTTCTTATTTTTAAAGAATGCAGCATGATGTTTATTGTAAAAACCGTTGGCATTATAGTTTATCTGGACGACAATTCTACATCAAAGCAAATCGCCCTAAACTTCGAGAACAAGACAAACAGAGATGTAAAACGCATACAAGTGGAATCAACTTAACAGACTGCGTGGTTTCACATAGCTCAGACAGAAGCCTTATGTGACCTGGAAGATAGCAAAAGTTAAGCCTGCCAAGCCATCCTTTCGTGAGCTGCTATTTCGAACCATGAGCCGATTCTGTGATTAAATGTGCTATGCCGACATTAAGTGACCCGGTCGCTGCAATATTGAAGAACTCTTGGCTGCATATACTGCATCTTGGATCTCACATGAGCAGTTTTTCGTGGCTCAAGCATACTACATTGCATGCAGAACCCGAGATGTGTTTGCTTGAAAACATACATTATAATTAACTAGGGTGGGCAGACATACAGGCATATGGCGTGACAACCCTCAAGTCCTCTGCGCCGGCTTCATAATCACTGGTAGCTTCTGGTGGTACTTAAACCTAGCTTGGCGGAAGATTTTCATCAGACTAAATAACTCCTCCGAAATTGAGAATTCCGAGGGACAGGCTTCACATGTGGCAAGAAATGGGGAATGTCAGTGTCAGGCGATCCGCACACAGATTAGACTCGAATGGCCGCGGATCGGGTCCACCTTTATCACGTATCCGCGATCGCTCACTTTGCCGCTCTGGGGAATGTACACCTTGGGAATGGCGCATGTGTTTCTTGGATCAGTTGACCAGGAGTTCCACAATAAATACGCAAGTCAATTTGAAGGATCCTGTACAAAGCATATGCTTCAGAAGTGGAGCGACAAAGGTCTCTTGAGTTTGGGGCAAATCAATTACACAGGGAAAGTCGCATATTGTTTTATGCATGAACACATTTTTCTAACCTCAGCTCAACCAATTTTGTGTTCGGCGCAAAAAGTCCACTCCATATCAGTAAGGCCTTGCATCTACCCTTCATTATAAGGCTGGAGCTGAAAGCGGAAATTATTGTACTACGGCTCATTTATTAAATGAACCTGAAGAGGGGCTTTGTGTCACGGGAAATTACAATCCAAGGTTGTGCTTTCCACGCCCCCTCTAGTTCCAATTGAAGCATAGCATGGGAGACTCGATTGAAAGAAAGAAAGAGAGAGAGATAATAACAGGGCGAATAACAGCAACGAAATTGACTTTCATGACTGTTAAACAGGACTTATTAAGCAACACATTCACATGTTTCTGTGTATATAGATTATTTTGTCCTTTCCGGCACCTACCAAACAATGGTATCTTGTGTTGACATGGTACCACAACACGCAAGCAATTCAGGTCCGAGCAGCGCCTTTATGCATATACAGGCTTGATGATCGACCGAGGAAAACCTTTTAAATGGAGATATTTCATACAATATTCACAAGACCCTTCACCCGATTGCCACTACAGACAATAATCATGACAGTGTCTTCTAAACGTGCCAAAATGCGAGATCACGAGGCTTATTGATGCATTTTGTTCCCATACTTGTCTCCTTAGGCATAGCAGTAGCTTTTGTATAGAAAGGTGATCGAAGTTCCCCGATTGTGTGGCGAGTCAGCGGAAATCACCGAAGAACAAAGCAGAACTCACATAATTTTTTATAGCTTTTGGCACTATGCTTTATTAGAAACAGCGTCTTTGGAACTTGTAGAAACCATTGACAACTTTTTGTTGATGTGCTGTTGGATTAATTTTTTTTTTTTTTGACCTTTTTGCTTCTCTATATGATGTGGTGTAAAATCAATGAACCTTGCACAAATTATTCTTATCAAGGCGGAAAAGGAAAGAATTGGCCACCAGAGAAAATGGTGATCTATACGAATGTTTACAAAGGGCCAGTTTATATATTGCACATCCAAGGTCAAACGTTCACAGGAATTTGGTCCAAACATGTCTTAGTGTAAAGAGCGTAAATTTTATTGACTATTTAGCGTGGATTTCGAAATGGTCTAGCCTTGTTTTTTCTGCCCCTGCAACACGGAATAGGAAAATATAATGTGATGACAACAGTAGTAATATGGTAATGCATGATAAAATATGCTCCCAGACGCTCAGGGTATTTGGCGTTATGAAACTAAACAGCATCATTTTGCCATTTCTGAATAAAACTTACTGATGCTTCATGCTTGACAAAAAACAACAGAAACCACAACGAAAGATATTCGAAATGTATTACCTGTGTTTAATCTATTTTTTTCAATTTATAACTCTCGTATTCAATTTCATAGCGAGTCAATATCTTATTTGACTCTTGTCAAGGGCCCTTGACTACGTCGATCAAGTTAATTTCGGAGTGTATTCATTTTTTTTGTTTCTGAACGGATGAGTAATGAAAGGATCTCTAATCATTTGATGGAATATGGAACTGACAGTGGATCTCTGGATTCTCTAGCTGGCAACTGCTACTAATTATTGTCTATTTCAACTTCAAATTGAAAAGTGTTGTGAGCTTTGCGCAAGCAAAGCATATCAACTAAGTTTGGAGAAAAACCTTTCGAACGCGTAAGTAAGGTTCATAATTGTCCCGGGTTGTATGAGATTCGTTTCTCGGTGCACGTTAAATCCCTTCACGATATGTATGCCCAGAGCCAAAGTGAACCAAACCACAAACACATTTATGATGAGAAAACCCATCAAGAATGCAAATACGAGAAACAGTTATAAACAATGCACCCCTTACCAGGAACGGTTTTACACTTCTAGCTAAATAAATTGCAGTATCAACTACATCTATACGTGTATATATTTGTTTTCCCAAAAGGTTTTGTGCATAATTAGCATTCAATGTGTTTGCTGATGGATGTGGGAAACTTGTTTTTGTGAGTCCATAAAGAAGTGAGGTGAATCTTTTTCAGTGGCCAGTGGAGGCCTATAATTTTGTAAGTACAATATGTATTATTTGACACGTCCTTTAAATAAAAATTCACAATCGCTTTTTTTTTTTTTTTTTTTTGGTATGAAGCATAGTTGACTTCACTTTGTGGACAAAATTTATATTTTGACACCTTGTATATAATACCTTTGATCTGCATCTCTGTAGAAAATGGAAGTAATAAGAAATACTGCAATCTTGGTTTATTATTGATCCCACAATGTAGTGCAACTGAATGATGTAACCGAGACACCTCGTGCTACCAAAGGCAGCCATCGTCGTCAATTTAAATGTAGTATGACAGGGTGATTTATCGCGTTTTTATACCTGGCGATAATGCGCCTTATCTCCAATCGTTTTTTCCTTACGTTACTTGAAGACATTTTAGAATTCCACGCAGACCAGAGCATGACCATACAGACCAGAAAGTGGCTGCCAGAGCCACGTGCAAAGACGGACCCTAAGCTGATCCGTAGACTACCTTCTAACAGCCTAAACGCAGTATGCATATTAATTTCCCGCCACAAAGCACGGGTTTGACGCCTGGCGATCACGGGTGACGTGCGGGTCGCATCACTGTTACAGACCGGCCATGTACTCATTTCTCGCAAAATTAGCATTTTTCAGAAATTTAAGTTCACAAATGCCAAAGTGGCATTCTTCTAGTACTTCCCGGGCGATATATAAGAAAACATTTCCATATGCCTTTAATAAGTAGTCTGTATGTCCAAAATATTAGCACTATCCCGCTTGTCTCCACAAGATACCGACCCGTATCTCGCCATATCTCACAAAGCGAGACTAGGCAATCAGGTATGCAGTTGGGGCGGGAACTTAATAGGCATATCTCTCATTGAGATTCCACAATGATTATTTACACGTCGATATGAACAGGCTATATAGTCAAGACAATAACAGTAAACAGGACCAGCCTGTTTTGACCCAAAAGTTTAATTGATCCATTTCAGTGTCAAGTTACCACCCAGTCAACAGCTTTCCGTGTCCCGCTTTGGGTGCATTGCGACCAAAGTGCGTCGAGAAAAGCTGTTGGCCAGGACCATTCTGATATGGGCATTGGCTCGACTACCAAAACCATGCTTGCACTTAAGATCGATTTAAAAAGCATATTAATCTAGTACCATTATGCCAATTCGGGATACATCGAGTCTTGTCCACATTGGGGATGGAAGAGTGGGACTAATGTTATGAGTACATGTAAAAAATGTTTCGTAAATGAAACAGTCGTCAAAATAAGACGACTTCATAACGTGACAACAAATTTTAGGGACATTCTTTCCTGATATGTTTTTGTTTTATCATTTAATATTTATCAACAAATATTGACACCACGGTACCACTTCAAAGATGTCTGATCGTGTATTGAGGTATTGCATTATTTTCTTTTGTCTGGTAACAGTATATTGCCTTTTGTTTTTAAAAATTGCGCGAACTGACTGCCTGTGATATAAGTCAACAAGCACGTACTTTTATAATTAACAAAATGAATTCAGCAAAAGATGACGAGGATAAAACGAGCAAGCCCCTTGTGACAATCGGGTAAATTCAAATTAGTTGTATAGTTCATTACACATGGACCTATTCAATCGCAACTGACATGTGATTGAAAAAGACATATGATTATAATGATAAAACCCTGACGTCGTGATTATATGCCATGCATTATGCTACAATAATAGAAGCACGCGGTCGGCAGGAGGCTGATCCAACTTCTGAAGGCTGGGAGTCTGGAAGCCCATCGCAAATACGTGTTGTCTTTGTGACTCCTGCCACAATATAGACGCAAAAGCATTGAAGTCTGCTCTTTCTCTACAAAGCCCCTGCGTTCAATTTTGGACTAACTGAGTTTGTGTGCAAGTCTTCTCTAATACGCAATGCTTGCTTTGATCCAAGCCAAGAGAATGCGCGTCAGCAACTAGAGTTGGGAGCCGTCGATATGATAATCATATCCCCGGGATAGAGTATACCAGAGCTGCAACTGAACATGTAGGCATAAGCTGCTTGTTTGTGAGAAAGAATTGGACAGACCAGGGATTTGCACACAAGCATCAAGAAGAAGGAAGGTGTTTTTTCTGAAAGCACAGCTGGGACATGGTAAAGTACTCGAAGCCGCTTGACGCTAATATGCTGCGCCGGGCTCGGGGATGAATGCACAAATGTGCCACTCTCCGCAAGCTCAATATAGACCAAAGGCCATGCTGTATTCAGACATGTTTACTGAGTTTTGCGTTTCTATGAGTCAAGTAAAAGTGAACTCCGGGGAATAAATGCATGGCATGATTACCGAGGATTCATATCTGGAAGGTGAAAGGTGGGCCACCTGGGGCCATAACGCGAGAAGGTCAGACTGTGGACATAAGTCTTCGGCAAATTCGTGCAGCCGGACACACTTTCAAATTAGCGAGTGCTGGTTGTAGTTCTGCTGCGACCCAGGGCCACCTGTATGCTTTGCAAGCCACCGACAATGAAGCAACCAGGTGTGACGTTTCTCAAGTACCTTATCCTCTGGCTTACAACATATTTTGTAACTTCAAAGCAAGCAACTGCTCTGGAGTATAGAGTGTATGAAGAATCTGCCATTGGAACCGTGGTAGGTACTGTTATAACCGATGCATCTCTACATAACAGATACTTGCCTTCCACGCTGAACCTGCTCACCTTTAGCTTCATTGCTACGTCGCGGATAAAAGACAGAAATTTTACCATTGAAGAAAGAAGTGGACGTATTCGAATTAACAGGAGACTTGATCGCGATACTTTGTGTCCCGGCCAATTCAGTTGTAAGTTTAATTTGAAAGTGAAAGTTCAACCTAGGAAATTTTTTCAGATATTGAAGGTAAGGATAATCGTATTGGATATTAATGACCACGCGCCTACGTTTACACAAGGTTTTGTTCATTTAACGGTATCGGAGGGAAGATCTCCTGGTATTTTACGCAATCTTCCCGTACCTGAAGATCCTGACAGCGGAGAAAACGGGATAAAGGGATATAAACTCCAATCACCCAGCGATACATTTGAAATTGGAACCAAGGGAGGTGGGTTGACACTTGAATTGGCAAGCCATCTTGACAGGGAAACTATTTCAAGTTATGAGTTAGTAATCATTGCATATGATGGTGGACTCCCCAGCAAATCGGCTTCCCTCGTTGTCCGAATACATGTTTCTGATGTCAATGACAATGTCCCAGTCTTTCAGAATAGTACGTACAAAGTCGCAATACCGGAAAATTCGGCAATTCTCACCTCCATCATCCAAGTTCGTGCCTCAGACGCCGATGATGGATTAAACGGACAAGTTACATATACATTTTCGCAATCTTCTGTCTCGAAATACGGCAGTTTGTTCAGCATTGATGGTCAGTCTGGGAGTATATTTTTAATGGGAAAATTGGAATTTCGCCGTGGGGAACCTTATGAACTATCCATAATTGCTAAAGACAAAGGCGCAGACGCTGTTTCAGTGACAGCAAAGCTCCTTATTGAGGTATTAGACGTGAATGACCACGCACCTGATATTAAAGTGCACATTCCTCAAAGTACAGGCGAAGTGCAAATTCCTGAGAACTCTAAGCCGGGCACTTTTGTGGTTCACATCACGGTTCATGATGAGGACGGTGGCCGCAATGGTCAATTTGCATGCACTCTGAACGATAGAAACTTTGCCTGGAAACTCATGGAGGAAACAGACTATAAGATTGTGACAGTTTCTACCCTAGACAGAGAAAAGAAAGACAGGTATTCCATAAGGATTAATTGTAGTGACCGTGGCAAACCATCACTAGCGTCGGTTCGCATGTTGACCGTTGCAGTACTGGATGAAAATGACAACGCCCCGACTTTTCCACAAAGTAGATTCTTTGCACAAATAAAAGAAAATGGCAAGGTAGGAACCTTTATTGCCCAAATGAAAGCTATTGATTTGGATACGAATTCAAACGCGTTAATAGCATACAACTTATCGTCCAATGTAAGAGATTTTCTGAAGATTGACCCTAACACTGGGATAATTACTTCTAAAATAGCATTTGACCACGAAAAATATGAAACGATAGAAGCGACAGTCTATGCAAAGGATGGCGGCAAAAAGCCAAATACTGCATCAGCGACGTTGCTGCTGACGATAAAGGATGCTAATGATGAAAGACCAACATTTTCGATTTCATCTTATACATACCACGTGGAAGACAACCAACCTATAGGTACCACTGTTGGGAGAGTATATGCTACGGATGCAGACTCTGAACCATATAATCATTTCACATTTGCGATAGAAGAAGGAAAAATGTCGTCTGCTTTTACCATTGATGCCCAAGATGGAGGCATTAGATTGGCTAGGCCACTTCACAAAGACAATGCAACAGTTTATCATATAGTAGTTGTTGCAACCGAAAGTGAGGCTCCTTGGTCCCAGAGTAAAACAAACGTATCGATATATCTCGTTCAAGGACCAGGTAGCGGTGAAGTGACCCATGCAGTTACACCCGGATTTTTTATGGATAACTTGCGGGTGATTCTAATTTTATGTGGAGCCCTTCTATTCATGTTGTTTATTCTCGTCTCGATTGCTGTTTTTGTTTACAAACGGAAACAACGTCATAATCTTGAACGCAGGGGATATATTTCAGGTAATCTTGTCCGGATAACTCGCAAAGATGTCGATCATATCAGAAGAAAGGAAGAATTAATTGAAAGTATTAGACAAGAGACTTTAAAGAAGAATTTATTTTGCACGCCTTCTAATTATCCATCCATCAATAAAGCTGATTCGCTAAAAAAGCTTCATCTGAAGACGCCCGATGTCTCTGGGGGCAGCTCGCCTATCAAGGTAGGGTAAAACGCTGTTACTTATTAGGTAGACAAACCCTCAACTATGCTCTAAAGTAAAGTTCAAGCACGCTGGAGTTGGCCTGCTTAGATATAAAAGAAACATTGCAATGATAGAGACTTAGAATTAGAAAAAAATGACCAGAATTATTGATATAAGATTCAGTATTCGGTGTCAGTGGTCCGCATATGATCAAAACCGTTGACACAAGATAAGGCATGGTCAGTTCCAATACAACGTATAAAGCCCGTTATCACAAGATGAAACTGTATCATATAACACAAGAGGTATTGTTTTGATACATGATAAGCAGATAGTGGCGAAAAGAAAAACTTAAGAATTTTTTGGTAAGAACAGAAGGACAAAATTTGGTGAAATGGAAGTACATCAAAATTAGTGAACCTGCCACTCAGGTGAAGTGAAAGATGTGCAGGTTGCTTCAGTATTAGTTTGAATATTTTACTACGTATGCTAAGAAGTTGACATTTTACAGAGTATATAGGTCGAAAAGACAAGGCAGCATAAACAAACAACAAATTATGTGGCAGGTTTATCCAAGTAAAATACAATCCAGTATTGCGGATGGTCATGGAAACTTACTGATCTATTCTGTGCTCAAACGCAATGCCAACTGGAGGCTTGTCTTACCATGAGGTCACTTAATAGATTTCACTCATATTCAGGAGTCAGGCCTAAATAGGCTCTGTAGTAGGTGGTCACGTGACGATGATATCTGATTTGCATCCAAAAGTATCTTGCTAAACCCAGCTAACAAATTAATATAAAGGATATTAGCACGATATAATGACCATGCATCCCAAAAAGAAGAACGTGTCCAACATTCCGTTTCAACAAACTACTAAAATTAGAATGTCTTTGACTTGTCGAAAAGAATAATTTGCCTAGACGTTTAAAACCTCAGCTGCTTGTCAGTCGGCTGAGATTATAGTATTGTCCATCTGCCGCCGTCTGTCTGTTCGTCTTTCCACAATTTACACTTTCGACTTCTCCAAAACTCTGGGCCAGATGCACTTCCAACTCGATGGGGGTTTACCTTTTCAACTTCTCCAAAACTGTCGGCCAGATACACTTCCAACTTGGCGGGGGGGATCTACCCAAGCTGTTCTCGTCCAAGTTTGTTCAATTGGTCATGGTTGTATGATTTTTGGATTTTTCTATTGTTTATTTTATTTCTTGGCAAAATCTTAAAAAGTCCGATCCGAAACCGCTTGCCTAGTTGCATTAAAATCGCATTGGGACGCATCTATGCACCCCGAGACCTTTTAATTTGTTTTACAGATGGCGCTGCAATTCTAAGTTTTTAAATGATTTGTGTGTGTGTGTGTGTGTGTGTGTGTGTGTGTGTGTGTGTGTGTGTGTGTGTGTGTGTGTGAAATCATGTTATTTTTGACTCTCTGAAACCCTTCCGCAGATAGTGCTGAAACCTGGTAGAAATGTGGCTTGTGGAAGGATCAAACAAAGCTATTTACTAGGTGGTGATGTTTCAGATTCCTAATTTGTAACGATTATCTTAGTTTGGGTACTCGTCGGCTAATGCATGCAGTCCTTGATTACCATACAAGTCAACTAACTGAGACAGCAACGGTACTTCACATTTTTGTCTTCTTCTCCAAAACCGTCAGACTGATCGCCTCAAACTTGGTCAGAATTTCTACAAATGTTCAATTGGTCATGTTTCCTCATATTTCGAAATTTTATCTGAATTTTTGAGTCTCTCTTTTCTCTTTCTGTTTTTTTTTCCAAAATCTTCAAAAAATCCTCTTGTTTAAAAGCGCTTTTCGAATTGCTTCGAAATTGCATAGATGCACAACTCTGGGGACCCTTAGACATCATTTGTTCAACAGGTGGTGCTGTGATTTTTTTCTGTTTTGGAGGGTTTTTTATGTTAAAGCAATTTGCGACTTCTCCAAAAGTGTTAGTCAAATTATACTGAAACATGATAGAAATGTATCGTATGGAAACGTCAATCAAAGTTGTTCACTCGGTGAATTTGTTCAGTTCGGGTACTTGTTGGTCAATGTGTATATTCCTGTTGATTACGATGGAAGTCAATGGGGATCACAATAGAAATTCACATTTTTTATTTCTCTGAAACCATCAAGCAGATTGACATTGTATAGTGGTGAAGATATACCTTGGGTGAGTGTCTACAGGGCTCCTGCAAGTTGGGTTGCGCCAGTGAATTTTCGATATTTTATGGCTTTCCTTTTTTTTTTTTTTTTTTTTTTTTTTTGAGAATCTTAGAAGTTTCCCTGTTTAACACCACTTGGGCTATAAAATTGCACACACATGGTTCTAGATACCCATGGAACAGAATGGCAGCTAATTGTGGTTGAATGTCAAGGTCAGCTGAGGACGGGCTGTTCAAATAACCTTCTTGTTTTTCAAGTCGGATGACACACTGAATGTGTGACACTCTGGGAAACCAGCAAGTGGATACTTCGGGTATATGAGTTGCATGTGTGTTTAGTTTGTGCAGCCATGTCTAGGAACACAAGGTGTTTCACTCTACTAAATTAAACATGCGGCCTTTACATATCAATATAATGTGGCTGATGTTTTGTTGTTGATCTCTTACATGTGGTTTGAAACAGAAGAAATTATAACCTCTTTCAATATTACACACCAAGGTCTGCCCATGACATAGAATGTAATTTTTTAAAATACATGCTGCATGGTGTTCCACAGTCTCTTGTGTGTGGGACATGTACCGTTCTCGTGTGACAATAAGTGGATAGGTGAAAGGGTTTAAGTAGCCCAACACCCGAGGTTGTAAATTGTATTGAGCAATGTATTTCAGAGTATAATTGGTAAGATGGGAGTCAAAATTAACTTGAGGTCCTCAGATACAGGACTTTGACAAGCTATTCTTGACTTGGAAATGCGTGTTAAGTTTAAAGGTATCCCTTTTATACCATTTCAAATATCAAATTGGCAAATAAAGAGATAAGTGATCATAAACCGATATTTGGATGGGTAGATTTATGGATGGATTGGTGGGTGGGGTTGGTGAGTAGATGGGCAGATAGGCAGAAAGAGAGAGAGAGAGAGAGAGAGAGAGAGAGAGAGAGAGAGAGAGAGAGAGAGAGAGAGAGAGAGAGAGAGAGAGAGAGAGAGAGAGAGAGAGAGAGAGAGAGAGAGAGAGAGAGAGAGAGAGAGAGAGAGAGAGAGAGAGAGAGAGAGTTTAGGCGATCAGGGTAAAAGTAGATAGCACTGTAATTAGTTTCATCTTGTCCACTCGAAAATTTGATCAGAACAAAGACAAAATGTGGCAAATCTATCTATGTTGTGAAGTCTTGTCAGTCAGCAGGGCGGTATGATATGTAGAAACCGATATTTTTCTACTGTTGTGTGTGTATTCTTGAAAAGGACTACCATTGGACAGCGGTTTGGATTCTTGTCATCATAAAATTGCCAGAATGGAAAACAATATGTGTGTGTGTGTGTGCGTAAAATTGCCAGAATGGAAAACAATGTGTGTGTGTGTGTGTGTGTGTGTGTGTGTGTGTGTGTGTGTGTGTGTGTGTGTGTGTGTGTGTGTATACACGGTACCAATATGAACAGAATGACTTTGGCCCGAAGTATCCGCGCACGTAAATAATTGAAATGCAGAGTTGTATAGCAAGTAGAAGATACGGATATTACACTTTTTAATGGTTTATTTGCGGCGGGAAAACAGTAGGTAAGAGCACAATAGGGATCAGTTTATGAGTAACTTAATCTGAAATGAACATCATTCTGTCTATTATTTAAGGGGTTATTAGTCTGTTCCATCAGGCTCGTCACAAATGCATGTTATGTAATGCAGATACCGGGAAGCACAAAGCCGCTCAGGTGAAACATACATTATCTCTTTGGACTGGTAATTGTACAGTAGACCTGTTCATACCGAGTTGTACCGAAGTTTTCCCGGACCGTAATTAATTATGCATTCCATCGTTGGCCTGATTGTCCAGTCAGCAAGTGGCCGAGGCTGGCCAAGGCCTTGGTGTTTACAACTGATGCCACGGCTAACGCTGTTGATTACAGCATGGATTCTGCTGAACAGTGCAAATCTTTTACCTAAAATATCACATCAGTGGTGAAACGTGCATTTTTAGTTTGCCGACAGTTTGATTTTTCATTAAATCCATGCACATCCTGCGTATTACTTTCTGATCCTTCCACGTGTAATCCAGCCAGCGTGGTCGAGCACAAAATGTAAACAAAGCAGGGTGCGCTTCCCGAGGTGAACTATGGAGGAAAGAAATTGCTCCATGAGTGAACCGAATAAACCCGAGTCCTATGAATTGGTCTTTTGCCCCTTTTTTCACAGACTTGATACTATCACACGCCCTAGTGTTCTGGTTTATGACTAGAGTTGCAGCGACAATACCTTGTCTTACTGTTATGATCTTGTTATTTTTTTGGGAAAAACACACTGCAACCTGCCACCCCATTGACGTACAACCCTGCAAGAAAGCATGAAATAATTATATAGGATGTTTATCATCCCATCGATCAATTACGGTTCTCCATATCTGCCATGTACGTTGAATGCATGTCGACTTTTCATAAAGGCATATGAGACATTCATGAGATAATTAACTGTACCAGGGACCATCATATGATCCCGGCTTTATTCATTATGTACACTCCAAATAACCTCTACATTCGTATTACCCCAAATGATTGGCGTAATACAATTTTGTTATATTTTGCAGTTGATGAAAATTGATATTTCACCATAACGAAGGCAATATGATGGAACATGTCTTGATAGGGAAAA
Organism: Hermodice carunculata; assembly: GCA_964020975.1. Taxonomy (NCBI): domain Eukaryota; kingdom Metazoa; phylum Annelida; class Polychaeta; order Eunicida; family Amphinomidae; genus Hermodice; species Hermodice carunculata. The sequence goes on from OZ026622.1 coordinate 50,254,115, forward strand.
CGCCACGTTTACGTGCCTCGCACTGTGTGTATGTGCCTATTGAGAAAATCCTCATGCGTGTAACTGTGTCTATGAAACAAAGTGAGATGTTTTAATGACGCACGTTAATTTGCATTTCATATTCAGCACAATTAATCATACCGTCTCTAATTTCTCCGAGAAGAAACGGACTACTCCAGTTTTACCACGCAGTAACGTTGACAGAGATGAACAAATGAAGCCATATTTTGCCATAGATTTTGAAGTAGTCACCTTATAACTCCCATCCCCTGCAAAAAATACAATATCTATTCTTGCACCATAACTTACATGTACCTATGTCACAATAAGATAGCAGCTTATTCGATTGAGTCCTACGGTTGAACAATATTCAGTTTGTCTATGATAACGTCGACGTTAATATTTATGCGCATGCTTTTCATGTATAATCCGTTTCATAACTTTTGACAGACTTGTTCCGTTCTATCTTGCGATTACGGTGCAATATGTCAATGCAAGACCATTCAGTTTAAGTGCATTAGACTCTCCTATCTGAAGTAGTAAGCATAGTAACGTACATGGTGTCGGGGGAAAAAATCATGTCATTTTCAAGAAAATGAAGGGGTGATGATGTTTACCATTTAGTTGGAGCAAGTTTGAATCAATAATGCTTCATTGTGCGTTGGGCACTCAGTGGTCTAGGCATCCTGTCGTTGAAAAAACAACAACAAATCTTCAATTCTCAATAAGGATGTGTTCGATTCACTCGAAATTTAAACAGAAGCAGACGACATTTGAGATCGTGACGATTTCAGAGGGATCATTATGATCTTGGGCACTGCGCAGTAGACTGACACTTGGCTCAGACGGAGAAAAAAAACAGGTGTACTCATACCAAGTGTTCTTCTTTAATAATGGACAAGGGTGTACAATGCTCCACCCGTTTAACACCACAGGAGGCCAATATCGTGTAATTCTCAATATATATTATTAGACAAATTGCCATGCGCACACTTTGTAACAGCCATCGAGGTGTACAATCAAATATATAATAATGTATTACGGTTGGTGATTGTTGGACAGACGAAAGTAATACATTTAGTACTGAGTGTCGTAAATTGTTTACAATGCTTGCAAAAACGTTTCACTAATATAGTCTCTTGTGAGAAGTCTTAATCAGTAGTGGCCCCCAAAGAAGTAAAGCACATCACCCGAACCAATTCGCTTTTTGACAAAGAGGATTAAAATTTTCTAACGTCTTGGAAGTATTCAATGAAAGCAACAGTAGCAGCAGCAGTTCTGTCAACTGGCATTTCATTTCTTCCGCGAACAGGCTAAAAGTACCCGGATGACAAAATGTTTTCCTATGCAGTGCTCATATGGAAATTTACCACTATTTACATTGGAATGAGAACTGTAGGCGAGATGTATCATGAAGAAAGTATCGACGCATTCTGATCGTCACCAGGAAAGCACTGATATCTTGCTTGATGATAATTAATTAAACTAGTGCTGAATATTAGTCATCAACTTTGAAAAAGTAAGCTTGTCTGCATTAAAAAGACCTATGATTTAATCGTTCACACAATATTAATCATTGGTATTATAATTGGATGTATGTTATATAAAGGACGATGTTTAAGGGGCTTTGATATCAATTTCTGTTGAAACAGATCATTTTACTTATTAACGATCGGTCTCGTATCGTGAGCTGTAACGAACAGAGCTTCCACAAAGATTATCTGGGGCAAACTGGTCAAAAGATCACCTGTCAGTACGATGAGGTAAAAAGAGACCATTCTTACATAGATTTACAGGCAAAAAATGAACAGTAGCACATATAGCTTATTAGCATATAATCATCTTGGATCATATTTTGAGACTTCTTACTGAGGGGATACTCCAAAGCAGCTACGTGGAAATTCAAGATATCGTTAGCAGGGAAGATACCAAACCGGAGGGCTATGAATTTTTGGGTTGCTCCTAATGAGCTGGAAACTTTCCTGCGAGTAGAATGGGTGTTTTAACTCATCGTATGCGCACAGTCCTTGGCGTTGCTTGGCAAATCAAGCATGGTCTGCCCATGTGGCAAATCATCAAATAATCAGTTACCAAGCATGGCGGTGCTTGAATACAAGCTATTATCACCGTGAATTTTAATCTGAAATTCATATTTCGGTCCAGATATATTTTCATGAATTTCCATTTCCAGACCTGAATGTGTTAATGAAGTGGATGGGTGTGCACGTGCTATATATTGATTTACCTGTTACGTTGATGACAAATTTTGCTTTTCCTGTGTTCAATTTTTATGTTATCATCCATTACAACTTTGCAGATAGTTATGTCATTTGTTAATTGTCCATGGACATCTGAATAGTGTACATTTCCAATAGGCGAATCTAACAGAAACAATACACTTGTACATAATCACGATGTAGTCACATGCAGCATGTATATTTTATTTGACTACATAACTATGATTAATATGGAGAAAGTCAATATGTTCGGAAGTTGTTACACTCAATGCCATACCTGCCAAATGACCACTAACAGGATTTAACCCTCCCCTGGTTTAACCCTTGACTGATCGCAATAGGACCGAGTCAATAGCTTTCCTTGGTGTCTAACTGGGCGCAATCTCGCCCAAAGGAAACCCATTTACCTTGAGCGTGCCATGCTTTCTATTAAAATGATTATCCAACCGAATTTTGATTATTTTGTTCATTTTGAAATTTGGGGACATTTCGGTAGACCTACATATTTTATCTGTCAGCTGTCAAAATTGGGTAGTTCTAGTCCGTTTACCATCCAATGAAACTAACAGAATGCTTTCAATGTTAACTTGGTGGTTAATGGTCTGTGTTAACCTTTGGATCTTGATTACTGACAACAGTTATCAGCTCTGACACAGAATGTATTAATGTATTTGCTGATATTTTACGTTCATGCATTCTTTTAATTCAAGTGAGATGTCTTTACCATTTTCAAGGTGAAGGCAAACAACCGCCATCACATAAAAAGCATGTCCGGGAATTTAAAGCCGCGAAACGTGCTTGATGGTTTCCAGCTGATGACGCGTTTATAAATTAGTTTGGCTGTTGAAGCCTAGAATTTTCTAAATTTCGAATCGAACGTGATAATATATTAATCAATTTATAGGTTTAGACATAGACAATGACTGGATCGGCTATGGAACGTACAGAGATTGAATTGTGATTTTTTTTCTTTTTCTTTTTTTTTTATTTTTTTCTTTTCTTTTTATTTATTTTATTTATTTTTTTTTTTTGGGGGGGGGGAGAACTCCACGGCAGATGTGGCACTGTTGCTCTTGTTTGTATAAATGGGCTAAATATGGGGAAAAGTAAAAGCCACACTTCACAGGAAGGCTAAGTGTGAGACAATGTGGAAACAACAACAAAAACAACAACAACAACAACACACTTAGCAGAAAGGCCAAAATAGTGTAGTGTCAGTGTGCCGCTCCCGTCCATGTTTTGGCTACACTTACGTCATTGTTTTGGCTCACTCTGCTCGTGCAATATGGGCAAAATTGGGCTGGCATGGGTATAAAAGCATGGAAGATCCAGAATTGGGTATGGATCTGCCCATTTATGGTCAAGGTATCATGCCGTGGCTATATGAAGTGGGCAGGCGACAGTCATTGGCCGCATTGAAACTGGGTAGAGTTGCCGGTCGGTGGCTCGGGCCATGGGAGTCAACCAAAGAACCATCAATAAGTTGCGCCAAAAATCCAAACCAATGGGGTTTGGGATCTGCCAGGACAGGGACGGCCAAAGGTGACTAGCAGGCAAAAATATTGCTTTCTCGTCAATGTGGCATTCAGGTGCAGAGCACCAGTCCAGACCTCCAGCAACAGCTGCAAATGGCTCATCCCCATGAGAGAGACCTACCTCCACCCAGACGATGTGCTACAGATAAGATCAAAATCTTATCAGTGATTTTCTAAGTGATGATGAGGTTTGTTTTGTTTTTTTAGATATGTATAAAAATGAAGAGTCCCACAAGCTTTATCAATTTAACAAAAACGACCATTTTCCCAATTTTGTATCATCATTGAAAATAAGTATATAGTCGAGAAAAATCCCTGATGTCTTTTTGCAGATACACATGAATATTTTTCGAGAAATATCCAAAATTTTAGAAAAAAAACACACTTTCCCGCAGAACACTTGTGTTTATGTAACCTTTGAACTTTGAGTTCCGTCTTTAGTGCAGACAGATTCTGCAAAACTTGCTGTCAATTGAGTATATAGGTTTATTATTATCATCGGGGATGCATATTTCTGTGGTATTTGGTGAAGTCACTTTTCCAGGTTGAAAGGGTCACTGTTTCGCTTTTAAATGCCCATCTTAAAGAAGTTTGCCGAGTATTGTATTTTGTGCGGGCCTTCACACGAGAACGCAGATCATTGGTTTCATTATCATGATTGTCATCTTTGATGGCATAGGCCTTGTTTGTCTTTCTGTTGTTTGGGAGCCATTACAGTGTACAGATTATGAATTGCATCTTCAAGCACACGACGTTCTTCTCAGAGCTATATTCTGTGTAGATTTGTTACATACATAATGTATATTGCTGTTAGAGGACTTTTACCTGATAGACATAAGCTGACTTTCGGCTTATCTGCTCCTTCGATTGGGACCTGATGGTTCATCAGCCAAAAAAGGGTGGTAGTATCTTGAAGAAAAAATGCTTAGAAATATTCTACATTTGTGAAATATATAATTTAGATGAGATTGAATCTCAGAATTGCAGGTATTTGGACATTAAACTTTGCACTCGGATATTCCATAAAATTAAAACGTACTCGAAAGAGTTAAGTTTATTGCTGTCTGCGAGGCATCTGCTACGATAATTTTTTTTTCGTTTTGCTTCTGATTGTGTTCTTGTGACAGTTTTTTTTTGTGATCTTTTAATTGTTACTTGATGTTGAAGAAGTGCTGCTCTTCATTTCAAAATTCAAAAAATTTCCATAGAAAGTCAATTTCACAATCATGCTACATTTAGATAATCAATATATTGATAAAATGTGCGGGAAAAATTAACCCATTTTACGCGGGGGGGGGGAATGACAAATCAGGGTATGCACGTCTGCAATCATTCAACTAAAATACACATGCATTATATATTATATGTACACACATTCACATGCCCGTGTGTGTGTGTGAGTGTGTGTGTGTGTGTGTGTGTGTGTGTGCGCGTGTGTGTGTGTACGTACGTACCAGGGCTGGCTGAAACGTTCTAAGCCGAAGTGGAATATCTCAATCAGATAGAAACAAACTTTTGCCACCAACAAATACAAGCGTTTACTGAGTCATAAACATAAGAACAGAAACTGTAGAGTGATTAGTGTCTTCTAAGCCAGACCATCTTGTGAACCTACCGTTGAAATCACCAGAAATGAACAAAACTGGCTATAGGGCAATCATCAAGTACCTGCAACTGAAAAGGCTGACTCCAACACAGATACATGCCGACATAGTGTCCACTTTAGGGGATGATACCCCTTCCTTTTCCACTTTAAAGAAGTGGGCTGTAGAATTCAAGCGTGGCAGAGAGAGTCTTGACGATGACACGTGTCCAGGAAGGACTTCAACAGTGACCATTCCCGAAAACATTACCCGGGTGCATGACATGGTGATGGCTGATGGACGATTGACCACTTGCCATATTGCCAGTGTTACAGGCATCTCTCATGAGAGGGTTGAGCACATTACCACCAACGGGTTGGGAATGACAAAAGTTTTTGCAAGATGGGTTCCAAGGCTCTTGACAGCGGATCAGAAACGTGTCAGATTCCTGGCGCCCCGTGACAATTTCGATGATTTTTGGCCCGATTTGTAACCATGGATGAGACCTGGAATAATCACTCTGACCCCAAAACCAAAATTCAGGGTAAGCAAGGGAAGCATCCGAGATCACCCCCCCCCCCAAAAAAAAAAAAAGAGGAAGAGGAAGAAGAAGAAGAAGAAGAAGAAGAAGAAGAAGAAAAAGAAAAAGAAAAAGAAGAAGAAGAAGAAGAAGAAGAAGAAGAAGAAGAAGAAGAAGAAGAAGAAGAAGAAGAAGAAGAAGAAGAAGAAGAAGAAGAAGAAGAAGAAGAAGAAGAAGAAGAAGAAGAAGAAGAAGAAGAAGAAGAAGAAGCAAAGTAGGTTTCTGCTGCTGGAAAAATGACCGCTTCAGTCTTTTCGAGTTCCAAGTGTATTCTGCTGCTTGACTATCAAGGAAAAAGCCATACTATTAATGTCAGATACAACGCTGACCTGTCGAGACAGTTGCGTGAAGCTTTTAAAGCTAAGCAACGGGTAATGCTCACTAAAAGAGTCCTGTTCCACCAAGACAATGCTCCTGTTCACAAATCTATGGTTGCCATGTCAGCGATCCATGATTGTGGCTTCGAACTCATTGACCTCCCAACTTATTCACCAGATTTAGCCCCGTCAGACGTCCACCTGTTTCCCAAAATGAAAAAAAGAACTAGTCGGTCTCCAGTGGAAAGAACTTTTTTTTAGGGTGGCTCAAGAAAATGTTTTCTTGACCGGCATCCATCCCTTGCAGCATCGCTGGCAAAAGTGTGTAAACCTGGAAGGGGACTATGTACATAAATAAATGAAGACTATCGACTTTGTATGGGTCTTTCACAGCTAGGCTTTGGACTTTTCAGCCAGCCCTCGTGTGTATGTATATATATATATGTGTGTGTGTGTGTGTGTGTGTGTGTGTGTGTAATTGTGACGTTTGACATATAGCACATGAAAAAAAAATCGTGTTTCCTGATGTGTCTGATGTTACCCTTTCTCTCCGGAAATTCTCCTCAAGAAATCCTTCAGAAGAGGTAGCAATCTCCCTGATGGGGTTATTTATTTATTTATATTTCTTTATTCATTCCTTCATTTGTTTGTTCATTCATTTTTGTGGGGTTTTTTTACCCCCGAGAAGCCCTTTCAGAGCAGCTTTCAAATCTTATAAGTGGTCTAGCATGCATGGAGGAATTTATACAAGTAAACCAATACAAATAAATAGAATATTTGCAAAATCTATATACAGATCTAAAAAAGCATAATGTTATACGAGCAGTCAAGTTAAACGAAAAACTGAATTGGACAGTTCAATGGGAAGCTTGTAAAAACTGGGCTAAAATAAAACGGCCTGTATAGGGTTTTAAAAGTACGATCATCATCCGCTGTCCTTACAAAAAGGCGAAAGGAGTTTCAAACGATGGCACCATTGTAAGCAAAGTCCTTTTGAAAGTTGCCTTGCTTGTGAGAGGCACCACAACATGTAAAAAGTCACGACGTCTTGTAACATATTTGTCGATTTGTGACACAAGTCATTTGGTCCATCAGATTATTGGGTGCCAGTACATATGCACATTTAAAATGAAAACAGCTGTGCGGAAACGCCTGCATTCAGTAAATATTTAGCAACCTACGGACTAAAATATTTGCCAACCTAAAGAATGAGATGCTTTTGAATTCAAACCATATATGTGTGCTATCAGCAACAGTTAGATTTGATTCCAACAATGTAAAATAGTCGAGTTCTGAACCATTTGGTCGAGGAGAGAAAAACCCTCCACATTGCCACCCAACCGAAACAGGCACATTTCTTGGTATATATTGAGGTGAATATGAGATATTTATACAGAAACAACTGAATACCCGTTTTTCTTAATTCACGGAAACTCTGCCTTATAAATATCAAAACATTGTCAATGAAAAACATCTGGCAAATCAGCTTGTTGGGAAGCCGCATGATCAAGACCAGTGTTTAGTTTTATCGTTGTCGTCACCCTCATCACCGTTTATTTATTTCATACACATATGAGATTGTTCATACGGAAGGGCCAAAAGCAAAATCACAACAACTAAAAACACGCGTCACAAGTAAAATGTTGAAGTCCGTGACAATATTTCGCAACATTCGGTTCTACATATGTTTGCTTTCAGACTGCCGTCTCGGGTCCTATATCCAAATCAGTGTGGTCTTGTTCAAATTTTCCCGGAATAACTAACTATTTTTGCGAGGAACTATTTATTCATGAAGGGCCAATAGGAGTACCTCTGGTTCTCGAATTGGCTCAGTAATTTAGAAAGATCTTTATAGAAAGACATGTTTTCGAGCTAGCATTGCAGGCGGAGAAAATACTTGGCTCTGAATGCTCTGTCAACTAGGTAGGCAAGTCCAATGTACCGAATGTGACTATTAAAGATGGGTTGGTTGCCCTCATACATGTAAAGCTGCACGTGTAACGAACATTTTGCCTCTGTAGCATATTTCTTCTAGATTGAAGTTGCCAGCAGCAAACGGACCAAGCTGTAAAATGCCAATGACGTCTCTACGGAGGAGACAGAACTTTTCATGGATTTCAAAAGAGTGATGTACTTTTTTCATCTAGTTTATTCTAGCTATCTAATTGGTCAACATTAGTTGAATGTTGTTAGCATTTTATGGTTGCTAAGCACACGCTTTCATATCTCTTGACAGCATTCAAAATGGCACTGAAATTCGAAATGCGACGTCATCAACACAATCACGTGACCGATGGTAGCCGACATTCAAGGGTCTGGCGATGGTTTGTGGCAAACGGACAGGGTCCCGTTAAATTCCAAAATGTCAGCAATACACATCTCCGATGGGTTAAAAATGGGAAAAAATCGTTATTTACTGACGTACCGTGTAATACGGTGATAATCTCCCACTCAATATTTCCTGATGTAGGCCTACTTTGTAATACGGAATCATCTCCCGGTCTGCAAGACGTATCACCTTTGACTCTCACTTGGAGAAATACGTTTTGTAGATCAGTGAATAACTGTGACAGTATTATTTAGCCGAACTGCGCAGTCGTAACAAAATGACAGTAAGAGAACAGTCTCCCATAAAGTATAATCGGACACAGCCCAATCCTTTCTCGTGTTGGCTAATATGTGGTACACATTGCAGTTCAAGCGTGTGAACTGAGGTCGAAGTATCTATCGCGGACTCATGCTGACCAAGTATCTGTATAGGCCTATATAAGATCAGTCGGACCATCGGTGGCAGCTAGAGTCGGGTCGACTTGATGGGAAGAGTCGACTTAAAATTATGAGAATGGTCAATGATGACTTAGTTTGCGAGCATCATGTAACTTGCTTGTTTGTTTGTTTTCCTTTTAAACTAAGCTGCTCAGCCAGCGGCTGCATTTTAAATAGCTGGGAAGGAATAAGGTATGCGATATCATTTTTTAACCGTAAACTTTGCGTTTCTATTTGCAAATTTATATTTTTCCAAGTTTTTTTTCCCAAGAGGAGTATCTCAATTGAGACTTCATATCTTAACCTGGGAGTTGTAGGATCTTGGTGGGTTCCCATAGTGTTTCATTGTAGCCTCTTGAAATTCATATATTTTTGTTTTGTTGTGGCACTTGCTTATTAAATCCGCAGTGTATGAGAAAAACGTCGTATTCATGCTATTTGTGTCTGCAGGTCAGCTGAGTAAGGAAAGCTGAGTCACCGGTGTCTGCAAGACTACACACAATTTGCCACTACCTTGTACCTGTGCCAGAAATAGCTGGCCCTTGCATTTACATTGGAAATACACTAATTTAAAAATATATGTATAAAATGAAAAAAAAAACAGATGGGAAGTGCAGCAAATTTCAAAACGAAATAACAAATAAAGGCGTGTTATGCAGTTTGATAAAAATGTCATTGTAACTGTGTAATGCTAACGTTTGTAGGCATATATAGTTCAGTTGGATGCTATTTTATTTTCACTTTTTTAGCGTAAACATTTGGCACTTCTTCAGAAATTTGATTATACTAATTAAGGTATGAAGTAACGCCCTGGTCTCTACACTGATGTAGCATGGTGTTTTGATTCTAATGATCTAAACCTGTACAGTAATTCTATATTCATGTGTGACTGAAATAAATGCTAGGTGGGATCTATTTCAAAGCCACAAAGATCAAGAGGTAGTTAATTTGTTGTCTAAATGAAACTTGCATATCCAGTGCAAAAGCTATATGATACCTGATATTACTTATTAGACGTAGTGTTCAAATGAAGAACACCAAAGGGTAAGGTTATACAGTCACGCCCAGTAAAAGAGAAAACTTCAAACGGCTTCTTTATGAAATGGTATTTTTGGATCGATGAACACAATGCATGTATGTCAGGTGAATTCCTCAGTCACAGTATTCAAATAGGTAAACATTAGCATGTGCTTCAAACATAGATTATATTACATATTAGTACGGTAACAACCTTCACTGTTTATTTGAATCTTTTACCACAGTCATGAATACTTGGCGCTTTTGCTACACATAAAAAAACATGCGAAACAGGTGACAGATACGCAGCGTATGTTGCTGAAACCTGAGCTCGTTATTGTTAAATGAAATAATATCTTCCTCGGGAAATCGACTTTTCACTAGAGTCATGACAGCACAAATTAACTCTTTCTCGCTCAAACCCGTAGGCAGCCTGATTAAATTAAATGTGGTCAGCTGATTTTCTATGGATATTAAAGTTGGCTCTTTAGGAATTTTAAATAGGAAACTAGACAAAGGAAGGAAGAATATCTGTGACTAACCTCTATCCTGGTTGACGTGTTAGACTGCGCTGCATGCGCGCCGAGAATGTTTGTTCATTATTTCTGAGCGACGGGACTGGGTTAATATAAATTGTGAATGTAAGTGGAAACGTATCGTGGATAAGGAACGAATTTTAATACTATAGATATGCACCTTTGATATGAAATTCATGATACTGAAATATGTATTTACCGTTACGTGGAAGATACATTAAAAAAGGTCGATGTTAACAGTGCAGCACTAACAGCTGCCCGCTAAACGATCGAATACGACTTGAAACACAGGCACCCCCAACATTAAGTTAGTTGTTGTTGTTGTAGTTGTTGTTGTTGTTGTTCTTCTTCTTCTTCTTCGTCTTCTTGTTCTACTACTACTACTACTACTATTACTTCTGCTGCTGCTCCTCCTCCTCTTTCCTTCTCCTTCTCCTTCTCCTCCTCCTCCTCCTCCTCCTCCTCCTCCTCCTCCTCCTCCTCCTCCTCCTCCTCCTTCATTTTTTAGTATGCATGTTGCTCGGATTGTCAGGTGCATGCGTATCGGCAAGTATTCTGATATTATAGTTCTGTCTTCTACTCATTTCCAAATTCAGATGGTCCTGTCTGGACACCCGATTCTAAAGGGCGCATCAGTTAAATTTATTCAAGTTTCTTATCACCAGATGCCAAGTGTATGAGTGTGTTCAATACAGTGAATACCTCACTTAAGGACTCTAAATGTATGCGACTGTTTTTGAAGAAAACCAACTTTAGTTCTTGATAAAGTACTACATACTGATGCAAAGACAGCTAAAGAACATATTTTTGGGTTAATATTATCATGAACTGTAGATACTGCAAAGATCAATCTTTGTCCTTGCTTAATTGTTACATAAACACACAGTGATAATGAAATGGCCGGGTTTTATGCTGTTTTCGTCTATTTCTTCTATGAAACAAATAATAAAACTGTAAAGATGGTTACATTTGTTTTCTAACAATATTAGCTGAAAAACGTTTGCCATATTTTTGTAATATCTTGTTTAGTTTAGGAAATATAGCTTTGTACAGTTGAAAAAACCCGACTTTCTTTTGTTTTTCTTTGATAAGGTAGATTTTTCAACTTTGCTGATCAATATTTCATAACCTAAACAAGATATCCAAGAAATTTGGCAAATTTTTGGGGTAATATTGTTAAGAACCAAACCAAACAATTTTTACAGTTTTGTCATTTGTTGTGGAAAAGAAATAAACATAAACATTAAAATTAAAAAGAGTATATAATTCGTATACGTAGGAAAACATTACTTCAATTCGGCCATCGAAGATAACATGGAAGAATAGATGTTCTGACATAAGAACTTAATCGTTTGGCTAATTCAAAAGCACACATTAGTAAGGGAAACGGGTGATACCAGACGGGTTCTGGCGTATGTTAGAATTCAAAGTTTGGGTACATCAGCATTTAGAAGATGAATACCTAACACTACTGTAAAATACTGACAATTTTTAATGTAAAAAAATCGTGTGCATTTACACCGCATCATATAATGAATACTGCGAGCTTGGATTTCAATATCATAAAAGAGTCACGAATTTGGACAGTCATGAGTGTACACCTGACTATGCCACACCCGTATGACAAAGCGAGTTATAAGTCAATAGTCTTACACTGTTGCTCTCAATTGATTGCCTTTAGAGTGAAGGTTCTATATTAACATATGTCCGAAATATAAAGGTTGGACCTGCGTTTAAGCTTTGAAAGTCTGTACCTTTAGACTCTTTATACGCTCTGTTAGTTGTTTTTGTTTTACTTTGGGGATAAAGAAAATGTGCGTGCCGACATGTCTTTGCAAGACACAATGATGATATAAGCCCATTTTATATATACTTTATATTTTTGTTACTCAGTGTCAATAAGAAATAAAGAGTGTTCGCCATGTATAAACAATATGTGCAACGGCATAATAAATTCATTCGCATCAGCAAGTTGTGTGTGGTCTTGCGATAGTTTGATGCTATCAAGGCTCCGTGGCCATGGTTTCATAATCATCATTGGTAATATCCACAGCACAGATGCGCGCCCAGGCCGCCCCAAGGCAAATATATCAAGGCAAAAACCAACAGCCTAACAGATGCCACTATGATTGTCCCTTAATTGTTTAGAAATAGACTTAGTTGTATAAGACCACGAATTGAACACAACATAGATTTGAGACTCAATGTGCGCATTGAAGAGGAAAATGTTAATTTAGGAAAAGGGCCATGCGAATGATAGGTTTGGAACATGAACTGCATGGTTGTTGAAATTGTGAAATACTCATTATTAGTTGCCATAGAACATCGTAAATATGTACTATGGTCCAAAGGCCTAAAAGTGCTAATATATCATCTTTAGCTAGGGACCGCACACATCAATCCTACGCCGGGAATGGATATAATTAAGAACCAAAAAAACAAACAAACAAACAAAAAAACCAAAAAAAAAAAAAAAAAAAAAAAAAAAAAAAAAAAAAAAACCAAAAAAAAAAAAAAAAAACAGACCAAAAAAAAACAAAACCAAAAAAGTTAAAATAAAGATATAATAAAACAAAAAGATTGAAAAAAAAAACAAAAACCAAAAAGGCCCCCCAAACACACACACACACACACACAACAAGAGGACTCTATGAACAGCTCGTTCTCATCTGACATGCAGCGTGAGGGCATGATTTGATTTTTGAGATTTTTTTTCTTAAGGAGGTGGGGGGAGGGGATCGGAAGAATCTTCAAAACTCTTATCGAATATGCTTGGCCTAGTGCTACAAAATTGTATAGGAACATTTCGGGGCACCACTAAAGGGGAAGGATGGGGGGGGGGGGGGGGAACCAGTATGGAAGTGACTATTTGACCAGACTCAGTAGAAACACACCCAAGGTACATCCCCATCACGATTGAGGTGAATCATGCTGACTGTTTTTGAGAAGCAATTGAAAATGTGAACTACCAATGCAATCACCATACTCGATAGGATATGTATGCATCAACCGAAGAGTGCCCGGATTGAAAAAAATGCTTAAAATCAGGCGTCCATGATATCACCATATATTGAATAGAATTAATGTGTTTGACCCTTACACAAAGATCATATTCAGCACAATCTGCTTGACGGTTCTGGAAAAGAAGTCAAAAATAGAATCTGTAGAACAAACTAGGGTTCAAGGGTCCCCAGAAGTGTGGCTATGCAAGTTTGAAAGGCTTGGCAAAACGGTTTCGGGGAAGTCAAGATCTTCCAAGGTTTCGCGAAGAATGGACAAATATTCGTACGAAGTCTACAAATCAATGAAGCATGACCAATTGAAAAAAAAAACTGGTAGAAACCCACTCGAAGTATATCCCTGCTGAGTTTGAACAGAATCTGGTTGACAGTTTTGGAGGGAAAAAAATGCGAATTGTGAACAGACGGACGGACGACGGATCACCTCCCATCATATAATCTGACCTTATGCGAGGTACAAACAAACGTACAAATCAAACAAAAATACCGCACAGATTTTTTATTATCTAGCAAACACTTCTTGCTTCGATTTAGCTTAATTTAATAAACAATTTCGTTTCCACGTTTTAAAAACAATGCACGTAAAATAATTTCATCGCATTTATACATTCGCTCTAATCTTTACAACATGTGACTTAAATTGTATGCACTATTATGTCTATATTAAACATTAGAAACCATACGTATTACATGTATGTCTCCCTTTATGTACATTTTGATAATTCAGTTCTAATCATCACGAAAGGGTGTGCTCATTTGAGTTACTATATTAATTCCATATTCAGATTCCTTGTCAAAAAATCATTCAGTTACCAGTAAGTCTTTAGTTCAAGATAAGTTAAAAATAATTAAGGTCAACAACTTTCCTCAGAAGTGATTGGTCCGTGGCGCCAAATAAGCTGTTGACTGTCTAAATACAGCACAGTAAATGTGAAAATTGTGCTATCATGCTCATACCATCCAATTTCTTACACCAGGGCAAAAAAATCACATTCAATTTGTGTGTGTGTATATGTAATATGTGTGTGTATGTGTGTATACAGAGTATCATAAATGTGCTTGGCATTTGTCGAGTCATTTGATCACCACCCTTCTGCTAAGACTCATTTGAGAACCTTTAGCTATGAAACTGTTTCTTTTTTTTTCTTATTTATGTAATGTGACCTTCTCTTGTGCTCACTTTCATTTGAGGTAAAAAACCGAAAGGTAAAGCACCAAAATGACCAAAAGATACAAAAAGGGAAGTGGTCCCTTAAGCTTGACAAGGAGACGAAATGTAGTTTTCATGTTCTGGCCCTGGAACCATTTCGCTAATCGACAGGTGGATAATGAGACTGACAAACATACCAGCGCTGCGCCACACGAAAGCCCAGTGAAACTTGGGCAAGTGGTATCTAAATCATTTTTTGCCCCTTTCGAATCGGATATAAAAATATTGTTTCAACGGAACCGTATTGTGCAGCTGAAGCCATAATGAATTAGTTTGTTTTTTTTTTTATCAGAAAGACATATTTAGAAACTTGTTGGAACACATCAAGAGCCTTCTTTATAACAACATATAAACACTTTCATTTCTAATCACAAAAATGAATGAATGAATAAATCATGAATGAATGAATCGGGATTTAGATTCAAATTCCTTGTAAGAAAATCTTACATTCAACTGGCAACATACCCATGCTTCCATAGCAAAGAACGATCCAGCTCAACGGCCAATGAGAGCTGTCTTCTTAGTCTGCAACTCAAAGCTGAAGTGGGGTATATATATATATATATATATATATATATATATATATATATATATATATTTATATATATATATATATATATATATATATATATATATATATATATATATATATATGTATATATATAATGACATGAGGTTGTAACAACAATAACAAGTCAAAATTCGAACAGTAGACTAAAATAGTTTTCGTCGGTTTTCTCGATGTGGTATCGTTATGCCTACAGCCGCGCAGTACGGTTCCGTTGAAACAATATTTTTTATATCCGATTTCAAAGTCTTTCGTATTTAGTCTTTCTTGGGGAAAAAAGCTGAGGACGGATTCAAACATCAGTACTATCGTGTACATATCATCATCATCATCATCATCATCATCATCATCATCATCATCATCATCATCATCATCATCATCATCATCCTTCATTTTTGCGCACTTGTGTGCATCAGCATCTTTGATTACAGTAAAACCAAATTGCTGGCTCAGTCGATAGGGAGACAGTAAGTTCTGAAACCTTTTGGGTGTCAATCGTAACACTGCGCCCATAGTTTGAATTCTTTTATCAAGGAGGCCTGGGTAGCATCTATGTACCATATTTGGTTCTGGTGATTTAAAAATGAATAAATGAATATGAAGAGCATGGTACCTAAGACGTGGGCTTAAATCTGTATCATAATTGTTTTTCTTTTTTGAAACTGAATGTAATATTGCAGAAAAATTACTTTGATAACAGTCAGAGATAATGTGGTTCACCACACTTCCTACACATATAACAAAGATAGTAAAACAATCGGGGTATGTTGTTAGTTATGACAGAGGCAAAAAAATGTCTGAAAACGTATGACGCAATCTTGCGTAAAGACCTAAATATTGCTGTTCTTGTGCAGATAAATAACGTTGAGCAGCTGTTGTGCCAATAGCTGCCATAGATTAAAGAATCCTCCAAATGTGTATGCCATATTTTGTAGATCTTCGATTCAAAATTATTGACGGGATCATGAATTTGAAGAATTGTCTGCTTTTCGCATATGAAAATAAACGTTTTATAAGATTTTGAAAATTTCCATTTATTTATTTACTTAACTATTGATTTTATTATTATTATTATTATTATTATTATTATTATTATTATTATTATTATTATTATTATTATTATTATTATTATTATTATTATTATTATTATTATTATTATTATTATTAATAATAATCATAATAATAAAGAAAAACACCGCCTTCAAAAAAAAATAATAATAATAAAAAGGAGCAAACAAGAAACAGCAAAAGGAAAGCGTAAGATCTCCACATGGAGCGAATTATTGCTTGAGTTTTATTCTAAGAGATGATGGTTGAACTGCTGGCTTCTGATGATAATGCGACAGTTTTTGTGACTAAGCTCTTCTAAAATTGAAGTTTTGCATAATCTTTTCTAATGAAGTTTCCTTGAGAGAAAATTTAATTATTTCGTAGGCATGGCCTCCGGCAAGTGTAACCAGTAGCGATAAATCCAGAGCATGGGTATTTTCTGCCGCCCAAACCCCGTGTCTTTTCTAAGTGATAACGGGGAGCCTTTATTAACAATTGTTTACCAGTAGAACGCCATGACTGCGTGTTTTTTTTTAAACAAACGATACCAAGGAATGGATGGTGATTTTTTATGAGATTATTATAATCAAAATACACACATTGAGTGTATTCCAAAAATGCATACACTCAATGAGTTAAAAACACATTGAGTGTGTTCAAAAACTTACACACACTGAGTGTGTTCAAACGCTAGACAACAAATCCCAGATCAGCTGCTTTCCTTGGCCCTGGCTGGACGGTCGCGCCAAGGAAAGCTGTTTGCTTGGTCTTTTTCGCGCCAGGAAATGGTTGACGAAGAATGAAAATTATAGCCTACATTAAGCCGTTCTTGTCATTAATTTAATGAGCGGATCTGTTAGGTATCACAGCTAAGCTGAGTCAAAAACAAGAGACTCAAAAATAAATAAATCAACAGATGCATGAATGTACGAACAAACAAATGAGCGAACGAAGAAACAAACGGACGAACAAACAATTTATCGTTAAATAAATAAAATGAATGAATGACTAAATAAATAAACAAATAAGTGAATCAATGAATGAATATAGAAAGCGTCTAGGTAAGGTTTTCAGTCCATGCCAAAAATATTTGAGTTAATGTTTCGACTTTACGCTGCCATTTCACATCTAGGTATTGTGCGCTCTGTAACATGAAACCGAAATGAAAATATCGTGCAATACCTGAAAAAGCGTGTTACTGGAAGCAAATGCATAGGTGTTTGACCCTTCGGTGCATGAACGTCTATTTACCTCTCTATCTTTGGACAAAGACAGAGTCAACCGCTTTCTTGCAAGCAGGTTGGGCGTGCCCTGCCTGCGCGAAGGAACGCTTTTGATTGAACACATGCTATTTTCATAGACTCGTCTACAATTATCGTCCAAAATGTTTTGTGTTAAGAAAAATCACCGAAGCAGACGTTGTGTAAAGACGACACTTTGAATCAAACGACATTTAACAGCAGCGAGCTTAAGCTGAGAATGGGTTAAATGTAAATCCGCCACTCTGTGTAAATAACATGTCTACTTTGAGCCAGGTGGTAAGCCCTCTGCCTTTCTGTTTCCTTCATACGGGGAGCCGCTGACCATTCTAATCGGGCCAACTGTGCCACAAAGAATCTTCAGGATTTATGTTAGGAGAAAATGTGCAAAATGACTTGTGTACTGATGATTTTATGCCAAGAAAAAAAGTCAAATGCGTTAGGTTTTAAGAACCCATTCTTTCTGTAATCATTACAAACAAAGACCGTCAGAGGTAAGGACCAGTTCCAAATCATAAGATCTTTTATTCCAAAGTGTCTCTTACACAATAAAACAGTGTTTGATAAATGGTCGTATATCTGCGACTGTACAAATAAATGAAGGGATGAAACATGCAGTCAATATATCACCCAATCAGGCAATAAAATGGTTCAATTGCAGATGTTGGGACTATAAAAAGACTTAAACGTGACCCAATCGATTTCTGCCGCATCAGTAGCAGATTTTAGCTAAATCTCACTCAACGGGTTCTCCCTTATACCCCGTGGGTGTAAATTATCGGAACTGGTTTCTACAACTGCGTGGCCAAAATATCAATATTGATTCAAAATCTCAGATCACAGACTCGGCCCTTTTTCACAAAGCGCCCTCTGAGAAAATTTTGCATACTTCTGACACACGGTTGCTCTATCTCTTTGGCCCCTCACCGCAGAAGGTGCGTCACGATTCGGATCAATGAGGGAACTGTACTTACGCTTAGCACCCAAGGGTCCTCAGGTTTGCTGGCTTTGATGTGCCAGGTCGGCCTTCTTTCTGTGAGCGGAGGTAATGGTTTAGCCGCTGGTCTTCTATTCAATAAAATATTAAACGTAAAGTGGTTAAATGTAACGCAAAGGACACGAAAACAATAGCTAAACCCACTATATAATTGCTACATTTCCCTCACCTTGGGAAACAAATTTCAAGTATGTTTAGATTCTCGCTTGTTGAAAGTTCTTGCATACGAGAATTAAGATATCTGATATATTTGGTGCCAATATATCTGTGACACCTCCTTGAAGTTCTTGTGTATTGTCAATCGGATAACAGACATAACGTCTGTGCAAATATGTTTTAATTTAATTATTAGGACGTTCAGATAGAAATGGCTTGTGTTAACTGTGTGCTGTTAGTCATTCGATTTTCGTTTGTAATTCTGTACTAATAAATATCAGATTGGCCTACCTACGGTAAAATACACATATATCATAGCGTCAGGAAAAGAATGACATACTGATATATTATTTGCGACAGCTGGGTATTTTTTAATTCAGGCAGTTGGGCATATTTTCATCAACAATAGCAAATGAAGCTGCACCAGGGCTCTGCCAGTCCTCTCGTCCACCCATACTCCTGCGTTTGCAATGAGAATACAGTTGCTTATCTGCTCATGAACCGTTTCCCAGTCAAAGACACCATATGTGTCGGAACTGCAGGTGTTGTCTGTTACTGTACAAACATGGCATATCTGTTTAACGGAGGATATTTTGAATGGGAATCATAGATGACGCATACCAGGATAGTGTACATGTGTACCCCTAGTGCTTATTCTTTCAACAGCGGCATCGATAGATTCGTTTTTGATAGCTGGAAAAAGGTTAAGCTCACTCAACCACATTTCACGTGACGGTAGCTTATTGAGATGCAATTTACCGATACTGGAACTTGTACTATTGACACACACATACACTCAGAAAAGTGTATTTCGTTTTATCTTATAGCACTAGACAAACACTGAAATATAGTTTTACTGTCTGACGGCAGTCAAATTTTAAAACCCATGCTGATGAAACGTAGCATATTGGTTTAGTTGATCTGCTTATGGCTTACGTTTGAACTCCTTTTTTATTCCTGTACATGCTGAAAAACCACTGCCTTATTCATTCTTGGCCTGTGAAATTGATATAAGCCAGAGTCCCGTTTCATGTTAATTATACGTTTAATATTGCCACATGATCACGTTCTCGTTCCGTTCCTCAAACACATGCTGATAACCAAGCAACGTCCATTTTTAAACAGCAGTTTGATATCAAAATTAATGCAAATTGGATAGTGAATTGTACGCCTAAATTGATTATTTTTACCAGCCAATCATCGCTTACAAATGAAGCTTTAACTTTTATATTAAACATGGCATTTCCAATTAAAATTCTGTGGTGCCTTCAACATCATGCTGCACTTCGACTTATTGAAGTTTTTTTAAAACTATAATGGCTTCTTTCATCTTTGTAATTTATTGAGTGCCATTTGTAATACTCAGCGACGAAGAGGGATTCTATGGTTTATTCATCACTATTTTCCGATGCATTTTGAAAATGGAAATAGATTTAATGAGTAACATTTCGTACATAAGACTCATCATATATCTGTTTCAGATATTTTTTTCGTATTTATATCGAATGTTGCAATAACGGCATTATCACAGGCATTAAGCTTATTTTTGTTACTAAATAACACAAAAATGAAATTAGATTGCCAGTGGCTACTAACCCACCTGCCTACGAGTAATTAGAATGAAGAGTATTAATACACGATATTGACCTTTTGCTTTCATGTCACAAAATTTTAAGCTTTTACTTTGTACAAAATCTAAATTATTGTCTTCATTGTATGTATACTCATTTATAAAGTAAGGAAAATAAAGAGACACGCACGTTCATTTGATGTGTGTATTTCCGTTACAGTCACAGGCTTCAATGAAAAGCCGGTGATGCATAATCACTAAACAATATTCGTCATTTTGACAAAATCAGATTTTACGGGGTCTCAATCTTGCGTATCCGGATAATGGGCATGGCCACCCATTATACTTTCCACTTCAAGACGTGATCTGTCTGTAAACAAACCAAATCAAGATGATGGAGAGAATTGACCGTTACTCACATTTGGCTCATGGAATTTTAAACAATGAATTACAAATGGAGGGTTTCTGACCTTTGTCAGATCATGTCGCAAAAACGGTTTGGGATTGTTTTTGGAAGAAGGTGCGCCGTAAGTACAGCACTGTTCTTCCGTCAAATTTGTTCTGCAAACTTTTTTGTGCATTTGGTGTAATTTTGGATATTACTGGCACCACGAAGTGGAGCACGTACACCTACTCACTCTGAGCAATTCTGTGCAATCGACCTCGCAAGAGATAGGTCGTTTATTGGTCGGAAGTAACACCATTTTACCTCCTCAAGTAAAAGCGGAAAAAGTCCAATATGCTTTGTTTCACATGGTGAACACATATCCGCAAATGCAGCTATTCCATTACATAAACACAAGGTGAATCTATGTTCCACACATGTAGGTATACCATTGCATAAACACATGGTGGCATCCTATTAAGAAATGAAAACGCATGGACAATTGGAGATGTCAATTCTATTTACATGAATAGTTTCTATTTGATGTTACATTAAGAGAATATATAGTTTGCAATATATTAACGTTTTCTCTTCTTATTGAATATACATATATAGGCATATAATGAAGCTGACTTTCCACTTAATTTTGTATTTGCATATTACCAATACCATTATTCTAACTGATGTCGGTGTTCATGAATACAGCATACTCAAGTGTTGGAATGGACACATTTTACACCCGAACGTAGTCGACCTGGACATTAAAGTGCAAAATTACAAATCAATTTGTCATACTTGATGGTTACCTGTGGCTATTTAGAGAATCAGTGAAACACATCATGGTCATTGTAAAGCCAGGGAAAGAAGTTCGATCCGAGCGACATCACTTACAGGAGAATCTCCAATAAAGACCACCTCTATAATGAGACCATTTCTATATTAAGACCACCAATTTATAGACCCTTTGTTCATCCTTACTTAAATTATATCCACCATTAAGACCATTCCCCTGTTAAGACCACATTTTCAGTCCCTTGGGTGGTCTTAATAGGGAGACTCCACTGCTAAGTTCGTCAACTGCTTCATCAGTGAAACAGTTTTATGCAGATGGCACCGAGTTGTATACGAAATGCATCGACATTGGACTACTGGGGATATTTTTATGCCGAATGTGATTCCAAGTTGAAATTGACAGTACCTAGCGGACTTCAGTGCCTTTAGGAGTTTGGGACTGACCTATATTCTGTGTTTGTGATCATTGTGTTTCATTCCTAGAGATAGAAAAAATGCGGAGGTGAAGGGGTAACTTGGTAAATCATGTGGTCAAATGTATTCAATCGCCGTTCTTTTATAGTTTAATGTAGATGCCTTTGTTGTTATGAAGATTTCATTGTCAGTCAGGAGCCATGTTCTTGAGGAAATGACAGTTAGACCGCTGGCCTACATTTTCGGATTTCACTGTTATTATTTTTTTTTAATATAGCTCACCACATGGAGATAGGCTAAATAAGGTCAATTTTTGCTTAAATACGCGTGCTGCACAGTTGAAAGTTGAGCATTAGAGCAGGTGCAACTGTATTTTGGTTGTTGTTTTAAACTTATAATATCTTAAATGCTATATTAGGTTGGAAAAAAAAAAGCTTGCACCATGTCCAACACAGAGGAAATAGATTTGATGGGTGACACCTTTAAGCCCTGCTTACGAATTGGGGGAGGGATATAGTAGTGGGATCTGTGCGTACATCTGTTATATATACAACCTTTAAACATTTTCCGGGCTGTTCCCCGGAAACCATGATACCAAGCCATCTGAAATTCTTAGAAAATATAACAACCACACATCAAAAACTTTTCTGGTCGACACACGGTAGGAGTGCAGTGCCACCATTGTTCGTGTGCACTGGTGATAAGCCCCTGCGTCGATCAATCAGTAAATGTTTCTTTCAATAGTTGTTTCATGAAATGTACAACAGCGAGGTATCTGCATTGTGTCTAACGGCTAAACCGTGATTCTCCTTTAAATTGCTAATTAATTTGAGAATGACATTGCTTTTGGTTGTTTTGCCGAGCCTAGAGCAGAGAGACCGTAAATACCAGATGAGTATTGGAACTGTGGCATGTGAGTAATTATCCTGTAATTATGAGAGCAAAATTCCAT
This sequence comes from Hermodice carunculata, assembly GCA_964020975.1. Lineage (NCBI taxonomy): Eukaryota > Metazoa > Annelida > Polychaeta > Eunicida > Amphinomidae > Hermodice > Hermodice carunculata. Next base: position 50,277,059 of record OZ026622.1, read on the forward strand.
TGTACCACATTGTTTACTATGTCCATGCTTACGTTTAAAATGAAGTAGTTGAATTATTAGTTGTTGTAAAACAGAACGTTAAGCTACCGAGTCTTAAGTGCATGCAATACTTAACTCGGGATTCAAAAATGAATAAGTGAAGAAATAAACGTTTGATTTGAAATTCTTGCCTCTTAGACATATCCTCAAGACCCCGTGTTTAGGGAAAATATCTAATTAATGAAACTGATGTGAGTGAGAGAGAGAGAGAGAGAGAGAGAGAGAGAGAGAGAGAGAGAGAGAGAGAGAGAGAGAGAGAGAGAGAGAGAGAGAGAGAGAGAGAGAGAGAGAGAGAGAGAGAGAGAGAGAGAATATTAATATTGGGATTCTGGTCACTTCATTTTCAAAACTTCGGTACTTCAGGCACTGATTTAGAAATCCTCCTTTCAATCTGGTTCATATCAAGGCCCAGGCAATTTATCTTTTTATGAAGGTAAGACTATACAATATCGCGTATTCAGAACGACAGCGAAGGAAATGATAATATTAAATAAAACCACAACGACCACCACAACTTTGGTTTACAGGTTGTCTATTGCACACTGTAATTCTAGCCAAACGCAGCGATTACGTATCAATGTCACAGGGATCTTTTACCGGTATTTACTCATGCACGGCATTATTTACCTGGAAATGCCCATATAAATATCATTTGTACAATAAGGTCTTTTTGATAGTGGAGTTGGGCTGAACATGTTGATTTTGAAATTAATTTTCTCTTTTGTGCCAAGTACAGATGTGATGTTCGTCACCTGTTCATGCAATAATCGTTATTGAAGTTGGGCCTGTAGCTGGAGGTCGAGGGTTCATGACTATAGTGCATCATGTCAGTGAAAACATCTTTACAACCATTTTCCAGAGAGTTATACTTTGACATTTAATTACA
>OZ026622.1:50278183-50343123 GCA_964020975.1 Hermodice carunculata
TTTAATTACAAAAACCCTTACAAACTGCATCAACAACATCTGCGACCAGTACTTTACTTTCCGTGGATTCGGTGTCCCTGCAAACGTGACTTTTGGATCATTCGTGTTCAGCGTGTCAGATTCGCAAATTTTGCATGGGAACCATGACCTACTTTTTAAAGATGTAAAAGCTATGTACGTTCCAAATAAAAAGAAGTTGTTGGCCGTTGGCGTGTGTCCAGTTGGCCATGTGCCCACAGATCACGCATGCGCAGGAGCAAGGCAACTGGACGCTCGTGCAATCCACCAAGTGTTCTAGATTGGGGATGTGGACCGCCAGAAAAAGCACATATAGCGTAAACGCAATTTTACAAATTTTGGGAAGATGGTATCATAAGTGAAGAGGGAAAATATATGGTACTAAGCCATAACTTAAGTCCACGTCATTTTCTATTTTTTTATTTATTTTTTTTAAAGTTTTTGAGTTTTTATGCAAAAGTTATGAAGATCGAAAAAGCTAGACAATTGAAAATATAGGACCATTTAGTTTTTGTATCACACAACTCCATGCTGGTTTGCATATTCTATTTGTTTAAAATCAGAAGAATGAGGAAGTTGTGGGATTTCACTGTTGTTTCGTCCATGATTGTTTACTTTCGCAAATTGAAATAGCAATTACTGCATCATCACAGTGAGCTGTTTGACATATATCCATTGTTAGGCATGTTTCTTCACATTAAAAACATTCTATCCCAATCCCATCATAAAACAAATTACTTTCGCCAGAGTGTACTACATACTGGTCCATAATTATGATAACTTGGTGCCCGATGAGATTAAAATTGCCTTTTTCTATTTTTTCCTTTAAAAGTAAATTAAAGTACTGGTTATTTGATAATAATCTTGATATTTATGCCGACATATATCGTCATAAAAAACTGAATAGTTAATGTCTTTGCTTCGTCCTGTTTTTGTTAACAGTGTCTCAATCTTAAAATTTGTTAATTCTTCACAATACGATACTTAAATGAAGGTAACTTACAGACAAATTACAATACTTTTTACACTTATTTCATGTCAACCCAAAACTTTTTTGGTTATCATTATGTTTTTATATAAATGTTGTAATTGTAATCTTTATTGACAAAGTTTAAGCACATGCATATGAGCACAAATTTTATCGTCAGTTGATGGATGGCAGTACAAGGCATAGCCTTCTAGACATCCTCACACTTATTATTTTTGTTGTATTTCTTATTATGTACTAAACTTACAGTTGCGAAGTAAAATACTATATATATATTATGGTTAAAAAGGTCTAGAAGCGTTTCTCAGGTTTTGAATAGGGTTACATGATTGCATGAACTTGATATTGTGTAACATCTTCTGCAGAGGTGTGTCATATATTTTGGGGGGGGTTTTCTACGCATTGAATAACTTTGTGTAGTAACGGATTCTTCATACACGTGTATATAAATGATGTTCACTTAGTACGGCTGTTTGGTTTGTAACATATATGTAAAACTTATAATGGTCCTTAAATATTAAAATCTTAATACGCAAAAATCACCAATGCACATTAGGGCAATTTTCGTATGGAAGCTTAGTAAATTTTGTTCAAACTTCACTGGGATGTACTATGATGGGACTTCACCTTTTGGATGTTCTCGGGAGTGTTTTCTCATGTAACACGAAGGTGTACATTTGACTTCGAAATCAGGTCTTTTATATATGTGGACAGTAGTACTTTCCATATATATATAATATATATATATATATATATATATATATATTATATATATATATATATATATATAATATATATAATATATATATTATATGTATATATATATATTGAGGTTAGACAGTGACAGGTTAGCTTATGGAGAATAAAGAGTTCGGACTGCGGGATAGGGTGATGACTACTAGGAAGCGATTCTAGACAAAAAGACACAAATACACATACATTTTTATTGACAGTGTGCATAAATGCACCAGTTCCACTTTAGGGTTAAACTCATCAAAGGCGCATTACAATAAATCATATGTAATACCAACAAGTACCCACATTTTCATGGGTTTCAGCTTGAAAGTCTGGGTAATGACCCTATGTCCTCTCTTTCCTGAAACATTAACCGTTTTAAGGTAACCACTAGTTTGCCTACTGAATGATGGCCAAAATACCAAAGTTTCGCGTGGGTAAAATCTCCGTTATTTTTTTGAGATACATTTTCGTTTGATTAAGGTTGATGCCAATTGAAAAAAATGTTTTCAGAAACAACAATATTCAATATTTTGTCATGAGGTTCGTTTTACAACCATCCTAACAAGTTAGAATCAGCCATAAAACCTCATATAAATTTTTGTGCTCGTTCACCCCTCTGCCAAGTGACTGTAAAGTCAGAATAATACTGGAACAGTGTATTTAACTCACTACATGATAGTGACTACAGTGAATCTAATAATCATGTGTTGGTGGAGAAAAAGTTCTATTACGAGTGTCTTGGAATATGTCACTCTGGAACAAAAGCTGATATACTTACTCCTTCACTAAGAATTGAAACACAGACCAATTGTTTATCATCACGATCATCATGATCATCGTCTTCATGATCATCATCAGTTGTAGCAGTAGTTGTGGTTTCCTTATTATAAGTAGTAGAAGTGATAGCAGTAAATTCAATCGGCAGTTGTATTTTACGGTTGTATTATTGTCAGTACCGATGATAGGCTTCTCGTTTAAGCCGGCGATTCATTTGCATGTTTTGATACAATTCTAGATAAGATGTGACGTTGCACTCTAACACACACACACATACACACACACACACACACACACACACACACACACACACACATATATATATATATATAAATATATATATATATATATATATATATATATATATATATATATATATATATATATATATATATATATATATATATATATATATATATATATATACATATATACATTTATATACCGAACAAATCATTTTTATAAACGGTTTGTTTCGGAATTCATTAATTATAAACTTTTTTTATACGAACAGTAGGTCTTTGCCTACACACTTACCGTGCGTTTTTATTTTAATTCAGACTCCTTGCAGTAAAGAGGCCGCATTTGCTACACCTCATGGTACACTGAGAAGCGTCTACTCTGACCGCCGGCGTCTAAGCCAAAATAGTAAGTCCAGCGGCGGTCGACAGAGTGACGGTCGACGTCGTGCTGCCGACGGCGCTAGTCAGTCAAGTGTGTCATCGTCAAGACGAGATCATCATACTCGCTCTTCAGGTTCGGAGAACAGAGAGATGAAGGTAAAACTGACGAGACGTTCAACAAAATGACGATAATATGATTGTATTAACTGTTGGTACTATTTACTTATTACATCAAAGAATCTGCTGGCTATTCTAAATCTGCTAAAATTGCTCAATTTGCACTTGACGTATGAAGCTTTTCTTCAGGATAAGTTATAATTTGGATGATTGGTTTTCTTATTTTGTTCGTTAATTAGCATGCTGCAATTATTTGTTATTGGATAGGCTTTTGTCATAGCAATACGGGTTGATATCGAACTGTGCAACTAATCCAACGTTCAGCAGACGATAGTTACTTTCGTTTTGGTGAAAATATCTGCAAAAAGTGTCGTTGTTCCAACGTGAACCAACTTTGGCGCATGCCAGTCTAATCCATGAGTATATACAAAGTTTCTCTTAAACTGAGCACAAGCTGACAATCGGTTTTACCAATCAATTTGTCTCGCGTTTAGAATTGCATGTATATTTTTTACCATCCGAGATGCATCATGATGATCTAGATTATGAAGAAGTTACCGAGTCAGGATAAAGTATTAATGTCGACTGTGTGAAATTAAACAGTCGGCAGCCACTTTTGATAGTTGATTACCCATATGTACATCATAACATTAAGATAAATGTTGGTGATTCTTTTGGTGTCAACAGTTCAAGTCTGATAACCAGGGAAACATTGCATGGGCAGTTTCTACAGCTTTCCCACAGACACAACTCTGCATCTCTTAAACTACTCAAAGAAAGAATCTCTGAAACTTTAAAAAAACCGTGTTTTTGTTGTTTTTTTCAAATTTTAAGATCAATCTAAAGATGCTGTCCGAAAATACGGCATTGACTTTGGTGAGCATATTAATAAGGTTTCACTTGGGTATGGGGAATTTTGTGCTACTCGTTGGATGAAGTGATTAGGTTGCTTGCAGGATGGGGTTGTGGACTGTGGGAAGGTGCATCATGCATGGCTGATCTGTTTAATTAACCCTTTCAATGCCTTTTGCGACTATTGTTGAACTACTTAAGACGAACTGCTCACAAATATATCAAAATTGCTAGATTCATATTTGTTGTGAAAAGACCTTTCATTCAAGTACCAGCATGCCTATACTCCATAGAATATAATGGTCTGGGTCAACAGCTTAAGTTGATGGCTCATTTCAAAACTTGGCACTGAAAGGGTTAAATGCTACGTCGCTATTTGGATGTATTGGAGAAAGGATTCATGTATTGAAACCTTGTCGAAATGAAAAAAATGTCTTCCTGAGGTAAAGGGTTGAGATTTTGTAGAATTATTTCAAACATCTGTCCACAGGTTTGTAACCTGCCTTGTGTTACGAAGAGGATACTCTCTTGGTTTTAGTTCGAAAAGCATTTATCGTGTGTCCTGTCTTTTTGCAGCTTAAATCTGCATGCTTTTCCTAATTTTAATATATATATCAAATCACACTAAATAGGATTTTAGTTTCGTTCTATTCCTCTTTTAGAGAGCGGTTTTCAGTAATTATTTTAAGTCAAACATTCAGGCCACATTTGGTTCATTTGGCTGCCCGTAATGACTTTGCATTTGGATGAAGTAAAATGTTTATCACTAAATTTCAGCAATATATGCCTCAGAGCTGTCGTAAGTGCTGTTATGTTATGAAATCGTAACTCTAAATTGAACTTGGCTTGTTTAAATGTTGTAGCCTGGTGTTTTGATGATAAGTGCCCTCTAATAGCAATTTTGTTTAAACCTAACAAACTTGTCAACTATAATCCTATGTTGTGCTGGACATGTTAGGACTGCAGGGGTCTTTCCAAAATGTCCTATGGACCTTATCTGTGGTGTTCACATTCAAAAGATACGACAGCCGGTACCTGCTTTTTTTCTGCACTCTCTTAGTATTTTATTTGTCCATAAAGATTCTGATTAGTTTCATTCTGAAGAATCTATAGTGCAACATATTAAATATGTTAAAGGGGTTGTGTGTATAACTGCAAAAGGTAGCATTTTTGCTACCTTATACAGTCATAAGGTAGCAAAAATGCTACCTTATACACCTATCTACACAGATAACTGTATAAGGTAGCATTACTCCTCGGCATAAGGTGCATGGCAGATTCTAGAGATAATTTTGGAAAAGGTTGCCATACCTTTATTCTGACATGTTTGTAATATGCCAGTATTCTCCTTATTAGTGCAGCACTGTTCAATAATATTTACTTCAACTAAAAAATTTAAGTATTTCAGAATGGGATGATTGAGAGATATTTCCTGAATTTGGCCAGTTAGTAACTTTACCTCTTTCAGTGCCGAATTTTGGACGGAGTCAACAGCTTTTCTCTGTGCTTCTTGGACGCAATATACCTTAAGCGCGCCGAGGGAAGCTTTTGACCTGGACTATTATATTCTATGTACCTAGAGACATGCTGGTACTTGAATGAAAGGTCCTTTTGCAAGGAACATGGATCTAGCACCCAAATTAAAATTCAAAGCAGTTAGTTCTCAGCTGTTTGGCTGAGTCAAAGTTGGCACTGAAAGATTTAAAAATCAAATGATCAAATGACAAAGTACAGTGACCGGCAATTTTGAAAATCGTTTGCTCAGTCAACTTCCGTAAACATTATCCTGTCTCAAAATATTTTCAATGAAAATTTAGGCTTCAAAAGTGAAACGCTGTTTTCGTGGCCATTTTAATAGTGGCAAAACGATCAAAATATTTTTAATGTATACAGAAATGCGATGAACGTCGTTATTTCTTACAACTAGGTACATCATTGCTGATAATTTTAAGATTTTAAAAAAATTTAGGTGAATCACATCATTGAAAAATATATAAATTCTCTTTTGCTGATACTTTTAAGATTTAAAAGAATTGGTGAATCACATCAATGGAAAATATTTAAATTCCCTCGTAGCGAATGCATGGAATCTACTTGACCACCGACTTGTGATACTTGGCTTTCACCAAAGGCATAAATCTCTGTCTCATCAAATACTTGCAGGACATCCATGAGGTGCACACGTTACGACACCGAGATCGAGACCGAGACCGAGACCGAGACCGAGACCGAGACAACGGAAAGGACTCAGACAGTGCATGTTCAGCAGATGTGTCTAATTCAGACAGTAACAATGGTATAAGTGATGACGCTCACCTAGACACACCAGGTGAGGCTTTTGATGCCCAAAGTGTGCGCAAGATCACAAATTATTACCGTTTGCAACAACTTTTTATTAACGCGGCTTCACGAGAAATTTGATAAATGTCTTGGTATTTTCGAGATGTACTACTACACGAACTGCTTCGTACTTTATATTGTCGTAGTTTATCTTTGGTTTATTTTTCATGTCTTTGAATACCAGGAAATTTTTACATAAAGCTGCGCTTAACATTTAATGGAAAGAATTGTTCAATTCTGAGGAGTTTCCTTTTCATTTTGAATCGTATAATAAGTGGGTGTCTGAATATTTCCTGAAACAGAGAGGATGTTTACCAAATACGTTTTTAGGATGTTATTTTTTCAATATGATGGTACAGTCGTCTGTTTTCCCTTGAATTCTTCAAAACCTCACATAGACAAATGATCACAAATAACGCTCAGTTGTGTGGTAAACTTATGTCATCGGGTCAAATATCTAGGTCATATTGACATCCATTATTATTTCTATTTGGCCGGTATCATTTTGTCCTTTCATTCAATTTACAAATCCTTGCATACATTTGTTTGAGGTATAAAGTGGCATTTCTGAGTAAACAGGTTTCGTGGGTCAAGTGTACGGTCCTTGATATCCATTTGTTTAATCCACAAAAGTCAATATTCAGCAATACTTCCATATCATCAATAACAGAGAGCCGATTGCTATTTTCTGCACTCTCCATGTCCGTTCCTGTTACAGGTTATTTCTGAAATATAAATGCAGAAACATTGAAGCTTTTCAATTTTTTACTTTATTTTTAGCAGAACACAATCAATAGATTTTATTTTAAATACCTGACATATGCTAACGGTTCACAGCTTTTAATCACGTAACTACCAGAATACGTTTCGACGCTTTGAATAACTAAATGTGTATCTCCAATGCTGGCGACCTGCCTCGGCTTATATTCAACCAAGACATCACACACAACAAGTAAAGAAGATTAGAACACGAAATGACACTGAAATAGCATGTAACACCACAGATACATACATGCATGCACACATACATACATACATACATACATACATACATACATACATACATACATACATACATACATGCATGCATGCATCCATACATACATACATACATACATACATACATACATACATACATACATACATACATACCTGAAGCTGAAGTTTGGGGCTTATTTTTTTTTGGGGGGGGGGGTTAATATATCTAGTTCAGCTGAGCGCAAAGCCCATTCAGGTAGCACTCTAGTCTGTGTATTGTTACTGTTATTTTTTATATATGTTAGGACATAACAGTGAATTTTGCCATGGTATTTATGTGGTGTATCTTACCAATAATTTTCATATGCAAATCTTGTGCATATTTCCAAATTTGTATTAAAAAGGTATATTTAATAACTCATAATGTCTGTCTTTGTTTCCATTACGGTTGTTACAATAATGACTACTAAAGCAAGTGCTATAAATGAAGGCATAAAAATGCAACAGTGAAGTTAAGCTTAATATGATAAGAACCTTTTTAAAAATTTCTGATCTGTCTTGAATAAAGATTGCGGCCTCCAGTATACTGAGCAAGAATTGCGTTTTAAGTTTATCGCTCAAGACGTTAGTAATACACTTCAAACTCTATTTTTGTACCAGGAAATAATAACTAATTATATATAAACTGTAACAAAGCGGTTCCTATAAGTTAAAAGAAATCAATGAAAATAGCGAAATATGAATTGAGATCGTTATCGAATTTCAGCTTGGGAAAGAGGCATAAATTGTAATACATTCAGCATATGTCTTCATCGATAAGGCAACTCAGTTGCTCGTTTTGGGGAACTGTTTGGTTTATATAACTTAAATCAGTTTTAATGGACTGGTGGACTTTTCCAGGTCACCATCACAGACATGCTAATAAATCAAGGTGTCACGGTGTTCCAATGAAGAGCCGGGGAGTTCCAAGGAGGAATGAAGGGAGGCGATTCAAGGCGGACTCGCTGAGTTCGCCCGACCTGGAATCATCCGCCTTACACCTGGATCAAAGTAAGGATGATGCCCAAGCTGGTCCTTCAGGTGGTAATAGAATAGCATTAGTCCATCCACAGAGAAATGGCTCCAAGAGTTCAGAGGGACCATTAGCCGAACAGATTTCTTTGAGTGACAGTTGCCAAGGCGCCAGGGAGAGTGACGAAGAGGAACAGGAGGAAAATCCACAAACAATCATAACCAGAGACTACGAATTTGAAGCAGATAGTGACACTGGTTCGTCTGGAACCAGGCGAATTTTGTCCAGTCGCATTCGCCCGGAAGGCCAAAGTCAGGGTAGACCACCTAAGCCTGGATCGGGGCTTGACAGAAATGCTCTGTCTCAAGGAAGTTGCTTAAATGACACAGACTTCTATGAATCAGACAGTGAATCCAGGGGCAGAAATATCTTGGTTTAGTAACAATCTATCCTAATTGGAACACTAAGTCATCTTTACAGTGGAATTATCCCCTTCATACTGCTTTGTTAATTAAATTATTTAGCGGACCGAAGAGCAAAATACCTTCGTTAATGAAGGAACTAGTTTCTCGTTACAACATGGGGACGCGACGTCAGTTGTAAATCTGATGTCATTCCCAGCTATTGCCAAACAAATCAATGTGCAAATGTCAGTGAGAATTGCTTGGGACATATGAAGTAACAGCGATAGACCATTTGAGGCAAAGCGTCTGCTCAGCTGCTGGACCGTTGACAAAACTTTGCCTTAAACGGAGCATCTAGCGTAAGTCGACAGTGTACTCCACGCTTGCTTTATGACATTGTTTTATAGACGTGTAATGATACACATATTTTTGTATATAAATGTTGCAGGTGTTTTAATATCACACACAATCCGTGGTAACTATCAAATGTACTGATAAATTTTCAACGTATTCCTCGCCTATGTATAGAGCATGTTTTAAGTTTAAGGGCAAAAATAATTTTCAGTCCACCACTGAAAATGTATCCACTTTTGGATCTGATGATTGTATCCGAAGGTTTTGTAAATATGCTCATTGAAGACTCTAATGGAAATCATATTTATTACCCGATGATATAACGTAGCTTTAAATGCAGGTGTCGAATGCTTATTGCCGGCAGAATGTATCATACGTTCATATTGGTGAAAAGCTTTGTATTACAGTTATGGTCAATTCAAATAATCTCTTCTTTACTAGATTGTGCTGGTATGGAACAAAATCAAAGACCATTCTCCATTGATTATTCCATACAGTGAGCACTGCCAAACCAAATTACACACAGATAAAAAGGCGGTTGTTTAGTTCACGCAACAGACATACCAGAACAAACCCATGTTTTTAAAGTGTAAATAACAATATATTTCAATTGTAAAAGAATGCCATGGCACGTCCCGTGAGATTATTTTTTAAAGATATGCCGGGAGACGTGCATTAAGCGTAACCAAAGAGCTTGATTACAGTTTCCATTCTGTATGCGCCAGGATTTGCCAAAGACATGTTTATTGTACAACTCATCGAAATAGAATCATGGTCATATTATGCACCATATGGAATGCTGTATTATGGCTGTCAAAATTAAAAGAACAAAAGATACCCCAGAATGCAACAGTCAAAATATACTAAAGCTCCGAACTGGTTTTGATAGTGAAATTCATCGAATAAACAATTTTAGACTGTAAATTGCACAGAGTAAAATACGTTCTAAAAATCAAAACATGGTGTCTTCGTTTAGAGTACCTTATACCATCATCGCTGCATTGTGGGATTGCTAATTTGCCATAATGGCTGCCTTACTTTTTCAAGAACTGTCAAACACTAGTATTGTTTATTTGACCATGTTGAGGTATAGACTAAGTCTTTTTGGATTGCGAAACAGACAAAACATGTAAAAATTACATTCTGTAGCAGAGACGATGACGTTTTCTTCATACCCGTTGATGTGGAGGAGAACATCGAAGGACCTCAAGACACCCAACGTACACGGCCGGAGTGATAAGGAGCTTGCTCCGCTCTGCTAACTCTGTAACCCAAACTTGGCCATGAAGAGATCCTATCCGCATAATATTAACTCTATAGTGTTATTAATCTTTGGTATACTGTTAATTCATATTTTTCGGTAGTTTATTGGGGGAGAAGATGGATCCCGTTCACAAATCAAGGAAGAAAAACACGTACTTTCACAGTTCACGTTGAAACATGGTGAATTTTTTTTTCACAATTTACAAAACACAATCTTTATTTCGTAGTTCATGATTTATCAAAACGCTGATTCATGTTTCACAAGTAATAAACCTTTCACGGTTCACATTTTTGTTTTTGTTTTTGTTTAGTTTTACTGTTCAACAAAAATTTCAAAAACGCTGAGTCATATTTCACGAAAAAACGCCTTAATCTCCCATGAACGTAAGTGGAAACATTTAACTTCAGTGCCAAATCTTTCGTAAGGTTGCATTACATCAAAGCCATGTTAGTTAAAGATAGCTTGTGACACGTTGGTTTGTGGGAAATTTCTGAAAATTATCCCATGGACTAAATTTCGAGAAAAATGCCAAGTTATATATATTAATTAAATCTCACTGAAAACGCGTTAGATATATCTCAAACTAGAAATCACCAGTCTCATGCTTCTTATGCACAAAGCTCTATCGAAGTCCAACATTTTGTATCAATAAACGCTTACGTATAAAGCAGTCAATTTTGTATATAAACTCACACGTTGCAGAGTTTTTGATGACGTGTTTTTACTGGTAGAACGTTGGACACATTTTGGATACCACCATGAAGATCTAGAGCATATTTTCATATACCTGGACAGTTAAATTGTCAAAGTAGTGCCTAAAAAACAGTACAACTGTAAAAAAAAAAAAAAAATAAAAAAGTTGGTTAATTGTCCTGTGACACGGTCCCTTCTGAAAGAAAACAAAGAGCCCCTAAAATATAGTTACAAAGGGATGGAACTCTAATTCGATACCTTAAGCTCAGCATAACCAAAAACGTGTCACAATACAAATATTCTTTGAAGAAACATTCCTCAACAACTCTATGGCTGATCAAACGGCTGATTAGGTCCAGCTCTGCTTTAATGCACGATAATTTAATGGGAAAAGCTTTCTCGGTGTATGTGATATAATGTAAATAAATATACCAAATCTACATTATCCTGCAAACTTCTGTTCAATTTGCATTTTTCCATTTGAGCATAGTTTTTGCACACTCCATTATTTAAGAGTTCATGTGTTGCAAATTTTCATGTTTTCTATTTTTCACACTTTTTTTTAATTTTAGAAACAAGCATGCTATTTACAAAAGTATCTAGAATTATATGGCATAGGAACCAGTCACATTAGTTACTCCCGCTGCGGAACAAAGCCAAATGCCTCGATTAGTTTCGATCTCTAGTCTCCAATATAACAAATGAGTGTACCGTATTTATTTTCCTCACCAGGAGAACGGAAATTTAATAATTTGGAAAATGATCAAGATCCCTTGATAACTTGCCAATATGCATTATACAGGTATGCATATGGAAAATATTTTCTATGATACATTCAAGGAATTCAGCAGATGGATTTTGCAACAGTAAGCAAAGAAGTCGTTATCACACTTTACTATTTTCAATAAATTTATTGGTCTACAGACAAATTTATGTCATTCTCAAAATGTTTAATGTCCCGCTGGTATAAAATCGCTCCTACCTATGGGCTCTTGAATGGTCAAACAACATTTTTGCTCTGGATAGAATTTATGTATCAATGTCAACACGCTAAAGCAAAGTTGGAATTCTGGCGAAATATTCGATACAGCTAATACCTGCAAGCAAAACCATGGTGTTTGCGTTTTGTGTTTGCATTTTTTCAGTATTGAGCTCCCATCCTGAAGTCATACTTCCCACGTCTGTAAAAGTCCTTCTTTGTACAAGAATGGAAAGCACATAATGTATTCCCTATGCTGAAAATATATGTATTCCAAGGGATTGATGTCATTTATCCCTTGATGTCATTGATTTATATATATATATATATATATATATATATATATATATATATATATATATATATATATATATATATATATATATATATAAAGTTTGTATATATTAAAAATTGTTTTGTTTAAGTTTTCAAGGGATAAGAGCTATTAATTGGTGTTAGTGGAACACTGACGCATTTTGTGCATTTTAAATTAAATACAACGCAAAGCTGCATGAATGTTCCTCGATTCCTGTTGCTGGCTTTGAATTATAATTTGTTGTAAGTGGTATCCAGTATTGTGTACAATTATTTATCTGAACACAAGCTTATGATGTATTGATGTTCAATTTAGGTGTACATGATCTTATGCTGTACTGAGGGTCATTTTAACTGAGCACTGGTCAATGTTGCATTAATGTTAATTTATTTCGTTGCGCTGGTATTCATATCGTAATTAGGTGTAGATTTGGGCCACTACAATATTTGTCACTTAAACTAAACATAACCTAATGTTGCATTGACTTACGTTTTCAGCAAAGTTGACTGACTTGCCAACTAGCTGATCTTTTGCCAGCGCTAGTCATCCGTTGTATCTCCTGTGTCCCCAAGTCCCATTTTTGACATATTCTCAAAATTCGTTAACCAGATCTTTTACAAACCTGAAACAGATTTCTCTTGGGCTACTTTTTACCAAATGTATCTAACTTTTACGCTATTTATTTTTAATGAACAATTCTTTCTTTCTTTCTTTCTTTCTTTCTTTCTTTTTTTCTTCTTCTTCTTCATTATTATTATTATTATTATTTTGATAAAATGGAAATGAGTAAGACGATGTCTGAAGCCACTTGCGTAATTGATTGGATGTCGCGCCGAAATATTGTGGGCACCTCTAGACCCTAAATTGTTTTACATCTGAGGCTGTGATATGGATTTTTTTTTTTGTTTGTTTGTTTGTTTGTTTGTTTGTTTGTTTTTTTTTTTTGTTTTTTGTTTTTTTTTTTTTTGTTTTGTTTTTTTTTTTTGTTTGTTTGTCACAAGCACTGGTTTGACTGTCTTGAAACTTGTTCTATTGGACGGACTGCAAAGCTTTATTTTTAGTTTCTGGAAACCACACACGCGCGCGTGCATGCGCACGCACACACACACACACACACACACACACACACACACACACACACACACACCACTTTCCTTATATGTATGTCAGAACTCAATCATCCACATTAACCAAGGCCACTGTGTCTGTGGTAATTCAACTTGTACGGGTACATTCCGTTTCTCTTGAACAGTAAGTCCCAGAATATGTTCGAGCACGCAATAGTCTATATCTAATTCAGTTGTAAATTCGCCTAAAGGTGGTGCTGCCCATTCGGTTCATGGTTGACCACCCACATCTTGTGGTCCCTTTCCATGACCCTCTCTTTTCCTCCATAGACTAACATGGGTAATAAACAGACATAAATTTAACCTCTCTATATGTTGCCAAATAAGCATTAAACTTTCATTTTATCACACCCGGGTGTATTTGAAAAATAATAATATGTACTTCAAGTAGATTGCCAGTTGATGATTCCAAAAATCGTCCTCGTATGCAGGGTAAAACGTTCAGGTTGACTGTAATGTAATGGGCTTTGCTGACCCACCTGACCTCAAATGGCATAGGTTGCTAGGTGTCACAAACATGCATCATGGAAACAAAATGCTGTGTGTCAAGAAATTGACACAACCCAGATCACCCCTATTTGGTCATGTTCCTGTGGATGTTTGTATTCTTTTCATAAAAATTAGCATCTGTTGGTGACAACCTTCGCTTTGTTATTCTCACACTCAAAGTCTGATGCTGCATGTTGCCAAAAGACACCACCGGTAGATCTAGAGTTATGGTAAGGCTTAAAATCCAAAAGATTAATTAACCCACAAACAACTCATACTGTGTGGTTACCGATTCTTGGTGTAACTTCTTCCATTAATTGACCCTTGTGTGCATTGTGCAGGCTACTTGTCATTCATGACAGGGATATTATTGCTGACAATATCAACTGAAGCTACTGAGCTCCATTTTCGCATTAGTTGAAATCGTGATCCGTTGCTGGAACTTTACACGAATAGAATTTCAGTGGTTTCAAGTACCTGTCATATATAACAATTTCACTTAGATTTTTAGGCCGTAGCTTGGAACTTGTGATCAACCACGTGTCCAGTTACTGTAAATATGTCTCCGAGTATAGTACAATGCATTTATATAATAGCTTCTCTAAACCTGTTGCCAAGCTTTTCCCAAAGCTTTTGGAACTTTGAGAGGTCTGTTTCAATTGTATTCACTCGATCTTGCATGTCCGAGGTTTTTTTTTTTAATCATTTCTTTGTTTCTGGATTGTTATTTCTTTCTGTTGTTGTTTGTTTCAGACGAATCTTATAATGGATTTGTCTGTGACCAATAGCTTTGAGATCGCATATGACCATAAATGTACAGTGACTTGGTACTGATCAGATTTGTTCACAAGGTGGCGCTTCTGTCACCCACTGCTCTTTGCAATGTTTTCAATTATGTAATGGTTAATGAGAGCACATTCTAGCAAGGATATTGTAGGGATACTTGTGTAAGTGAATAAATAGAGCAGTCCTCATGTTTATGGTCTCTTAGGGACATTTGTACATCACAGGCTTTTGGGTCATGAAAGACCAACTGTACAGATACCATGAATCTAAGCTAGTGACAGAAAAAAAACAACTGGTTGAATCTACTAGTATACTTCGGTAACATTAAAATACTGATATTAGCTGTCATCTGTGTTAGAATACAGTTTGAAAATTTAAAAAATATAATTAAATGGGACATCTCGGATTTCAGAGTTACGAAAGTCTTGTATGACAGCCTCAAAAGATTCAAAATGCCGTATGTACTTAAATAATCCAACCTATGTCCCACTTATTGCGATGTCTATAAATACGGTATTATCATGGATTTTATCGTCGCCAAGCTGCGATTGTGTTATATTGCTTGACTGCATTGTGCGGTCGAGGCTCTGAAAAGGGCGCTGAGCTGTGTGGGGGGGGGGGGGGCAGCTTATTCTTGCTCTGGGAAGGTATCTTTACTAACATACTTAATATGTACAAAAAGAATGAAATGACACGATGCTGAATTGTTGAGATACTATCATGTAATGATGACGTGTCACGCAATGTGCGCAATACTACATAAACAGAAACTTGGCCAGTGAGCTTTAAGCCTTGGTCAGAAAACTAATGTTTCGTTTTGCTACCATTCGAATTACTTTTGTGTGCAGGTGGCGGTACTGCATATTTTGTATATTTGAAATTAACAGAACCCAATGTTGCACAAATATTAGTTTGTTATTCTGTACCGTTATATGTACAGCTGAAAAATGTGTATCCAATCCCTAATCCCAAGTAACAGTGAACCAAATTGCCGATGGCTGAAAACATTTGTTGTAAAAGATAATAAAAAAGCTGCATTTGGTATCAAGAGTTTTATCTTGTGAGCGCAATCAATTCCATTCAAACGCATGAGAAGAGCAGAAGACGATGTACAAGCTAATACTGGCAGACGAACGGCGGCTTTTCTATAATATGTGATATTCAGATATATCAAACGTTGCTAATTTTCTCAAATGTACACACACTATGTCCATTAATTGCAAGAGCTAGCCAATCTATGTAGAAGCCACTGCCAACAAAGATCCGTCGACGTTTATACTCAATGTGACATATATGTGTATCAAAAGTTGCAATTTTACTGAAGTGTACACACTCATATGATTCCCAACAAAATAATGTACCAAAAAGCTATCTTTGAACTGATGAATGGCAAAATTACATACATTCGTGAGCAATTTTACCAAATGTTGTCACCTATTATTTTTTTTCGCATATTCAGTGCATTTTTGTTTACCTTGTTAAAATGAGTAAATTATGGACCATTTCAAACACACGTGTGATAAGGCGTATCATTAAGCAGCTGTGAACAGCCTTCAACACAGGGCCTTTCGTATCGTGCAACGTCGGTCTCCACGGGTCTATGTACGTTTCAGCACAACGTTCACAATAGACCTGTTCATACCGAGTTGTACCGAACTTTTCCGGACCATAATTAATTACGCATTCCACTGTTGGCCTTATTCAGTTAATTTTGGAAATTAGGTACATATTCATGCGTCACAATAATATCTGCTTTACGTGAACATATTTGGACCTGTCCAAAGGCCAACGCTGTCTGTCTGACGAGCACTAAATGTTTTGTATGAAATTTAAGCTCTCACAGCGTTATTGTGTTGGGAGGTACTCATGTTTTTAATCAACCTCAAAGTCGTCTTGCTTTAATGTAAATAGCTGTATAAACATCTACATTTATTCACAAAAGCCAAAAGAACTATCGTAGAAGCAAATTCGTATGGTACACTTTGTTTTTGTCACCCCATGCTCAAATGAGCAATAACTAAGAGCCACTCTCCTTTTACAGGTATTCTGACATCAAACATATCAGGTTGATACTCACAGTAAACATGGCTTTGCCTGTTATGCAAAGAAATACTATTTTAGTAAATATGTTGCTACCTGTTCTATTCCTAGCTGTTATATGTGTAATGTTCCTAATTTGCAAGGCCTTTAACAATCCTTCATTTCCTAATCAACATACACGCAATAATCATGGTCTAAAATTACAATAAATGTATTTTAACTGCTTACAGAGTAATACAAACTTTCTTTTCATCTCAATAAAAATTGTATTATAAATCAATTCGGGTATTAAGGTGGCTCCCATTATGGCGGTTGTTTCATGGCGTTACTGGGTGTCTCCTGACCACGATATGTTATAAATGTGCATTCTTTACAGAACAACGGTCAAATAAAGGTTGTCTGAGTCTGAGTCTGAGACACATACGGCAGAAAACATGATAAGTAATTTCTGAGAGGGCCCCTTCATTCCGAATACGATTAAGCTAACAGTTCAACTGAGCAGTGAACTGTGTGACACGGAGAATGTGGCTAATCCATGTTCGACGCCTTGATCTTGATGAACATTAAAATTCCATTTACGTGACTTTATTCTACATTTGCTTTATTAGTATGAATAAATAAAATAAATTAAACGGACAGACACACAGACACAGATAGATAGATAGATAGATAGATCGACAGACAGACAGAGACAGACAGATAGATAGATAGATAGATAGATAGATAGATAGATAGATAGATAGATAGATAGATAGATAGATAGATAGATAGATAGATAGATAGATAGATAGATAGATAGATAGATAGATAGATAGGAAGGTAGGTAGGTAGGGAGGGAGATAGGTAGGTAGGTAGGTAGGTAAGTAGGTAGGTAGGTAAGTAGGTAGGTAGGTAGGTAGGTAGACGCTAAAATGTATGGCTTTTGCGGTCACCAAATAATCAATATTATGAGAACATATGAATGAATGTTGCCGTGACCACGACTCAAATTCAAATAGGGTTATGTTCATCCCCAAGACTCATACAATGGATATAACAGAGCAAAACGGATAAGTATCAGAGAATATAAGGTAAGGAAACATCGTTTAGAAGCAACAGTCTGTTTCGAAAGAGCACATAAATCCCTGGATGGTGGTTTGCATTATGACAAAATTAAACTCGCCAAATTTTCAAGATTTTGCTTCCGGGTTAGCGGTAAAATTAACTATACACACGGGTATTACGGTATATCACGAAAATATCATGAATATTATTATTATCCTGCTTTCATTGCATGGTAAAGATTTGTGTTTACAACGTCATTTGCAAAACGATTGCAATCGAAAGATGGGGTAAAAACGGAATATATATTTTTAAACTTGCAGAAAGGCATTTTTTTTCAAAATGACAACACCATAAGAGTCCTATCCCTAATACAATATTCTACTCTAATATCAATGAGGACATTGAGTTTATAACCTGATAACAAAAAGCTCAATTATCCATTGCGTAATGTTAATAGGCGTTCCTTCTTCACACACGAACCTCTTCATTGATAAATTTGTGCATTCCATCTTCAGCACGTCTTTGGAACGCCCTTCCATTGGGCTTTGGTTTTCTGCAAGGCTCGTGTTGTTAACGCACTGACCCAGAAAGCTAAACACGTGGCTGCGCCACCGAGTTAATTTAACAGTTGGAGGATAATACGTGCGCCTCCGAGGTCATTTAAGAATTACATGTAAATGCTCATCTGTCCGTGAAACAACGGATTTAAAATCCAAGCTGTCCTTGCAGTTGTACTTCCAAAACGTATACACTTTTTCTTGCGATATCGAAGTAACAATATCCATGGATAGATTCTTTCCGTTGGGACTGAAGCATTTTTTTAAACAAAAACTAAAAATCACATGTGAATAGTGAAAACAATAATTGAATGCCAATTTGGCGAGGGATCATCATCATCATCATCATCATCATCATCATCATCATCATCATCATCATCATCATCATCATCATCATCATCATCATCCAAATGCAGGTGCTTACTGGGTGACTCCGAAATGCGGTACGGTTCTTCCAAGTTTTCATGAACCACACAATGTGAACGTGTGAACGCAATAATTTTAATGGTTTCATCATTTGCTTATGTGGCCTGCACTCTTTCTTGTTTTTCGTGTTTCCAGTTATGTTACGCATTATGGATTAACAATTTCTTCCTGTCGCTATCAGAATACAATGCCTATAAAATACAAATGCAAATTACTATGCCTTTACTAGTTCTATTGATTGGTCAATCCAAATAAATGAAAAGCTTTCGGGGATATGGTCGATTTCAGCGAAGATAATATAAATCATTAATTTAACAGAAATATCACAATAAAAGAGCTTTATACAAATGTCTTATGTATTTTCCCAGATGCATTGATATTTTCAAAGAAATGTCGACCTAAATTGTATTATTGGAACTTCACTGCTTGCACACAGGCATACTGTAACAGTGGATTATTTTGCCACCTGCGGCATATGTCGAGAATTTGATTAAAAAATATCAACATGATACGATGACTTTATTGTAAAAAATGTTTTTCATATAGATAACGTCTGGCATCTGTGCTGTGGTCTTTTTCCCTGCTCAGTCATCCACGCTATGCCTGGAACTGTATGCACATTTATGCCCGCAAAAATCCATATATCTCATCTGATATTGCTTAAATGGCTTTCTGGCACTTTTTTTCATATGTTTCGTTTTTAATTTTCTTTTTTTATGAGCAGCTTTTCAATTTTATAAGGAACAGTAACTATTTGACCGAGGAAGCACAGGGACCGCATCTATCTCTGAGTTTATCAAGATGTATTTATTGCATATCACGAAGATAATGGACCATCTAAACATATAGGTAGTACTCATTTTGGGTGACTAGAGGAGTCCCGTGTAATCGAGCTATTAAATTTAAATCTGATATAATGTGGATAGATATGAAAAATATGTGCGACGTGACCCCCAAGTTATCTGTAAATGCGACCGACGCAACAGCTGCGAATTGAGACAGATCAATGTGTTTACTATATTCACTGAATTTTATTTTCATTTTCTCTCATTTCGCTGATGGCACAAGACCGTGAAAATAAAAGCAAATAATATTTTGACAAAATATTAGGTGTAACAAATCTGAGCCTTAAATAATGAAATTGAAGCTTCAGGTGAGTACCTAAATGCAAAAACCGTGACAATCTAAAACGTGAAAGTAAGTTTATCTATGTTATCAAATTTTATTACTCGGATATATACGTGGCGACCTCTAAAGCGCAGCTAGCCACTTTGACATGTTATAAACAGCCACAAAATCTTGTCAATTTTAGGCAAGAATTATGAACTTTATGGAAAAAACAAACTGAAACATCACCCAGGTCCTGATTTCTGTGGTGAACCTTTTCATCTGATACTTTGGCAGTAAATGTCTCTAAACCTGCCTTTCAGTATACTACAGGTGGAAAGAAAGATGACGTCACAGCCATTGTTGGCTGACGACTCGCTGCACTTTTCTGACTCCATTATTTTAACGGTAGACATGAAACTTATCCATACCAATCTAGAGCACATATGATTGAAATAACTATGTACAGACGTCGAGAAATATTGTAAACAATTATATTTTAATCAAATACGAGTCAATTGTGACGATATTTAAGTATAGATCACACATCCTCAAACATTGCACTCACAGACCCTATAATTTATAATTCGAAAAAAAAAATCGTAACTTTGAAGAAAACTGGATCAGAGCACAAACGAGGCACGTTAACATATTTTACCTGTGTGCCTGTTCCACATATGGTTGGATAGACCACATTAATATAACATGTACATATGCAATGCTGATCTGCAAAATTGCATTTTACGGCAAAGTTTTTTGTCTGAATATTTCGAACACAACAACATAAATTGATGCTGTATCATATGTCTGGTTTGCAAAACCAGACCAAACATTAAAATGTAAGGCATAATTTCATTTCCAAGGCTAGGGATGCTCGCAAAATATCTTATGTTATTATCATTGACAGGGACTGTTGGACAGTGTTGAAATGGATTGGGTATGAAAAGGGTCAACAAAGGGGCATTTAAATTGCTTTAAATGTTTGAATTTGGTAACACAAGGCATCTGTTGGCCAATGTCTCGCCATGTCAATACGTTAATAATGCAATCTCAGTTGACACAAACAACAAGTCCTGAATACGAGTCTCTTGTCGTCTGTTTAAACCCTATTATGGTATCATTATTTCAAATGTAAACTAAAACGAAATGTGCCTTTTTCCGCTAAAGCTACATATGAACACAACAAAACGGATATCAATGTTTGAATTGGATTCACGCAACGTTTTGACAACCAACTCCTCAGTCGGAATATATTATTGAACAAAGATTCACGCGTTCAGTTTCCTCATGAACTTCAATATTGACGCTGTCAGGTCGTTCCATCAACAAAGAATTCAGGTACGCACTGACAGTGTGATTCACATTAAAGTGATGCATTTGGACATATGCTCAAACAGGTGTGTGCAATCCGGGCTTTTAGCAGCTACCGGTGCACTCTTGGGCAAATGGGACAGTTTAGTCAGGCATAAATATGATAACAGGCCGATGCAAAATGCTTGTGTAGTTTGTTACATAATGGATGTTAGATCTGGTCTCTACAGCCATCTTTACGACTAGTCAAAAGTAAAGAAATATGAAGAAACGTTCCAACCAAAAGTGGTCCCTATAGAGAGGAGCACTCACTATGCCAATGGCCTCCAAAGCATATCCCATATTGTATAACGTTAAATTTTACTATAAAAACAATTGCACAAATGCAGCTTGCAGATCTCACTTACTTTAGCTTATTGTGTATGTGTGCTAATACAGACATATTGTTTTTATAGGAATTCTTTCTGTCTTTCTTCCTTCCTCTGTTTCGTTCTTTACAGGTAGATTTGGGGCGACATTTTATTTCAAAACTATTATACGAAGAAACTCCAAACTTGGCATGATTATACTTCCATTCAGGAATTCTTGAGATTTTTGTAAAGTGATTCAGCGGTTTTGAAACTTATGCAAATTAGGACCATTTGAAAATTTAAATCTTCAATATCTCCAAAACTAATAAAGGTTCAGGTAACCAATCCAACTTCAATTAATATGTTTGTAACACTGCACATTTTTGTAATTTGAATGTCACCTCTAAAGTGCGAAGGCCAAGGTTATTTATCCATTTGAAAATTTCTTCTAGCCATAACTCGGTCGATATGTATCCAATTTTGATCATGTTGGTCTCAAATTGTAGATATTGTAACACTGCACATTTTTGTATCTTACATGTGACCTCTAAAGGTAAAAGGTCAAGGTCCTTGAGCCCTTTAAAAGTTTCATCCACCCATAACTTGATCTATTTTTAACTGATTTTGATCAGGTTGGGCCCAAATTGTAGATACTGTGTCACTGCACAGTTTTGTAATTTACACGTGACCTCTAAAGGTCAAAGGTCACGATTATTTGGCTATTTGAAATTTTCAATTTGCCTTAACTTGGTCAATTTTCATCCAATTTTGATCATGTTGGACTCGAATTATTAGTTTTACAATACTGCACATGTTTGTAATTTACATGTGTCCTCTAAAGGTCAAAGGTCAATGTCATTTTGCCGTTTGAAATTTTCTTCTAGCCATAACTCGGTCCATTTTCATCAAATTTGGTTCATTTGCGTTCACATGTTAGGTATTCAACATTGCACATTTTTTTTTGGTAATCTACATCTAGATATATTTAAAACTTTGAAGGCACACAGACAGATTTGCTTTGAAGCAAAACTTCTTTTCTAGTTTGAATTTGTTTTGTACTATGACGTTAGAGGTATTGTATGGAAAGAAATGCTCCTTTGCGATTTCCAGGAAAGGTGAAAGTGTTGATTGGCTCAGAAGGGCTGCTGAATCAGCAATACTTCTCTTCCTGGTGTATACATGTCTTTTAAATCGAATTTACCTATTCAGAGGCGATGGGCTATTAAATCGGCACACTGACACCATCCTTATCAACTTGCTATTTTCTGCACATGAAACACGCAGACATGATTCATTATTCGCAGGATTTCTTGTAAAAATATGAAAGAGAGAGAGAGAGAGAGAGAGAGAGAGAGAGAGAGAGAGAGAGAGAGAGAGAGAGAGAGAGAGAGAGAGAGAGAAAGAGAGAGAGAGTGTACACCACAACCAGTCGAAAATAATCATAACACACATGAGTGTTTGAAAGGAAGTGGTATAACAATGTTACAATCAACATAACATGTGGCAGAAGCGCTCTATTCAACGATAATGATTTTATTGTATGTAAAAGGCTATATAAAAACGTTCGTGAGTCTAATTTACAATATAACTACAAGTCAATATGAAAATCTGAAAACCACAGATGATATGGCATAAACTGATCATACACAATAAACAAAAGGCTCGACCGAATCAACAAAAGGTCTAATACTTGTGAGCTAAGTGCATGTAAACTCGTCGTGAGGAAGCACTTGGTGCCAGTGCTTGCCACGACCCTGAGCTACTTGCAGACTCGTGTCAAATACAAGGGCTTCAGGCGCAGCATCAGCTGGCCACTTGAACAAATGGTGTGTAATATTATTCAAAGATCGATAGGAACTTGACTCATGTCTGAAAACGACACTTTAACTCCACGCAGTTTTCGACCCGTTGATGTTGCATGTTCTAGGCGGTAAACCGGCTATCATGAATATTGTTCACTCTTGTTAGATACAAATCATGATTATCGGACGCTAGATCTTGTTCAAATAACAACGCGCCCTCACTATCCAGGTGCCTGCTGAAGCTCAAATAAGATTACCTAACAGGCGAAACATGATTAAAGCACTTTAGACCCAAGCAGAAAATGAATCATTTGTTGCCAGAATAGCCGTTCTTCTTTTATTTTTATTTTATTTATTTTTTTTTTTTTGTCTGAACAGGAGCAAATGGCAACCAAATATACGAAGTGCAGTATCTTGCACCGCATATACACTTTTACCCAAACTCCTTCTTCTCTTGGTTTTTAGAATCATTTTAAACACTTGACTTGAAAACGAAAAGGTCCCTATATATATAGACTTAGAGAGATGTTGATGCTGTAAAATTGGCGAGCCATGATCATACCCTGATTGATACCAAGTTCGTAAATTGATTATTGTTGTAACACTTCCCTGCTAAAATCGCCAGAATGTGCCCTGAGGTAAAAATGTCTGCTTCAAACTTACTGGTAAAATTTGTTGCATGTACAAACTATTTCGAATCAGAATCGTCTATCTCCTGATATCATGCCCGATGTTCAATATTTTCTTTTTAAACATAGGATTTGCTGCGGCGGCGCCAACTCCCACCATGTTGTTTACCAATTGTTACTCTGACCAGGAAGGGGTTAAAGTCACCAAAGGAGACTTGGTACATTTGGGCCACTGTACAGGCTAGGAGTTTATATCAAATCACATCCGGTTATGTCCTATGGGCCCAAGAACCATCATGTACAATGACTGTGCTATGTGTGTCCCTATTTGCTCAAGAGAGCCTCCGTAGCCGATAGTCCGGCAGAAGTTTGGGGGGGGGGGTTGTTTGTTTGTTTGTTTGTTTTGTTTTTTTTTTTTTTGTTTTTTGTTTTTTTTTTTTTGTTTTTTGCTTGATTTATGACTAATGGGTCACAAAAAGTCAGAAAATGCCGGGTGATATCTCGTAATCCTTGCGCATTTCAAAATATTGATAATTGTTCATTAAGCCCTCCCCCTGTCCCCATACATGTATTTGCCTTATTTCGCCCCACGCTGACCATATATTTTGAAATAATCATTCAAATTAATAATTGGATGACCTCTTACCTCCAAATAGATGACACAAAAAAGTGTTCCATACTGTGACCTTGACCTTCGCATGACCTTCACCTGTTAATTGTTCTATTATTTTGACGCTATTTTTGTGTTTTCCTGTTTTGGTACACATATGTAGTAAAACAGATGTAAAACAATTAGTATATATAGTACTATCCTGGAAATTCTTCTGACTTTGGCCTTGGTCATGACCTTGATAGGCCTTCAGTCTTCAAAAATTGGTTTCCAGGCTCTTATGAATTTTCGTAATATGGCAAATCATGTTTTTTTTTTTTTTTTTTTTTTTTTGCAGCATGTGAAAAGGTACAGGTTGATAAATAAGTTTTGTTTTTCTTACAGGTAAGCAGTTGCAGTAGCCGATGAAGCCATCAGTATTGTAAACATGCACCTTGTAGGTTCACAGTTCTGTTGAACTACTTTTAATGAGCTAATTATGGCTTGAATTTTTGCTTGCAGGTAGGCATGTGGCATGATAGTAGTAGAAATGAGAAAGACTGATGCTGAATCTGAATTTTTTTTCTGCAATTTAACTTTTTGTATATTTTTGGAATTTTACACGAAATAAATAGTATTTTCAAATATAGATATCTATTTCGGATTTTTGTATTTACTGTATGCACATCTTTGTCTCTACGAAAAATTCTTTGACAATTCTAAAAGGGGTTTGTTAAATATTTAGAATTGGTCTTAAATAACACCCTTTGTTTTGCAGTCTATGTCGTGTTTTACATTTTACTCAAAGTTGGAAAAGATAACGTTTTTCACTTTAAGCTTTGATGAAATCCGCCTTCAGTGTCCGTCCGCTAGACTTTTTATATTTTCCAGTTCTAAAAAATTGTTTCAGGGAATGTTCTGATTTTAAAAATGGTTTCAGAAGGGGGTGATGATGCAGTTTTTTATTTTCTATGAAAATTTAAGTTTATTTAATTTTTTAAAAATTCTCAAAAACCACAAAGCCAACTGCTTTAATATTGCATAGAGTCACCTGAGGTTTTAGTAGTTCACATTTTGAACACCATGTGGCGCTGCGTGTGTTCCTATTTTGTATAAATTTTGTGTGCCGAGGCAAATTTTGCCTTTCTGTCCAGAACGGCTAAATAGAATTGTTTGAACTGTTATCATGATATAATCCGAATAAAGTTGACGCAAGTTGGCAAAAATAATGAGGATATGTTAATTTGTGATGAAGCTATGGGACATACACTTTGGGGCAATGTGTCGGTAGCACCACAATTGTGCAGGCATGTAGCAAAACAGTGCATGTATTGTAATATTGTCAAAATGGTGTTGTCGAATGCTTTGACTTTAAGACAGTTGTTTCCTAGGTGGGTCTGGACCATCTACGCGAAGAATTAAGATGATAGTGCATTTTTTTTTTTTTTTTTTTTTGCTATTTGATTTTGCACATGGATGTTTCCCAGTTGGTTCTGTTTTACTATAATTTGGCACAAGTGAGACTCTCGCCTCAAGGAGTACCTCACAGGATATATCCCTGGCAAGATGAAGTCCTTTGTTTTTGTTTTGTTTTCTTGTTATTTTTCTTTGTTTTTTATTCAAAGCCCGCTAGGCCTCATACAGAGCAATCTTTGACGTATGCCAATCAAAAATGACAAGACAGTTCAAGTCAGGCCTAAAACGCCCATATTGTCAGCCTACTGGTTGAGCAGTAGTTACAAAATGAGCGACAAAAATGACATGTAAGCAGAACATGAACTTGTGTTACGATTAGATCTTAAGTAATATTTTCATTGCTAAGATATTACAACGTGCGTCCCTGCGGAATGCAGTATTAACTTTTTGGTGATACAAAAAGTAATCTCTTCAGAAAAATATTGAATTAAATATGCTACGTTAATATATGAACCCCATGTATTTGATTATCAATTTGTATTTACAAGGAGGGTAGAGCTCTACCCTCCTTGGTATTTATAACGTGATACTCGGCTCACAGAAAGCATGTCTGGATCGTACCATATTTGGGCGTTACGGACTTTGGATGCTGAATCCGTCTCGGATAAAACCTTTCGCTGTCTATAAATCTTCCGAAAGCACAGGGACTGATGACTGCCAACAAATGTTTTGTTTAGCGGGATCATAAAGCAAGAAAGTTTTTATCAAGAAATCAGTAACTGTATAACTATATTACCTCATCTTTCTCGTCTCTTCCATGCAAGGTGAGTGACTATTTCCGTCTATATGTGGGTGTAAATGAATCTTTATTCTTTCACTTTTCAATGTGTGGTGTATAAATGTATATGTGTTCTTAGGTGTGAAGACCTTGCGTGATTGGTTCCATACGTTCTGACACCATTGTTCAAATAAAGTATTATAGCTTTTTTATCTTTATATAAACTATAAATGTCTTGATCCTTTTCAAGGACTTCCATAGTAACATAAAGCCAAGGGACCTAATTAGATTCCCCATACGAACGAAAAGATAGAAACATAGGGCCACGACGTTACAAACAACACGACACACGGTGCTTTCTTTCTCAACGTGTTTATTCAACAAATAATCAAGGACAAACATTTACTCAGTAGTACATGTCCATACCAACTCAAGTACACAGACACACACACGTACATTTGCATGAAGGGAACAACTCTAGAGAGCCGTTAAGTTGTTTGTTTGTTTGTTTGTTTGTTTGTTTGTTTGTTTGTTTTTCAAGAAAAGTCCCTCGTAAATAAAGTCCTAAAATGCTGCATGGACATTTCACTTGTTTATTTTTATACTTTCTTTGAGTTTGTCTTAGTATCACGAGAAACTAGTTTAAAATTATGTCAGCTATAAATTATTGAGGAAATCATACATTTTATATGCAGGAAGTTGGATTTATCTTCAGATGACGTGTATAGCATATGTTTCATTCCGTAAAACTAATATGTACTTGTGCAACAGTTTATTCATATTCTCAAAATATACAGCAAGGGGATTGTGTTTTAAGATGTCGTGCTTGATGTTTTTGGTGATATACAATATAGCACAATCAGCAAAATTTAACGACTGCAAGTTGCAATAATACTGCTATATAAAATGGTACAAGCCCGCCAAAATGTAAACATTTTCCGCGGGGTGCATTCCACACTACGAACCCTGGTTTTCTTCAAATGTTTGGCTTGGTACAGTGACCTGCAAAAAGTTCAATGAAGCTTTCCAGGTAACTTTGAATGAAGGGTAAACCAGGTCACTTTGTACATACATTTGTATCTCAGTGCCCCCCTAAAAAGAGATTACTCATCTTGCACGTATTCGTTATAAGGCTGTGCCTGAGATAGCCTTGTAAGCTGAGAAGAGTTCGCTGTATGTAGATTTAAATAGGGATGGACATGCGCATCACGTGTGCTGCCTGGAAAAAAAACAAATGTCAATAATAGTCACACATTTAAATATACCTTGAATCGATATTCTTGACACGGGTAATCATGAACGCATCCCTCTGTCAAATGAAAAAAAAAGTATTATTTGTTCTAAATATATTTGTTTTTATGTGAAAGGTCTTATAAAATTGAGGAAGAGTCGTTGAAATGGGGTATTTCATGATTTCAAAGACTATGATCTGATACACCTTTATATACGGGATTGTGGCGGCCGGGCGATTGCATCATGTTTCATGTTCAAGTGTGCTTTGTCCTGTCGGAGAACAAGATTCCCGTGTAGCTGTAACATGTGCGTCAGTAATTCTCTTCCACGTGTCATGATTGATGATTTGTTCGTTCGATTGAAATGTTAGGCTATATGTAGGGCCACGTTTTTGCAAAGCCAATAGCTGTATGGTTACTGGCAAAAGAGAAACTTAATGTACAGTATGATATATACTGGGTTTTCTTGAATTCAGGGAAAACTATCGTATATAGCTATTAAAAAATTTCCTGTAAACCACAAGTAGACGATGAATCATATGATTAAAACTCAAGTGAATCTGAATAATCAATTTGTTTTGAATTCATTTCTTATAATTATGAGACTATACTGATGAAATAAAAAAACCACAATGTTGTGAAACCATGCTTAAAAGCTTCATGAAATTCTACTTACGGTAATCCATTTCCCTGATCCAGTCCATTGTGTGTTGGCGCAACTCTACAGCAAAATTGAAGTCAAATTTCAATAATCTGGTACAAAGTGAAGCATAAAGGTGTTCCTAAATATCTAGAATGAATGTAAAATTGCTTTAATCCAAATTGAATTGAATAAGCAAATGAAGGGCACTGAAATTTTGCTTATGATACTAGCAGTAATAAGAAGCTCGGGACATGTATGGCGAAATATCTGGACAATTAGTGCTTTGCGCATGCGGCATTATGCCAAATTGAAGGTATAATAATTTACTTTCATGGTTGCAGCGGTTCTTCATGTGTGCCCATAATTGTTACTATATTATTCTGTTATTCTTGACATTTGCCTGCATGGTTTTGATCCAAGCCAAAATGGTAGTTCAAATGCCGTAAATGTGAGGAACTGCATACATAAGACAATTCATTTTCACACAAGGTCTATCATTTTTCTAGGTCAATTTTAGATCCGTTTGACCTATAGCATCCTGACAGTAGGCCTACAGTGAGATTAGTTTGTGGCAAAATGTGTTACAGATGTGATTCTATTTCGGTGAAGTGTGACTGACCAGGACACTCAGAGTCACATTTCACGGTGCGACAGCTGCTGCTCACCAGTCACCTATTTTATCCCAGCATCAAACAGAGCTGCGCCTGAATGGAAGGTATACATTCTGTAGCACCTCAGGCATTATTGGTAGAAGTAACAGAGGTAGACCTCTGGATTTAATGAACAAAGTGGCTTTTTTTTTTACTGTGATTCTGTTAGACTACACTTCTATCATCCGAAACTAATATCCAACACACACACGCGCGCACACACTCTTTTAGTTAAATTTTGAATCCAATGCAGTTAATTATCCTTGAACAAATCACTGAAGAAACCGATTCAAGCAGAAGCAAAAGGTATTAATTGTCTGAAACGTGATTTTGTTATGATAGGTTTCAGGGAAAGGGCTTGTACGGCAGGCATACATAGGCCTATATGTGAAGCTCCAGGGTTCACTTTAAATGAAATGGTGACATCACTGGGCCTAAAAACAGGTTATCCTGTGCCCAATTCAGCATATTTGCCTGAATAGATCCCCCAAGAGTCTGTGTGCAGGCTCCTGAGACTTGAATGCTTGAGGGTGATCCATGTAGGCAAGGATTGGCCGTAGAATGATTTATGTGTCCTAACATAAATTGTGACATACCAGTGTTCATTTAATGTCTCATTTTCAGTAACAGGCACAAATCTCCTGTTAGTTAGTGCCTCATAGTGCAGAATTTTGTCAGCCAGAATTTTCAGCGGCCTTTACCCTTCAGTATTAACACATAAACCCCAGTGTAACTGATATTGTAGCCATTAGCAGTACTGTGAAGTTGGGCTTGCAAAAAGAAGGGACATTCTCATTAGCTAATGAAAAAAATGAGGGATATACACTGACTATTACTTACATAACCTCTCGACCATCATTTGCCCTGACCTCTGAGTCTGGGTCAAATGCCCAGAAAATCGAGTTTCACTCACTTGATTCTCAAAACCTCTCCCAGTTCCTTTGGAACTGGTGGTGACTCCTGGTGTGCATGCTCCCCGTATCATTCTTCCTCTTTTGAGCACCATAACTGCCTTGCCTTTTTCAGTTGAAGCTCTGTGAACTTTTGTTCACATTCACTGTTATACTGCTTTTTGCATACCCTAATCTGTGGAAAATCTTTTCTCAGCAGTCTGGGAATCTTCAGAGACCTAGATAGCTGATTTCTGTTGAGCAGATCCCTCTGAAATAGTAGGCAGTAAAGCAGGATGATTGGCTGGAAACCTAAATTTTCAACATGGTGTCTAGACAAACAGATCGCAGAGAGAGGGAAGAAAGTGCACATCAGACAAATGCCTCCTTTCGGAGGCAGGCCATAAATGTTGATCCAGTGACCACTCAGTCTACATCCTTTTTGGACTGTGGACAGAACTTGGACTCACGGAACCACTGCATGGAGACTTGGGACGACCATGCATCCACACTGCTATGGTTGTTGCCTGCAGTTGGGTCAAGTTTGCTCTCCTGAGCAAACTAGAAAATGCTGCCAGGATTGGGTACAGGACAAATGGTTGCTGTTTGAATAAGCACAGAGGAAGTCTGATCTTGCCACCTGTAGGCAGCAGGCCACAGCTGCCAAACACTGAGCTGAGATGACTGACTCCATGGAGTCTTCCCCAACAACCTCCCCCCTGTGAGAAAAAGCATAAACTCACCCATGCAGTTCGTCCACAGTCTCATGTGGCTGGCCCCCTGGGAGAGTAAGGAGAAGAGACTTGGGAGTTGAAAGTCAGGAAGCAAGAGACAATCTCATGGGAATTACGAGTGCCTGTCTTTGCCCGCAAAGCCACCTACTGCTGCTCTTACCACTGACCCAAAGGTTGCCCTTGCTTTGGAGTCTATGATAAAAGAAAACGGCATGCAGATACAGGCTGAGATGTGACGTGCAATGTTTGCCCCCCCCCCCCCCACAGGCTGTTTTTCCCTTTGAAGTAGTCAGCCAAGTATAGGCTATAGCTTTTGACATTTCAATCCTTTGGGTCCAAGCACTTGCAGCATCAGCCATGCAAACTGGTGCATCTTGAATGGAAACTATTGGGCTCATGTCCGGGTATTCCAAAACCTCGGCCAGTCTGAACACTAGGATCATGAGTCCAGAACTTCTGGAAAACAATCTGTGCCGTAGCGAGCTTCCTGAGCTCCCAGGTCTGAGGGGCTTGGTTCACAAGCCAAGGCAGTAGGGTGATAGGAGGACGACACCCAGGTCTGTATGGTCATCTGCCATTAGTGAGTCTTTGGCCTCAAAGGTGTCAGCATCTATGGTGGCCCAGGTGGCACCTTCAGTTCCTCACTAGCAGTGCTGGCACTCTCTTGTGCACCTCTGGCAGCTTTGTACCAGAGCTAGCAGTTGGTGATCCTCTTGGCTCCTGAGTTTGAGCCAGGAACGCTGCCTCCCTCCTTGAGAGGCAAGCGGGCTAGAGCTCCATGAGAAACAATGTTTGCAGTTGGAGACTTTGTCTTCTTTCACATTTGCCTTCGCTGCAGCAGAGTCAGGCAGACTCGGTCAGTGGAGCAGCTTGCTGCTTCTACCTTGAGTCAGCTGACTCTTGGCACTGAGCCTCTGGAGTTCATTGAATTCTTTCCAGACCCCTCCTGCCAGAAGACTACTCAGTTGGTGGCAGCAGATGTCCCTAATAAGAGTCTCCCAGAGACCCAGTAGGATCCCTCCAGCCAGCAGACATCTTTGTATGTGGCCACAGAGATTACTGCTCATGGCTCTCTGGAGTCCCCTCTCTCTAGCCCCTAGTGGGCTAATCAGGTGATCTGTGGTTGCAACGACTTCTATGGAAGTCTTTGCTGCCCCAGTACCAGGCATGGTGACAGATCCCCTGCAGTCACAAGCAGCCTCCCTATCACCCATAGACAATCTCTTGTATGATGAGGCTTTGGGCATCACCGCTGTCCTTGTGACGCTTGAGTCTGTGACTGGACACCGAGGTGGAGGATAAGCTTTTGCTTTCAGATTCATCCGTTGGCAGGTCTTGATCCAGTTGGAAGGATCACCAATCATGCTGTTCACACTCTGACAGGTGCAGAGAGCCAGTGATCATGGAAGTTTGGTCTCCATTCCCATGGACATGGCCCCTGCTCCCCTGATGGGCTTTGACCATGTCAAAGCTCTTATTCAGAGCCGGGCTGGTGACCAACCTGAGGTCCCACCACAGGAGGAGGGGCATGAGGCTATTATGCTGTCCTGCCAGGGCTTGTCTTTGGAGGCCACGCGGCAACATACCCCCATCCCTTTTTCACCTTTTGTGGCAAAGTTTTGCTTGCAGTACATGGGTTCGCATAAAGCTGCCAAAGTCCAGGTATCTGAGGCAAAGGTGACTCCTCCCTAACCCAGATGTTCAGGGGAGATCACATTCTGCACCTGTGCAGATCTTCCCATTGGGTTTACTAACATGTATAGTAGACTGGGAAGAGTGTGATCATAGGCAACCAAAGTCCATCAATGTGTGTGCTCAGGCCTTGAGATGGTAGGACGAAGATGCCAGGGCATCCATCCTTACAGCGTCATACTTTCAGGTCTCGTTGGCCATTTTGAGGTCTCTCCTTGATGACCTCAAAGGCTTGGTACAGATCACAGAGGCAGTGCTAGACTGGCTAGACCAGGCGCCACTCTTTGCACCTTCATTGTCATGGGCGGTTGATCACCAGGTGTAGACTGCTTACACACTAGAGGCAAAGCTTTGTTTGTTATGGAAGGATGCTTAACTCCAGGGTCATAGGTTGCCTCACTGTCTGTTCCACAGGGCTGAACTCGGCCTCTTTTCTATGGAACTCTGCTCTTCAGTGAGAGGGTGGATGTTATCTGCCAGGCACAGGACCTTCAGGGCTGCTCAGCCGACCAGGCCCAATCCAAGGTGCTGACTGAGTCTTCTCGGTCGCTGCCATCCTTTGCTGCCACAGCCCTGAAGTATGGTACTTCCCAGACCTTTTGTACTCACCCCTCAGCTCGTGCTCTCTCTGGGACTTGACACCCTGAAAAGAGCAGAAAGCATTCAAGGAAAGGCAAGCCTTCCAGCAAAGGCAAGAAGCCTGGAAAGCCTCGACATTCCTTACTCTTGTGGACCAAATCATGCTGTCTCAGGAATGCCAACTGCCACATAGTTTGATTTCGCACAGTGCTTGGTCGACGGCTGCCTCACAGCATATAGCACGCAATTGGAGTCTATCAAGGATGACTTGTTTGTCCTAAACATCCTGAGACATGGCTACATGCTACCCTTCGGCTGAGACAGGCCTCTGTTAAGCTGAGAACCTTAGTGGTTCGAACTGCCCACCATGGAACCCAAAGCATCGGCATTCCTAGAGGTTGTGCTTCAGAGTAAGCGCACCATAGAGCCAGTTGAGGATCAAGGTGGTCCCACCTTTTACAACCTACTCTTTCTGGTCCCCAGGAGGGATGGAGAATGGCATGTGGTCATTGACCTGTTGATGCTGAACACCTTTCTGGAAGTCCCATCTTTTGGTTAAGTCCTATTGTCCTGCACAAGTTTATATTCAGACAGGACAAGTAACTACTTTAAGATTAATACAGATTTACCTTACTACTTGTCGGTTGACAGTGTTCCAGAATGATCTGTGTGTGACGCTGAGAATCCAGGCACCAAAGACAATCGTCCACATACATGTAAATGCCGACAGCTGAGTGGGGATGGTAAGCAGCAACTGTCTGCACAAACCTGGTAAACGCCAACAGTGCAGTGGCAAGGCTGAACAGAAGCACCCTGAACCCCCCAGTCAGTGGCAGCAGCCTTGTGGCCCGTGGAGTGGATGACATCTCCGGATCTTGGGGTCATGTTCTTCTACATGTCAATTGCTGAGACTTCACAGAAGTATGTGCAGTTCACATTTGCAGGCCAAGGATACCACTTCAGGGTGCTACGCCCTTGCAGGCATCACAGGCTCCTCTGCTGAGGTTCTGATACTCGTCCATTAGGCTTTCCAGATCTCACCAGAGTAGCCACAGTGATAAAATCTAAGCGCTGTTGTGATTGATCATATGTAGTCTCTAGGTCGGCCTATTTCTCAGTGAGCTTTGTAGGGCTTTGTGCCTAGTTGACCTAGTCTCAGACCAGTATCAGGCAGTTTGTCCTAACGTCCTGGCTTGTTGATGGTCTCACATGGAAGTTCACTGCCCTAAGGAACCATGTACCGGCCCCCTGGTGCCAGCCAGTTTTGTGACTAGGTCTTTTAAGATGTAAAACACTGAGTGTCATAGGTGTCAACCCCCAAAGACGCATGACTGGGAGGTTCTTGCCCCACGCCGCAGCTCCGTATACATTGAGTCGTCGCATGAAATGCATGAAATTAAAGAAAATAGTCTATTTTGACTCAAATTCCCTGTTATTTTAAGAGCTTTTCGAGTCTCCAAAACGGGAGAGTCCCTGTGAAAACGGGAGAGTTGACAGCTATGGAATGTTGCCAGGGAATTATTTCTGCAGCATTCTAATTGGAAAGTTTCAGTACGCTCCCTCGTTTTGATGAGGTTACGTCCCTCTGAACACACAAGATGAATGCTAGAGGACTAAAATTCCAGTATGAAGGCAATTTTAATACCATAGTTAGCACAGTGCAATATCGCCTCATAACTAGAAGACTATCGCACAAAGCAAACTGATAGCAGTCTCGCACAATGCATGGCGGTATGTGAAACAACGTCACAATTATTTTGGCCTAGCCCACTCACAAAGCAAAACAGTATGGGTAACATTCTCTGGATGCCACGTCTTTACGTTAATATTTCCGCTGCCAAACCAGTCGATATTCTCCCTCAGACTTCAGTGCTGATGCTTTCATCAATTTTGAATGAAATGGGCGGAATTTAGTTCCCGCCGTCAGCAGCCTCATTTGGCCCGACATGGACCCCGACTTTAGTGCACCGCGTAGGCCTATAGGTGTTGACCTAATCTTTTGGCACAAGCAGGCAAATGTTAAAAATGTACATCCAGCTGTGTTTGCTGGTTATGCATTTTGGTTTGTTTTCTGTTGGCGGCTTACCAGAATTAGTTCTGCGTGTACGCTTGATATGAAACCTGGGCCATGAAATTAATGTTGTAAAAACCAAAACGGTCAACTTTTCGCTTTTTGCTGTTCCAAATGATTATGAATTTGATTGTGGTGAAAACATTGATTTTGACAATTGCACGTATTCAGGATTATGACTTGCAGAATTTCTTGACTTTGCGAACATGTTTAAGGAGCTTGCTATTGAAATCAGCACACAAAGAACTAGGGCTGCTTATTGCAGATGTCGAGACATCGAAAATGCCTATAAATTGTGCAGGCCTACATGTACATAGGCCTAACTATAGGCTACCTGTACGACTCTGTGATACCAGGCAGTGGCTTGCGGTCCAGTAGGGATATAAGGCCTATTAATTATTATCAGGGCTCCCGCCGCTCCTGTTGAGAAGTAAGCCTAGCCTTGGCCGCACATTATTATGCTGTAAGAGAGCCTTAACAGACTCCTCGGCTCAGTAATGACTCGAACAATAACCGTGTTATGCGCTCTCTCCCCCCCCCCCCACACTTTTAAATTTGTTTGTTTTTTTTCAATGCACAGAAAACGGTTTTAATCACGTTGCCCATTCTTGATCACAAGATGCCCGTTGCGTACTATTTGGTCATCAAATATAACTACCATGAGTAAGAATTCATAACGTGCGTTGATAAATTCATTTAAAGTCCATATGGGCCTATATAGCTGTTGTCCCATCATACCATACTAGGGGAGACTGGGGAGAGTTGGAACACTTCAGAGTCAAGGCCCTGTATCTTCAGAAGTATTTAATTGCTGGGTTTTTCAAAGTAACATTTAAACAACAAAAGGGTCCTGTAAAAGTGGGTATTTTCTTGTTCAGGTATTATGGAGCATTATCAAAATATATTTTGAAAACTACCGAGAAGTCAAATGTTTCAAATGGCCCCATACAAAGGGTAAGATGAAACATGCAATGGGGTAAGTTGGAACAGCCTCAATGAAATATATTAACCTTATCTAAACAAGTCAATTAATGTTCATTTTAGCCAGACGTGTCTGCCATTTTAATGTAACAATAGAATATTTTACAGAATACATTTGATGATACAGGACTTGGACTCTTTCATGTTCCAACTCTCCCCAGTTTCTCTTCGTGTTAGTTTGCTTCATTCTTGAAATAAGAATGTTTATGTGTTTGCTAATCTTTATTGTATGTTGGTTATTACTGGATGCATATGTGTGTGTAAATAAGTATGCATATGTGGACATAAATAAAAGTTGACTATACCCACCGGTAAATGTTCCGTCCGACTCTAGGGGTAGGTTGAAACTGTTACTTCTAACTCCAGGGGCAGCTTGAACCTGCTCCATCTAACTCCAGGCGTAGGTTGAAACTGCTTCATCTAACCCCATGGGACAAGTGGAAACATGTTCTATATTACCTTGCATTAGGGCTACTTGAAAATACGGCAGAGTTGAAACATGTTTCATCACTCCCCTTGCACTATGTTTCAACTCACGCCTTTGACTATTAATGAGCATTCATCCATACTGTAGGAATACACATCAACTAATCACTGCCATACTTCGTGGTACTAACTTTCTGTCACCTGAGGATTTTATACCACTGGGTAACTTAACTTAATTTTTTATCGTGTAAAGAATGAATTTCTTGACTTTGCGAGCATGGTGAATGAGATTGCTGTCAAAAGCAGTACACAAAATTAGAGCTGCTTATCGCAGATGTCGGGAAAAATATAAAAATGTCCTATAGAGTGTGTACATGTACTTAGGCTACCAGTAGGTTACCTATAGAACTCCTGGGTGTTACCGGGCAGTGGTTTGCGGTCCGGTTGGGGGAAATATCAGGTTTCCCACCACCCCGTGTTGAGAAGTAGTCTTGGTTCCACATTAACATGTAAATATAATCATAATAATTTTGATTGTGCAAGTATATGAATCATACATGTTTGTAATATTGGTTCATTTTTGTCTGTGTTCACAAAACTTATTTTACGAGCTTACCCCGGTCCATTGTGCCCCCGCGTCAAAGGGGTATATTTCCGAAATATACTACTACTACTACTACTACGACGACGACGACGACGACTCAATGTATACGGAGCTGCGGCGTGGGGCCAGACACAGTACTAATGTGTTGACATGATTCATAATAGAACATGTATTTTCCTTTTTCAGGGAGCGGGCAGGGGAACCCCTACCGTTGAAGTGCGAAGGGACATGGGATAGGTCACCACATGGAAACATCAGTGATTATGTATCACTTGAGCTCGCATCGATTGGCTGGAGTCGCTCACAGAGACGCATTTTTGTGCAGCCCGTGAGCTTGTGAAATCAAAACTGGGTATGTCACGAATCAACGTTTAGTAACATCGGTCTCGCCTTGGTTTATGCACACGATAAAGGACATTCACTGATATGGAGTAAAATCATTTGCAGTTGATATTTTGCATAATTATTGTGTTCATTGAAAGGTGGACACGTTCTCCCATCCGTCAGCATTCTATTCATGCACCAGGCCAAAATAAGTTTGATAAAGTGCAGCGGCTATTTAAGGAATTGTAAATACAATCCCGAGATTTTTAAACATGATTACCATTGCTGCCTGAGCGCAGGCGCGACCTAGTCTCTCTCTGATGTGGCGAAACCCCCGTAATTATCGAAGCTGGCGGCTATGGAACTATCAGAAAGCGAGTGAACGAAAGTATTTGATTCTTTTATGATGACATTATAGTTTAAATTGAATACCATGCATTAATTAGCTGTGATCTATTATACAAAGATGAGGGCGCACCCCCAATGAATCTGCTCAGAATGGCGTCCTTAACTTTTACAGGTTAATCCCAGATGATAAAATCAAAACTGTGTTTGCCAACAAAAATGTGGTTCAAACAGTTAAGTTACCGGCTAAAACCCTATGCCACATCATGGAAAAACGGAAATTCTTCTCTTAATGTACTGTAACCAGATGCATGTCGCAGTCTTCAGTATTCATTCCCTGTAGTCGCTCACAGCTCTTTATGGAGCGACCACCTGTGCTTCCATGCATTGTCATATTTTTGGTATTTTACATTTTATGCAGGCGACACTTAAATAAAAGATATAACATTGTATTAGGGTAACAGGAGTCCCACTTTCTGGAGACTCCGCCTGCTTCCTCAGCATCAGATAAATAATGCTTAGATTCAGCAGGTGCACTCAGGAAGGCGTTGCACACATGGGTGCAGGAGGCTCAATTTCACTACATGGTTCTTGAAAACCTATATCCACCTGAGAGAGACAGCCGTAAGATGTTTCTTTGTTGCATCCAACTAAACAATCAATGAACTGGATCTTGTGATGCACCCCATGTGATGACATGTACGAGAGTCTTACAGATATGGGCCTGGGCTCCTTATGCTTGTCCTGTAACCTGTCGGGCACTGGAGAGGCAGTTGTAACCCTGGGCTGCCAAGTGTAAAATCAATTTTGTGGTTATTTTAATTTATTTTGTGGACGAAATCCGTGAACTCTAACAATTCCGTCCACAGAATGTTTCAGCATATAAATATTGTCCGTAAGTTTATCAGTTTTGTACACGAAAACCATAAGTTTATTAATTACGTCTACGAATTCGAGTAAAACTACCAATTTGTCCACAAAATAATGTAAGCCTACCAATTTTGTTCACAAAATCCTGTAAGTCTGCTGCTTTTGTCAATGAAATTGAATAAACTTAGGATTCTGTAGAAAACCCATATTGATTCTGTCAAGAAAATTGTCAGTCAATTATTAGGTTTGTCTATGAAATTCTAACATACAATTCACAGAATTGAACAAATTTTCACGAAATTGTGAGCCTTATGCGATTCTGTGGACGAAATTGGGAGCAAAAAATACGAAATCCAATCGGTTTCACAGAATTTATTTAAGCCTGTTGTTTCATTTCTGTGCGCATAGTTTTGAATTTCGTACACAAAATGGAATAAGGTTTTCACTTTTGTGTGTAAGTTTAGTTCGTCCACGAAATCGATTAATCGTTCCATTTGGTCGAAATTTTTATCTAGGAATTCAAATCATTTTATCAATTTTGTCGATGGAATTGGTATTTAGTTCATAAAATCCTGTAAGAGTTATTCAGTTTCGTGCACGAACTTGGAGGAAATGACAGACACAATTATACTTAGTGGACAGTGTGCACAGGATCGCAAATGACATTACAAAATCGTATAAAACCACAGAATCATTATCGTGGTCATTTTTCTGAGTTCCTATAATGACTTGTAGAGGGCATCAGTCTCCACGTCTCGCATTAAGTCACGCGCCGTCGTGACAATTCAGCAAGCTGTGGACGATAGCCGTCATGAGCAACTGTACGGCAGACACAACGCCAAATAATGAATTGTTGCCGGACTGTCAGGTCACACTGCAGACTGGATAATATTGAGTTAGATTCTGCCGGTTGGTGTCCCTTTCGTCCATTTTGTTATTTTTGTTTCATTGCTTTTTTCTATCAGGCCTATTATCCTTTAATTTTTTTAGCGCACGAAACAGTCAAAATTAAAACATAGCTAGATTTGTTAGTTTCTGATAACGTCGTCAAAGGTCTCTGATGGTACGAAATTTTAAGCTGTTACTTTTGGCACGCAAGGGGTCAAAACTTCACATTTTACCTACTTCGTGGACAAAAGTGACAGACTTTTCAAGTGTTTTAGAATTTTGTGGACAAAACTGAGGTAGTGTTTGTGATTTTGTGTACTAAATTGAAAAACTTTACGATTCTGTTGACAGAATTGTATTATCTTTCGATTTCTGTGAACAAAATTGTCATACTCTCACAATTGTGTGCATGAAATCGAGTAAGCTATGGAATTTGTGAAATGTTCTTCCAATTTCGTGCACAAAATTGGATAACATATGGATTGTGTGACACGTTTTTCGATTTTGTGAACAACATTTGATCAAAAAATGGATAGTGTGGACAAAATTGGAAAGCGTTTTAGATTTTGTGGACGAAATTCAAAACCCTACCCAATTCTGTGACAAAATTGGTAGATTTAAGGATTCTGTGGACAGAATTAATAAACTTAGCGATGGTGTGAACGAAATCGAAACATTCAACATATCTGTAGATCCAAATTTTCGATTTTGTTGACGAAATTCATAAAAATGTACACTTTTGTGCACGAAGTTCATATTATACGATTTTGTCCGCAAAGTTGATAAAAAATTTTACCACACCACGCACAGATTCAACAAGCGTGTTGGATTTTGAAAAGGACTTTCAGTTTTTGTGAGTTTTTCTTCTAGTTTCGTCCACAAAATCGTAAGAGTAGTTTAATTTCGTGGTGGGACTTCGAATTTGTAATTTGCTCTTACAATTTGTGAATTCTGTTGTGATTACGTCCACGAAAACGATAAGTTTTACGATTTTGTGTTAGTACGAAATCAATGATGTTACACTTGAAACCCCATACTCTGTGACTGATGGAAAAGTTAGTGAGATGGCCAGGAAGGGTGGGGGTCCTCCTAGGGGCAAGTTCACTCAATCTCGCTCAAGGGCCAGGATGGGAAGAGGACCTCTTTCTTCAACAGTTGCTTGAGTTCCGATAAGTCCAGCAAAGGCTGAACAAGGACCAAGGGACAGACACCCAATATAGGAGGTGAAACTACTACAAACTTAACAGAAAATGGCAAAATCTAAAAAGAATTTGGCATCTCTGCTGATGGCCACAGTTTGGAGAAAAAGTTGAAAATATAATTGCGGACAGGTGACAGACAGACGGACGGACAGACTATCCTAGAATCTCAGCTCATAGTGCTTGGCATGTGTTAAAACTACTTTCTTTGTGTCCTTGATAAGTTGGCTCCTATCATAGAGATCCGTCTCAAACGAAGGGCTCTGCCATGGATAACAAACGAAATTTAGACTGTACCAGAGAAAGAGACAGAAATGTACTTCTTTTTAGGAAAACTGGTGACATCAAATTTTATAATGCCTTCAAACTAATTCGAAACCGGGTACAAACAAAAGTCAAGTCAGCAAAAGTAAGTATATTGGAGACTTGGTCCAAGAAAACCTTGGCGATTCAAAAAAAACTACGGAAATATCTGAAACATCTTGGTTACGCAAATAACAAAAAAAATCCTCTAATGTGCCCCCCAGGAGAATAGCAATATAGTCTTCGAAATTTCTAGCATAGCCCAGCAGTTTAACGATGTCTTTACTGAGATTGCCTCAGTATAAGTGGGGAAGTTGCCAGCAACCTGTTAACTCTTAAACAGTGATCGTGTTGATAATATCCATATCTCTAAAGGAGTTCAGCGCGGATTTCTTCCTTTCAACAGTTTACAAAAACAGGATATCCCGAAATTGTTAGGCAAACTCAAAAGTAAAAGCACTGGGCTAGACAAAATTCCCGCTCAATTTTTGAAGGAAGGAAAAGACTGTGTTGCTCTTCCGCTTTCTCATATCTTCAATCTGTCCCTTTCAACTACCTCTGTCCCAAAAGAACTGAAGTCAGCTAAAATTATTCTCTTGCGCAAGAAACACAGTCGCAAAGATCCAGGTAATTATAGGCCTGTATCAATATTGTTCATCTTCTCGAAAATTCTGGAAAAGATTGTTTACTCTCAACTGGAGGCGTATCTGTCTAAATCTAATATTCTTTATGATTTTTAGTGTGGCTCCAGACGCAACTACTCATCAGAATCTCGCCTTATTCATTTGACGGATAATGTAAGAATGAATATGGACAAAGATTTCTACACAGGCATGGACCTGTTTGACCTCCAGAAAGCTTTCAACACAGGAAACCATAGTTCACTGTGTCGAAAGCTTAAATTCATCGTCCTGTTCTCTGTATCAGCCTCTTGGTTTTATTCATATTTATCTGATTGCTCACAGGTGGTGCATTACAATGGTGCTACTTCTAAAGCAAATACAGTCACTTGTGGCGTGCCGCAAGTTTTCTTCCTCGGGCCACTGTTATTTTTTGATATATGTGAGTGACATGCCTTAGAACGAGGAGACTTCAATCTGTATTCAGTCCTAGTCCAGCCCCACTTCGACTACGCATGTGAGACTTGGGACAACACTTTGACCAGGAAAACCCCCCAGAAATTCCAGATTTGTCGAAGCAAAATGATTTGCTTTATTAATAACTGGCAGGCAAGAGCCGATATTGGTGCTGAAAAAAATGTCCGATCTTGGATGGCCGGATATTGCAACAAAGTAGTAGAACAAAAATAAGAGCAGAACAAAGCAGCTGACATACATGTTAAAAATAATGAGGGACATCTGTCTGGATTATATGAAAGAAAACATGGTTTGGACAGGTGACGTTCACAACCATTTTTCCTCGTTCAAGTGTGGATTCCCTTGTGGTCCCAAGAGTTGGGGTCCTGGTTTGAAATCCTTCCTGTATTTTTCTTTCAAACTGTTCTTTCAAACTGTGGAATCAGTAGCCATCAGAAATTTGTAAAGCGACTCGATCCTTACTTTTAAACCTGCAGTTAAGACACATCTAACTAATATCATGCTTTCCAGATGAAAAAGTTTAAATTATTTGTATTTCAAAAGCATATCTGTGATACTCTTAGTTTGTTATTCCATCTAAATCCACTCTTCCGAGCCAACAATACTTGGGACTACCAGGTACCACAATGGAAATACGTCTTAACGACTTTATTGTGTTTATATCCCAGGTAGACTTCATTTCATGAAGGCTATGATGATTCACCCGTTTTTTCATTTTTTTCCTAAGTTCCTTTTTAAAGACGTTTTACTGTTTTTTAACTCTGTGTATTTATATTTTATGATGATTACCTAAATAA
Source organism: Hermodice carunculata (assembly GCA_964020975.1). Classification (NCBI taxonomy): domain Eukaryota; kingdom Metazoa; phylum Annelida; class Polychaeta; order Eunicida; family Amphinomidae; genus Hermodice; species Hermodice carunculata. Next base: position 50,321,413 of record OZ026622.1, read on the forward strand.
GGTCAAATCAAATCAGCTCACTGACAAGCCAGTTAAGATAAAAATTAATTGGCACCAAGTTTGAGGTGAATCTGGCCAATGGTTGTGTAAATGTGAATTCTGGATGATTGACGAAACAGAATGCGCATGTGAACAAACTTGGTGGAGACCTACCTAGGGTAAATCCACGGCAAGTATATCGAGAATCAAAGCATGTACTTTTGGAGAAGCCGAAATGCAAATTGTAGACAGACGACTGACAAAAAGGCGATAGGGGACAAACCCAGCTCTGTTTAGCTCAGCTGACTGATCAAGTACGGTGAGCTATAAAAAAATCAAAATCACAGCAATTTGCCTTGAAATCATTGTTAATGTGAATGTTATAGAGCAACGCCTTACAGTCCAATGTCCTTCATTTACCACGCAGATGATAACATTACTGTGAAGAATATGTTTACATTGTATTTCGTAAACTAATCCATTCTGTATTGTTTGCCTTGCTACAGCCTAATTGGTAGTCTGATGCTTCCGATAATGTTTTAATGCACAATTAATAAAGCGAGTGGGCAAGGTCAAAGTTTATTTGCCGGAGTTGGGTGGTCAGAGGATACGCAGACCTCTTTTGTGCAGGCTTTGTCTGTATTAAATCATACATGAATATTTGATACACTGCAAAAGTGACTCGCCCAGACTAATACAGTTTGTATATGACAGAGAATAACTAATAAAGTTGCAATACAGACTCTGCCTGTTCATGAGTATAGCACTTATGATTACCGTCACCCCTTCTCCCGACCCCCCCCCCCCCAAAAAAAAGACTAGAGGGTTGATGTGTGTGTTAATATGTTTAAGAGTCTCAGAGACATCCTTGTTTGCAAGGTATCTTTACGTAAACATTTAATTACAATTACACATACCAATAACATGAATGCCCCAACTGATGTTGTTGCATTTGGAGAGCCTTATCTACTTGAACACCACGTTGACTCTGCCAGTGAAGTCAATGTATATTAATTGATATTTCATGAGAACATCAAATTTCACAAACATATTCCTGATGACCTACTTCTTATAACATAATCATAGTTTCCTCAAGTAGCTTCTAATTCCTATGAATTATCAATGTCAGCCTTATTTCACACAAGTGGATCTTGGCTCTGTGACCTTGGGAATAAGTCCCCCCCCCCCAAAAAAAAATCTCCCTGTCGTTTTGATAAACTTGGTGGAGACCCACTAAACAAAATTGGAAAAAAGTTTGAAGTCAGTCTGGGTGAGGGTTTTGGAGAAGTCAAAATGGTATTTGTTATTACAGTCCCTATTGATTTACATACAGTAATCAATAGGCAAATATGGATAAATTGATCAGTACCAAAAAATGAAAAAAATATTCTTCAAACTCAGATATCCACAGCATCATCACCTAATGAACTACTTTCGATTAAACCTTCCACAAGGCACGTTTGTACCACATTTCAGAAGAATGGTTTTGGAAAAGTCGAGAGTAGCGAAAGCACAAAAATATTGTAAGAAAAATATTGCAGGGGCATCCAACGAACAAATTCATAACTACAGGTCTTCAGGAGTGTCCCCTGGCGATTTCAAAGAATAAGAAAACGAGAACTTGATCTTCAATCAGGAAGTATTATGCTTTTCAGTGGAAAATGATAAATGTTGTGGGAAGAGGATAGCCTTTGACGTTGAGCACCCCCCCCCCCCAAAAAAAAAACAAACAAACAAACAACAACATAAAAGCCCATAAAAACATGTTTCCACTTTTTTTTATTTATATGTGCTAGTCTTCTTTCAGCTCCATCAATCGAAAACAACAAATTCATAAAACGAGACAAGTATCCCAATAAATTGATTTTGCTTTACACTGTATTTGGCGTTTCATGCACACACACACACACACACACACGGAAATACCACTGTGACAGTACATCTTTGTGGAGGCATCTGCAGTAGTTTCCATTTGACCTTGCCTGGGAATGAGATCATGCTTTTCCACACTCTGCTTGAATGAAGAATGTACGGAACCTGGCATGATCAGCAGGCAGTTTTTGACTAGCTATTCGGACTGCTTCTGGACCTTGGCAACAATACATTATTTTACGAAAGCATAGACAGTTTATTGTTGTGGAACAGTGTGGATTCATCATGTTTATTGGTTTTAACCATGTTTGATTTGGGGCTCCGAGTCTGTGGCTGGATGAAACGTACATGAAATGGTAGTGTGTCAACTTCCATGTACTTAGTAAGTACCAGTTTGTTAAATCTTTTCGGTCAATATACATATATCTGGACACAATTCCTCCTTTTTCTAATTTCACATCTGTAACAGTCAAAAGTTGCTGACAACAGTTCAAAACAGTAAACTTTCAAAAAACATATACACATTATGGTGATTTAACCCCTTAATTATGTTGAATGAAATACGTGCATCACTGTCAAATGCCAAACAAGTAGTATTGTCAAACGTTTTATTTACCTTCTTTGTCCGGGATTCTGTTTTTTTCTCCAGTCTCTTTTACCACAAATCTAACTGGATGTCCTCGGCTAAGTTTACTAACTTGCATATACAAATGATCAAAAAAAACCCGAAATACAATTCCTCCAGGGAAAGCATTTTTTTTAAACATTTGCAACAGTAAATTCGATACCTATTGATTCACATAGCAATGCACAGGCGTATTTGCACTTACTGATTATAGCCAAAATTGAACAAGAGGCCCATGGGCCTAATGCTCTACTGGCATCATGGCTGTACTGCACCTGATCATTTCAAAGTTGCGAGTCCTCAAGTGGCTTCTGAACATATCAAGCTTAATGCAATAATTGTCCACCAGATGGCACTTCACTCCACATGTAATCATAGCTGATTTGTGCAACTCCTTTGATGAATGTTGTTGCATGTGCCAAGACAACAATGAGTGAGTCCTTAACTTTATGTCCTCAGTGACCTTGGGACAAAAGATCAACGCCACCCAGATTATGTAATACAAGAGGCCCATTGGCCAGCCTGGTGCTGTGCTGACATTGCCATTAAGGTCCAAGTTACACCCTGCGATTACAAAATCAGCTCTTTCAACTTTACAGGAATGGTGACCTCACAAAAATAGGTCAAGGTCAGTGATATTGTATATGATTCTAGCTTCAGACATTGTCTATATATCCTATAAATTTGGCAAGTCTAACCCAATTACTTTTTGAGATATGGAATTTTATATCTTAAAATACATCTTGGCTCATGATTTCCACCAAATTATAGGTGGCGCCACTAGCATCATTCACAACTTAAGAGTTTAACCTTTCCCACAATCCCACCAAATTTGGTGAAGATCTGCCAAAAATTAAAGATGCAAGAGTGTTCACAAGATTTTCACATTTTGACCCCTATATTGCATAATATTGTATATGGCGCCACCATTATGAAAATAACCTAGATTTTTATACTCCCTATAAGTCCTGAAAGTTATATTGGACTAACCTGAAAACTATGGACAGTACTGCAGTCACAAGATTTTCATTTTTTGACCTGTATAGTACATAATACTATAGGTGGCACCACCAATATTGATGTCGGCAAAGATTTTTATACACATTGTAACTCCTAAACATTACTTTGGCATATCTCAAGAATTGTGGGGTACAGAGCATTCATGAGATGACCAAAATATTCAAACTGGCCATTTGGCCTTGACCTTTAACTCGGATTTAATTTTTTTTTTAATTCAAAATATGCGACCACCATCCAGCTTTCCATATATAGTCTGTTTGTTCAAATCGGGCAATAACTTTTCGAGTTATTGAGGAAAAACAATTAACTTGGACAAGCGCCAAAACTCCATAATTACTGGGTCATAGTGACCCAAAAGTAGGTCATCAAGTACAGTTTTATGTATTATGTACTCAAATGCAATTTTTTTATCTGGAGGCTCAACTCTCTTTATAATTGATTTCCAAGCTACATCCGGGTATTACAAAATCACCTTTTCAACTTTGCAGGCATGGTGACCTCACAAAAATTAGTCAAGATCAGTGATATTACATAACATTTTACCTTTGGCTATGGTCTATATATCATATAAATTTGGCAAGTCTAATCTAATTACTTTTCCAAATATGGAATTTTATAACTTAAAAAAACATATTGGCTGATAATTCCGTAAAATTACAGGTGGAACCACTAATATCATTAGCAACTTTGACTTTGACCTTCCACCAAATTTAGCGAAGATTTGTCACAAATTAAAGATGCTTGAGTGTTCACAATATTTTCACATTTTGACCCCTATATTACATAGTAATACATGTATAAGTGGCGCCACCAATATCCAAAGCAACCTAGATTTTCATACAATCTATAAGTCCTGAAAGTTGTATTGGGCTAACTTGAAACTTTGGATGGTATCGCGCTAACGAGCAAAAGTTTACAGATGGAAGGACAGACATAAGTGGATAGCATAAGATCTGCGACCTTTGGTTAGCAGAGGTAAATATAACCAACAACCAGTGTATCATGACCTGCTGAACATACTTAGCAGACATCCATCCACAGCAAATCCCCAATGAGTTTAAAGAAAATCTAGTCAGTAGTTTAGCTGAAATCAAAATTGTGAAACTGTTGATGTAGAGACCATTGACGGGTGACCTTGAGATGAACTCAGTTGACTCAAAAATCAGCTGACCTAAAACTACAAATAGAAAACTTGGAAAAAAATTCTAAATGTACATGTATAGAGTGGTATGTGTGGGCTGGCTTTAGAACATCATTCCCCACAATGTTCCCGAAGGATTGCTGCATGCTGTTATCGAACCCCGACATCTAGGATTAAAGAATTACTTCTGTTTCCACTGGAGTAACAAATTATGGGGAAAAGAATCCTAATATTTCATACCCTCCAAACTCAACGAAGGTCAATGTCTCCTTCGCATGCAGACTAGTCTATCAGAAATACACAGCATTGGCAGCAAGAGGGCATATGACTGACAACACGCCAATGTGAACTATGCAGACCACTAAATGTATTGTCCATTTAGTTGTTTTAAATACTTAATAAGCAATACATCACACTCAGGGCCTCACATGCATGCATCTCTCTCAAAAGAAGACAAATAAAAATTATTACCACCTTTGCATGGTTTTATTGTATAAATATAGCATCATTTCATTACCCTGCAAGTCCAAATGAATCATTAATAATACCACACACTCACTACAATTTTATTCAGTCATGCAACTCCAGCAGCAACCAGTTAGACTGACGGATTAACCATAGAATTTTAGGGCTCTGGGGCAATATATATGTATATAACAGCCTACAAAAACTATCATATTTTAATCATATATCTACATCCTGACAACCTTGCATGATACCATGTGCTTGACACAGACACACGAAATCAGATGTCAGCTTTCAAATTATTAAATTAGGCATCGCTTCGTGATCTGGTCGTCAACACACCATTTTCAAAATGTCAAGGTTCTTACTGCCATTAACGAAGTAGCTTTCAGGTTTTAATTGAGCTTTCCTTCCACGGCAGCAGTAATAATGAACCTGTGCATTTTTAAAGGTGAACTGCAAATAAAGTCTATCAGAAAATTATACCTTAAAATTATATGTATATATATGATGGCTATTTTGATGTAATATGTTGTATTCCACATTAAGCCCCCCTTCCCTCTTGACGAAAGATCTTCTGAATTCCTAGAGCTGTGTAATCAATATATTTTAATATTCTAATTTTTAACACGTACTAAAATTAATGACTCAGCATTACATGAGCAGGTACAATTTTGTGTCAACATTTAAATACAGAGAGCAGGTAAAATTTTGTGTCAACATTTAAATACAGAGACACTCAGGACATTCCCTGACCCTTACAGTCACACAGCTGTTGGGATGCCCATTTTAGAATAGCATGGCCATTTATGTGCACACAGTTAACTTACCTTGAGGTCTCCCTGCCTCACTTGACATTTATGCTTTACAACAATACAACCTGTACTTTGAAATAAATTTCTGGCACAATTGTGTGCTAATTTGAAGGTTGATAAATCGGATGATTTCACAATTAAATGTGATCCAATTAAGGATTATATTATATTAACTCTTTCAGGATGATATTTTGCAGTGACTCAACAACTTTCCTCGGTGTGCTCTGGGCGTAATGGAGCCAAACCACACCGAGGAAAGCTGTGGACCTACACCATTATATTCTATGTAAAGGCAGGTATGCTGGTACTTGAATGAAAAGTCTTCTTACAAGGAACATCAATCTAGCATTCTTATAATTTGGAACAGTTGGTTGTGAGTAGTTTGACTTTAGTCGCAGTCGGCACTGAAAGAGTTAAGTAACAGGCCACGCAGTATAATTAACTTGTTGCCCTGACTGGGCATTCTCAAGGGGGATCGAGCCACTGAGCTTCCAGACATGCAGAGCATGTTTCATGACAGGAAGAAAAACAATTAGAGTATTACTGAATGACAGATTTAATGGCAGACTCAACAGCAGACGAAATCATTTACTGCCAGGCTAAGTAAAAAAAGCAGTGGTTCCAATCAATTTATGTCATCAGAGTGTCAGTTTATTGCACGTACATGTATTATACATTCTCAATCCAACCTGTTGCACCCAATATATTTATATCTACACTTGTCACAAATGTAATTTTAACATACATGCACATATCCATGCATTTATAACTGTCTACACCTGGCCATGTTTTCCTGTAAATTCCACCAGCACAATTCTTCGTTTGTGTGTTTTACATATATATATGTACATCTACCAAATTAAGCTTCACACACCTCTTGCTGCAAACTATTTGGCAATCTTAATCCTTTGTCTGCTAATTACTACTTAAGTTGCAGTACTCATCTGAGTATAAACTTCTTCTAGATTCAAAACCCTCTTAAAGAGATCTTTTCTTTAGTGACAAGACTGCCTCCAGCTCTGCAGGGTGAAAAAAAGTGACAAAGGTTTAGGTCAACTGCTTTCATCATTGCACCAAAAGTGTAATGGTGAAAGCTGTTGTTTTGGTCTACAACATGGCAGTGAATGAGTTAAAGTAAAGTGAACCTTAATGAGCGTTTCATCATACACATAGGTATAGGTAAGGGCTCTATGTAATATTTCATCACTGACACAGAATTAAAACTTTGCAGTTGCTTGCACATGCTTGATTCCACTACTAACCCTTTGGAGACCGAGACAACAGCAGCTTTCCAGTTGCCCTCTTGCCCAGGAGAACCTAATGTTGACTGGTAATACATTATGTTCAATCCTTCCCCCCCTCACTCGCCCCCCCCCCCCCCCAAAAAAAAGGAAAAAAAAAAGAAAAAAGAAAACCAGAAACTGTAGGGCTGCGTGAATAGCCTGTGCTCAGCTGACCTACGCTTGTCCCACAAAATCAAGGTTGCAACTGAACATACTGGTGTTGAGCTTTAGCTGAGTGCATATGACATTTAGAAGTATTTCTACATCAAGTCGGACAACTCAGCCCCCTAATAGCTCAGTCTCACAAGCAACTCAGCTGGGCTAAAAATTGCAGCACCCCCTGATGAACAAAGTACAAACTAGAGTCCAGAGAAGTGTTCCTGTATGATATCAAAGCAATTGGATGAGTGGTTTTACTATTAAAGAATTTTTAAGGATCTGTCCAAATAAATTAACAAAAACAAAAAACAAGAGGGCTGTGTAAACAGCCCATGCTCAGCTGATCTTGACATTCATCACACTTGCAGATCTATGAACTTGGGAAAGGATCAAGGTCACCCATGTTCTGAGTAAGTCTGACCTTTATACAAGAACACTTACATGTGCAACATCAAGGTTCAAGTAGTTCTCAAGTTATAATGAAGAGTAAAATTCATGTATGTTGCACTGTGACCCCAGAAACGAGGTCAAAGTCATTCATGTACTGTCTGAGCATGACATTTGTACAAAAACATTATCATGTGCAGCATCACAGTACTAACTCAAAACAGATCTCAAGTTATCAAGTAAACAGTAATTTTTGTGTCAGTTGTCCTGTGAATTACCACTAGAATGCCCACTGACTTACATAGTAATCAATAGGAAAGCTGCATTGATCGATAAGTACCCGAGTTGAAAATACTTAAAAATCAGGAATCTAAAGCAGTGCCACCTAGTAAACAACTTTGTTTGACCCTTCCACAAGAACATATCCATCACATTTCACTTTAAACTGAGTGACAGTTCTGAGAACAAGTGAAAAATAATAAAACCATATATAAAAAATTCATAAAAAAAAAAGAAAAAATTGCAGTGCCACCTGGTGAAAAAATTTAAACTATGTGTCCCTGGGAGTGTCTGTGAACGATATCAAAACAATTGGGTGAGCAGTTTCAGAGGTGAAGAGCTTGTAAGGTTTGCCCCCAAAAAACCCCCAAAATTCATAAAAATTCCAAAAATCAAAAGAGCGTGACCATTTGAACAAACTTGGTAGAGATCCACCCAAGGCACATCCCCACCAAGTTTGAAGTAAATCTGGCCAAAATCATTTAAGTTATAACCATTACAAGAAATTCCCATGTAAATATTTTTGTAAAGATTTTTGCAAAAAAAATCATAAAAAACCCACAATTCATTGGAACATGACCATAGGAACAAACCTGGTAGACATCCACCCAAAGTACATCCCCACCAAGTTCGAAGTTAATCTGGATGACGGTTTTGGAGAAGAAGTCGAAAATGTGAATTAGAATTAGAATGACCATTGACTTCCATAGTAATCAATAGGAAAGCTGCATTGACCGATAAGTACCCGAATGGAAAAAATCATTAAGAATCATGATCTGCAGCATTCCCACATAGTGAACAACTTTGTTTGACCCTTCTACAAGGAACATATCCACCAGGTTTCAGCTTAATCTGAGTATCGGTTCTGGAGAAGAAGTCGAAAATAGCTAGAACACACAAAAATTCATAAAAAATCATTGAAAAATTGCAGCGGCACCTGGTCAACAAATTAAGAACACGGAGTCCCTAGGTGTCTTCCCGTGTGATATCAGAGCGATTGAGTAAGCGCTTTTGGAGAAAAAGATTTTTTAAGATTTGTCCAAAAAAAGAACAAAAAAATTCACTAAAAATCCAAAAATCACTGGAGCATGACCATTTGAACAAACCTGGTAGACACCCACCCAAAGTACATCCCACCAAGTTTGAAGTTAATCTGGATGACAGTTTTGGAGAAGAAGTCGCAAATGTGAATTAGCATCAGAATGCTCATTGACTTCCATAGTAATCAATAGGAAAGCTGCATTGACCGATAAGTACCCGAATGAAAAAAATCGTTAAAAATCAGGAATCTACAGCATTCCCACATAGTGAACATCTTTGTTTGACCCTTCTACAAGTAACATATCCACCATGTTTCAGCTTAATCTGAGTGACAGTTCTGGAGAAGAAGTCGAAATAGCTAGAACACACAAAAATTCATAAAAAATGAGAAAAAATTGCAGCGCCACCTGGTGAACAAATTAAGAACTAGGTGTCCCAGGAAGTGTTTCTGTGTGATATCAAAGTAATTGGGTGAGCGGTTTCAGAGAAGAAGATTTTTTAAGATTTGCCCAAAAAAGAACAAAAAAATTCATTAAAAATCCAAAAATCAATGGACTGTGACCATTTGAACAAAGTTGGTAGACACCTACCCAAGGCACATCCCCACCAAGTTTGAAGTGGATCGGGTTGACGGTTTTGGAGAAGTCGAAAATGTAAATTGTTGACGGACGACGGACGGACGGACGGACGGACGACGGACGGAGGACCATAAGATAAGCTCAGCTGACTGACAAGTCAGCTGAGCTAAAAAATCCAAAAATCATGGAAGCATTGACCATTTGAACAAACTTGGTAAAGAACTGCCCAAGTTACATTGCCTCCATGTTTGAAGTCTATCTGGATGATGGTTTCAGAGAAATCCAAAATGTGAATTAGCATTAGAAAGCCCATTGACTTGCATAGTATTCAATAGTAAAGGTGCATTTACCAATAAGTACCCGAATTGAATTTTTTTTTAAAGAACAGAAATACACAGCAGTGCCACCTAGTGAACAAGTTTGTTTGACCTTACCCAAGAAATATATCGACCAAGTTTCATACTTAATCGGAGTCACCATTCTGGAGAAGTCAAAGAAAGCGAAAACACACAAAAAATCATTAAAAAATAGTGAAACCATTGCAGCGCCACCTGGTGAACAAATTAAAAACAAGGAGTCCCTGGGAATGTTCCTGATATCAAAGCAATTGGGTCTGTGGTTTCGGAGATTTTTGAAGATTTGCCCAAAAAAAGAAAAAAGAAAATCATGAAAAATCCAAAAATCACTGGAGTCTGACCATTTGACTAAACTTGGTAGAGATCCACCCAGTTACATGTACATCACACCAAGCTTGAAGTCAATCTGGATAATGGTTTCAGAGAAAAAGTCATAAATGTGAATTAGCATTTGAATGCCCATTGACATACATAGTAATCAATGGGAAAGATTTATTTACCAATAAGTACCCAAAGTGAAAAATTTGTTAAAAATCATTAATCCACAGCAGTGCCACCCAGTGAACAACTTGTCTGATCCTTCCACAAGGAACATATCCACAAAGTGTCAGCTTAATCTGAGTGAGGGTTCTGGACAAGAAGTCGAATATAGTGAAAACAAACAAAAAAATCATAAAAAAAATAGAACAAAATTGCAGCGCCACCTGGTGAACAACTAAGAACTAAAAGTCCCTGGGAGTGTTCTTGTGTGCTATCAAAAAAAAAATTGGGTGAGCAATTATAGAGAAGATTTTTTTTAAGATTTGCCCCCCAAAACACCCAAAAGTTCATAAAAAATGCAGGAATCAATGGAGCATGACCATTTGAACAAACTTGGTAGAGACACACTCAAGGTACTTTGTCACCAAGTGTGAAGTGAATCTGGCTGATGGAATTGGAGAAGTTGAAAATGTAATTGCGAATGGATGGACAGACGGACGACAGAAGACGGGGCCTTCTAAAAGCTCAGCGTGACTAGTCAGTCAGCTGAACAAAAAACAAAAGAAAAAAAAAAAGCTGATGGCCTTTGGCATGGGGTCTATCAGTGTTAAATATTTTTGTCACAGACTTGCTCCATTCTTGGTGATTTAATATGCGTGTACCACATGCCATTTCACAATCAAACTGATCATCGTGCAAGTTAAAACAATTAGGTGGAAGTCTGTACAGCTGTTTCCACGACAAGCTGGAACTAGATTGAACATGTTCACAATCATTAACTCATTCCTACCACTGTCAAATTTTTTTTCTGCATATTTATCCCAATTTGAGATAAAGATTCCATATTCAAGTTATGTATTTAATGAAAAAAAAAAGAGGGGGGGGGGCTTTCCTTCGTATATCAATATACCTGTTCTAAAGGCAGCTGCTTAACACTTTTTAAAACTGAGTGCATAGAACACCAACACCCAACCCATACCAAAGAAAGCTGGGTGGTGTTATGTGTACCTTGATAGGTTTCATCAGCAGTTTTCATCCAAATTGTTTTCCATAATTATTGTTGGCATCTGTCAAAAACAGTGCAGACAGCATCTGCTCACCAGCTGCTTTGGGCTTATGGTTTAAAGGGGAAAAGGGTCAACTGTCTGGCCAGTCATGCTATAGCTGCTGCCAAGGGTCTGCAGCACTGTACAGCACAGGATGGGCGATGTATTCAATAGATGATCCCGTGAAAACAAGTCCTACATGTATGCAGAATATTTTGTTTCCTTTATGATGTTGACTATTTTGGGGGCATTTGTAAGTTGAACTTCCCATTTTGTTAAATCAATGCCATTAACAGTTACATATATCAAACAGGAACACAACTTTGTCACAGTTAAGAATTGGAGAAACATAGCAATTTACTTTCATACTATAAATTTGCGACATTTACTGTGACCAATCAGCACCATGCATTTCAGTGCTCCTTGTTTCTGATTGGCTAATCCAAGTCTGATATTCTGACTTTCACTGTGCATTTCCACTGGGAAATATTTACAACAACTCCACTAATTAGGGATTTTCTTTGTAAACAGTGCATGAAAATGGTATGGTATGACATTTAATCATAATTGAATAAAATTTGTTACCTTTAATATCACCATCTGTCTTTCATTGTTCTTTAAAGTCTCATATATTTGGTACATGCAGCTGGTGATTTGTTTGTTTTTATTCATTTTTTCCTTGCTTTAACATGCCAGTTTTTATTTAAAAAATGATGAAGCTATTCTACAGAAAATGAAAATGCAAGCATGCAACAGCCTCGCTGCTTCAGATGAGTCATAACCCCATAATTATACACTGTGCACAACTTAACTCTTTCAGTGCCAATCAAATCTAAAATCGATCTCCTGAAGTCAAACTAGTCTGAATTATCATGAGGATCTCAGATTCATATTCCTCTTAAAAAGACCTTTCATTCAAGTACCAGCATGCCTCTAGTTCCAGAGAAAATATCCCACGTCAACAGCTTTTCTCGCGTGCATTGATTACACCCAACGCATGTCAAGAAAAGCTGTTGACTCAGTCTAAAATTTGGCACTTGAAGAGTTAATACATTGACTAGCATGATTATGGTCCTACAGTTTGTCCACACACTTAACCATGTTGAACAATATACATTCAAATACGTACAGTTGCACAAGTTATTACAAAATCAATTAAATGCATTCTGAAAAATAAACAGTTATTTTTTGTTCTGATGCACAAATGTTACATTACTTGAAATATCAGAAAAAAAATCTGTATACACCCGAGATGTCAGTACTGTCAATGTATTTGTTTTCAAGTGTATAAATTTTCATGGTTTTACCACATCATACATACATGTAGGTCCAATCACACCAATGTTAAAATAATATTTCATCATCTTTTTGTTTCCAGGGTTTTGTGCTGTTATTGAAATAAATGAAAATGAAAACATAGTGACTTAATAATTAATTTACTTCACAGTAGAAAGGTACATATGCACATAATTATTCATATACAGTAAAACCTGTTTTCAGAGACCACCCCTAGGACAGGCCCAAAAGTGGTCACATAAAGCAGGTGGTCTCAATACGGGTGCAATAACATGGAAAAGATTGCAAACGGGCATGGTAAACATGGTCTGAAAAGGCAGGTGGTCTTTCCTCACAGTGGTCTTTCCTCACAGTGGTCTCTCAAAACAGGTTTCACTGTATTACAAAATTTCATTGCGTCATAAGGTACTGAAAGCATAGATCTTAAAAGCTCCTTTTCTCTATTCCCCGCTAGAACTCTATTGCTCTTTGAAGTCAGCAGTTAATCACTGTGTACACAGTCTGAGCCTCTCACTTTCACTTTCACTTTCTAATTATCACACCAGCTGCCTTTACCTATTTTCCTTTACATTTACTTCCTGGTACAAATTACATGCACAAGTTCACTTCCTGACAACCAATTTTCATGATCAAGATATTTTTTTTTAATATAGCTTATTCTCAACATTAATGTAACCATTATATTCTTTTGTTGAAGTTTAGAAAAAAATAGAAAAAAAAATAGATGGAACAGTTAATTAGGGGCACCAGTCTATTGACTGAAGTGCTTTCACATTGATTTTGCAATAAGCATTAGCTATAGGTTGGATTGTCAGGTGTTTCTTGAACACTGGGTCAATGTGAACCGCTGTGCGAAACAGGCTCCAAGTTGGGACTCTTTAGCTGAAAAGCACACAGCATGTGGGGCAGTCACTGCTTGAAAATCAGGTAATCTTGTAAAGTTTTTGGCAAAGTTAACTGTGAAACCAGGTCGTGAAGGCTTCCACCGTGGCCATACTTATATCCACATAGCACCTTTCTTATGCATATCCGGCAACTGCTGGACAGAGAATGTGGAGCAGTAATTAAGTCCATAACCCTCACCAACATGCTCTTGTGCTTATCCGTCGCATTGACAATGCTGATCATGTGTTTAAGTGCTGACCAGCAGGCATTGTAACCACAGTCTATCAGAAGTTTTGTATTCTCATAATGCTCTTCTCCAAGTTTCACCAGAAGGTACAGTAAGGCATTACAGTGCCGACCAGGTCTGTATATGTGGCTGTCTGGTGCCTCGAAAATGTAGCAGCCTCCCTTTAGTAGTAAAGCAATGATCTCCTTGTAGCCATGCCTTAACGCAATGTCCAGAGGGCTCAGGAGAACATCATCAACAGCATCCAGATTGCAACCAGCTGAATGAGAAGTAAATAAAGAATCAGAAATATCTGCACTTAGAATTAGTCACAAATAAGGTTACTAATGGCACCAGGATGTTATGAAGAAAAAAAAAAGTTTTATAAACAGAATATGGCTGTAACAATCTTACCATGCTTTTTCTTTTTTACCCATGTACTTCTAATTTTAAGTTAAATGTGGTATAATTTGTAACCTGGTAAATAAGTCATGTATTTTTTTTTTTTTTTTTTTTGGCAGGGTTTGAAAGTCATGTCTCAGCTGCCACACAGGCAGCCAGGGATTGACTTGCCATCTGATGCCACATTAGCTGCAGCAAGCATATGACTTGTCAGACAATGCAAAAGACCGGTACCCAAACCACTGGAGTCTTTACCAACTTGGTATAGTATAGATCCAATCGTGGATCTTCTCTATATACAATATATACCAATGTCAGCTGTATGTGACTAGGCCTTAAACATGTACGTCGGTCTAGCCATTGATGTTTCTCACCCCAACATGTACCTTTTACAAGTATATCCACCACTTTTTCATGGCCTGCAGATACTGCATGAAATAATGGAGTGCGCTCTCCACAGTCCTTGACATCAAGTGGACAGCCTCTTCGCACAAGAACTAAGACAGCACCTGGGTAGAACAGTGCCATTGGCATAAAAGAAGTTTGGTAATGAATGCAGATCTGGTTCAAACAGCCAGACTGCAATATACAAGTTCATACTTCAAATATCTTGATTGCCCCTTTTCCCCATGTAATATTGAAATATAGCCACAGACTGCTTTGATAGGCAATGCCTGCTTGTCTTTTATGATCAGTCAATGACAAATCTTGCGAGTGAGTGAAATGAAATCTGTGACAATCAGTCTTGTCCGTAGACACATTTGATCCAAGAACTAGAGATCTCAACTTCATCCCTGCTATGACACTAATTGGCTCACCATGCTTCCATTACGCATATAATCTAAGTGACAACCTGAGAGCAAAGAGTGACACCAGTTCAAAAGCTGTTTATGTAGGATCATATGCATGCACATTGTGTTTCATTGGCAGCTGACCAGTGCCCACTTCTGTGGTGGAAGCAGCATCTGGATTCCTATCCTAGAGTATCTTAAGTCAAGCAGTGAAACAGAACTTGGGAATTCCACCTATGACTGCACCATGGGAGAAGTTATTCTCAACCTGCATCAATGTAATAACCAAGAAAAGGCCACACTTGATAACACCTGATAACTAATGCAGAAATATGTGTGTATTTGAGCATGAGCAATGGGAAATATTCAACGTTCATGGTCATACCACCCACTCATACTTGTGCAACTTGAATGACACTTGTGGCAATATTACAACACAAACATACATTGAATAATCATTGTCCAAAAACGTAACTGAGTTGGACATTATATATAGCCAGCATACAGCCTTTTCAATGTAAAGTATTTAATGCTAGATTTAGACATAGACCAATTAATGGCTCGTTAATACATTTGATACTTAGTAATTTAAATCACCGATGTACAAAGGTCACATGAAGTGTTTTGTTCTTTGTCAAATATGAGGGTATACAATTTGGGTAGTAATTGATACCCACTAATGGGTACCTGGGCAGTACATGTATCTTCTGAATCCTTTACTATACTAATACATATACAGACAGACAGTACTTTCAAATATACATGTATTTTTGAAGGAATCGGATCATTCATCATACTACAGAGCCCTCATATGGTCCTTAATATTCACACTTCATGATTTATGAGACACCAAGTCAGTCATTTTTAGGGTCATGATATTTCATCATATTCATGGCACATAATAAACACATTTGTATTGACCTAATTTCACAAGTCACAAAGATCAACTCTGCATGACTGGCATTATGTAAATAAAATTGCTTTGCCTCCCCTCCCCCCTTCCCATTTAAAATGATCATGAACACTTTTCCCCTTAAGGGTAAGAATTGCATTATACTGAGAATGTAGAAGTACTGAAGAGATTAAATTATTCAGAACTTAGGCATATTATTAAGGAATTATTTAAATCTACTATTATCTCTTATACACAAATATGGACTTCAACCACAATAATATAGTCAACTTGGCCATACACAGTACAAGCCTCAGTAATTCCACCTTGCATAAACACAAGTCATACAGCTTCAAGTCTACTGGCGAATTAACTTAACCTATATATACAGTGAAAACTCATTATAATGACACCATCTGTTTCCAATGAAATGTGTCAGATAACTGAATGCCATATGTCAGATAAATGAATCATATAACAAACATGCTGGAAACCTTCCCTTAGACCTGGGAACAAGTACATGTAGCTGTATGTTCAGGTACAGCATGCAGTCCAGCTTTATCATTGATAAACAATTCAGTGGTGAGGCATTTAATTAATAACCCTGCACCAGATAACAAGGGATGTTAATCATTTGCTTTGTGTATTATATGGGTATGCACCAGTAGAGCCAAATCACCGAGAAAGATCGCCACTCTCGGCACTTTTTGCCGAGAAACGCCCAGCAAATTAGTACAAAATCCTTTTCTCTGCAATTTTACCAAGAAACCCTGAGGTCTACTGCAATGCTACTCTCCCCTCAGAAACGCTGAGGTACCTTTCTCTCTAATTCTTATCTTGCATTTCATTGTATTATACTATTTCTTTATAATAAATACAGTAACACCTCCCTATATCGAACACCCTTGGGACCGGATAAAAGTGTTCAGTATAGTGAGGTGTTTGGTACATGTATAGGGAGGTTTGCTTGCATTGGAAGTATATATTTGGGACCAAGAAATGGTGTTCAGTGTAGAGAGGTGTTCGGTATACGGAGGTGTTCGGTTAGAGAGGTTTTACTGTACTGGGCAGCATGAAATGTTCCTGAATGAATCTGAATAAAGGGTTTGCATCTCGCATATTCCTTGACTTGGATAAATTGTCACTTACCAGCTGGTATTAGTGATTCTCATAAATTGTAAAGTACAATCATTTATGTTCTACAATGAATAAATGGTGTCTGTCATGTTTTGCATTACCCTCAAAAAAGCCTACCAATACTTCTCATAAACATCTCCTTTCTAGATTGTTGTTCTCCAATCCATACCTAGTCATTTCTCGGCAAAACTGCCAAGGAACACCAAGATGCTTTTCACTACACATTACCTCAGCATTTCTTGGCAAAAATGCTGAGAAACGCTGAGCAAAGTAGTAGGGTGAAATGTACCTCGGTGTTTCTCTGCACTTATGCTGAGAAATGGCACGGGAAGAATAAGTGAGAAAGGTACATTGCTGTTTCTTGGCACTTTTGCCTAGAAATGCCAAGGGAAGAGTAACATTGCAGCAGACCTTGATGTTTCTCGGCAAAATCGCAGAGAGATGCAAAAAAAAGAAAACCCCAAAAAATTCTGTCCAAATTTCCTCAGCATTTCTTGGCAAAAAGTGCCGAAAGTGGCCCTTTCTCGGCATTTTGGCTCTCCTAATAAGATTAGGCATGCCGCTGTCCTTATCAGCATAATAAGCATAATGTACATGCAAAGGAACAGATAAAAGTGTACCCTGGACCCCCTGTTGCACCCGACCTGGCCTTTCATCTTCTAGGGGTATGGAGCTATCCTTCCTCTAAACCAGTATTTCCATCATGAAGAAAATAAACTTCTTCCCATGGAAATTTGTGTGATTATACGGAATATGTTGGATATCTGAGTGTCGTTATAACGAATTTTCACTGTATATGTATATTCATTAATTTATTTTCCTCTATTATTTTTTTTTTAAGTTAATAAAACATTAAAACAGACAATGCTGCACACTCACACAGGACTCTTTACTGAGCCATCACTTGCCTTCTCTGCCAAACATAGCAGCGGAATGCAAGGCTGTTTGCCCAAACCTGTTGGCAGCTGCAGGGTCGGCACCAAAGTCAAGCAACACTTCCAGAATTTCTGGCACACCCTGTGGTCACAAAGAGATTCACATGTAAAGCTGTTGCAGCTACGCAACCTTACAGTAGGTGGTTTCTTTAGTTCCATATACTACCACTAGAGGGAAGTAAAATGCAAGGCACCAACATTCTGCAGTGAAAGGCTTTTTGGGGGAGATGTTGGGACATGCAGAAGTGAACACTGTTAACACATTTTTCATCAAATACAACTTGAGATTCACTAATTTTGAATGGTGCTTGTTATTTTGTACATAATATCAGTTGTGATAGTAAGCTTGAAGTAATAAAGCAAAAGATCCTATGACTGAAACTTCTGCCATGTACCTGTACATGAAATGACTGCATCACTTCCTGCATTTACCGAACCAAGTTAAACCTCATTATAATGGTACCATCTATTGCCAAGCAAATATATCAGATCAACAAGTCAAACAGCCAAGGAATTTAAATGTAAGTCCATCAAAACTTGTGTCATTAGGGATGCAATCAATACTTCTGAGTGTGATGAAAAACTGAAGTAGCTTAGTTTTGGGATAGACCCCCCCCCCCCAAAAAAAAAAAAAAAAAAAAAAAAACTACAGTGGGCTTTACATTGAGAAAGCATATTAAACTCACTGTAAGTCTGGGATCAAAGCACTTTCTCTGCATAATTATGCATCAAATATTAAATATATGCAGTGTATATATATTCTGTGTATGTCTTTTACCGTGTCTCTACTGGGAAATAAAGCTACTTAAACATGGTGTTCAGCTTGTTTGTTTTATTTCATACAGACAAATTCACAACTTTTTACGACGCCTAGCTGAAAGCAAGTCAGGTTTTACAAAACTTAGTCAATGTTGTTAACTGACCTCAAGAATTTCTAAATCTTGTCTAGTATTATTTTCATAGAGTATTCAGTCTTGAACACTATACCATTAGTATGTTTTAGATCTTGTCAAATAAAATATCGAGTATTCAATCTTGAACACTCTACCATTTGAATATGGTATCAAAATCTAAGTATATATACATACATACATACATATATACATATATATATATATATATTAAGTTTAAACATGTGCTTCTGTCTTTACTCCTCGTGTGCATGGTACTGATATATACATAAACAAAATACAAAAAGACATAACTGTTATGACCACAGACCTGCAAGAACACCATTCAGTGATCCGTGCAAATGAGTTTGATAGATTTTTTATTGGATTCTTTTACAAAGATCAATTTTGTGTGATGGAAAACTAAATGGGCTAAAACCATCTCCCACCTTACGAAGGTAAATAAGATTTCCATTGCATATCAATCTCAAGTAAATAAGTTGCATATCGGTTGCGAATGTTGTCATGATGAGGTTTCACTGTCTTCAAATTTGGCTGATGCCATAACAATGTTACATAATCCTGTCTGTTAACAGTGGTGTTTCACATGCATATGGTAACAAATTAAAGAAACCCCTTCACATTACCATACAGGGCTCACCAATTCTTTTTTTCTAAGGGCTGCCTCCCTAAGGCACATGCTTTTAAATTTGTACTTGCCTTGATTGGATTTTCACTTGTCCTGGGATAGTGGCTATTGTATTTGTGTCTTTTTGTCCAAAACCACTTCCTAGTAGTCATTACCCTATTCTGCAGTCCGAACTCTTTACTCTCCATAAGCTAACCTGTCCCTGTCTAACTTATATACACAGAAGTTCTATTGTCCATATTGCACACGTTCCTCTGTAAAATTTTGACATAGGCTGTATTGGCCCAAATAAATTAAAGAGTCTTCAGCAGGTAACTACTCAACATGTTTCGGAGCCTTTTACCCGTACATGTCTCTCTGAGTAGCGGCTCCTTGTCTAAGCTAAATATTCAGCAAAGACAACCCACATAATAATGAATAAATATGAACGTGGCAATTGATGAATTAGCTAAATATATGAAGTTTTGCTTATAAATGCAGAGCTTCACATCAAAGAAGAATACCTGTCAAACAAACCATGATTACCAATTTTCATAGTACAGGTTCAGATAAGAACAATTTGACTTACCCCTGAACCAATATGTACCCTTTCTAGCTGGACAGCTTATCCTAGTTAAACCATCCGCCAATGTTTAACTGAAGTGGAAACAAGCTGGGGCATTATATTCAATCCCAGTGATTGTAAAATAAACAGTTGCAGCTAGACCACCTGTACAAACCAAGGGAAATCCTAACAAGGACTGTAACAATCCTGCACCAGAGATGTAAAACAAACTCCATGATGACACCTACTCCTCAAACAATTAAGCTCTATTTAACTGCCAACCCTGAGTCAATGTGTCAACTTAATGTGTCAGGTTTGTGACACTTGAGAAAAGACTGTCAATTTTGAGTAATTTTTTAATACTGAGTAAATGTGCATTTAGGCATATCAGAAGAGAATGGAAGTCATTAGCTTTTATGCCAAAAACATGCTATCAAAACCATGTGAATTGGTGTGCCCTGACAAGATTCAAATGTGTTCTGCTAGAATACACCTACTAATGGCCTGAAGACCACAATAAACATATTTATGATACACATGAACATACTTATTATACAGAGACTTTCTCTAGTCAATATCATGATACATATGTTTATTTAAGGCAAAAACTTGTGGAATCTTTTGCCAAAATCAGGTTTCCTCAATAAACCAAAGCAATTGTATTCAATGTCTGAGGTATAACAAGGGGCTCCCGCGCCAAAAGCTCTGCTGGCACTGTGGCTATATTGCACTTGTTCATTTCAAAGTAGTGAGTCCTAAAGTGGCTTCTGAACATATAAAGATTATATACATTTATGTATGAAATGTCCACCAGATGGCACTTCGCTCCACATGTAATCATAGCTTATTTCTGCAATTCCTGTGATGGATATAATTGCATGTGCCAAGACAACAATGAATGAGTCCTTCATTTATGTCCTCAGCGACCTTGGGATAGAAGATCTAGGTCACCCAGATTATGAACATATAATACAAGAGGCCCATAGGCTTCGTACTCTGCTGACATTGCCATTGCTGTCCAAGCTACACCATGCCATTACAAAATCACCTCTTTCAACTTTACAGGCTTGGTGACCTCATAAAAATAGGTCAAGGTCACTGATATTTTATAAAATACTAGCGTTGGACATTGTCTATTTATCCTATAAATTTGGCAAGTCTAATCCAATTTCTTTTGAAGATATAGAACTTTAAACCTTAAAACACACCTTGACTCATAATTTCCGTCAAATTATAGGTGGCACCACTTTTATCATAAGCAACTTAGACTTTGACCTCCCCCACAATCCTACACAAGTTGATGAAGATCTGCCACAAATTAAAAATGCTACTGTGTTCATATGATTGTCATATTTTGACCCCTATATTGCATAACATTGTAGGTGGTGCCACCAATATCGAAACAAAACTAGATTTTTAAACACCCTGTAAGTCCTGAAAGTGACTGCAACACCGTCCACGGTTTTCAAGTAAGCCAAATGGACAGTATTATGGTCACAAGATTTTCCCATTTTGACCCGTATATTACATAATATTAT
>OZ026622.1:50343323-50353323 GCA_964020975.1 Hermodice carunculata
AGATGTATACTTTATAAATCCTAACTGTTATATGGGCCTATCTCAAAAATTGTAGGGTGCAGAGCACTCACGAGATGACCCTGAAATTCAAACTGGCCATTTGACCTTGACCTTGAACTTCCATTAGAAAATTGTTATTTCAAAATATGCACCCTACATCCAGCTTTCCATATAATTATAGTCTGTTTGTTCAAATCGGGTAAAAACTTCTTGAGTTATTGACAAAAAACAATAAACTTGGACAAGCGCCAACCTCCATAATTGCTGGGTCACAGTGACCCAAAAAGTAGGTCACCAAGCACAGGTTTATGTAATCAAGTGCAATTTTGATCTGGAGGCTCAATTCGCTTTGCCATTGATATCTAAGCTACATACTGCCATTACAAAATCACCTTTTCAACTTTACAGGCTTGGTGAGCTCACAAAAATACGTCAAGGTCACTAATACAACATAACATTCTAGCATTGGACATGGTCTAGATATCCTATAAATTTGGCAAGTCAAATCCCATTACCTTTCCAAATATGGAATTTTATATCTTAGAAACACATTTTGGCTAATAATTTCCATCAAATTATAGGTAGCGCCACTAGTATCATTAGCAACTTAGACTTTGACCTCCCTAAAAATCCCGCTCAATGTGGTGAAGATTCGCCAAAAATTAATGATGTTAGAGTGTTCACAAGATAATCACATTTTGACCCCTATATTACATAATAATATAGGTGGCGCCACCAATATTGAAAGGGGCTTAGATTTTCATACATCCTATAAGTCCTGAAAGTTATATTGGGCTAATTTAAAAACTGTGGATGGAATCGTACTAACGAGCAAAAGTTTACAGACGGACGTCTCCTTTCAAACTTGAAAGCTTCATACACTATTCCACCATACCAACACTGGTATAAACAGGTAAATATTAATACAAATTTTAACACCATAAAGTTGACTAGAGGTGTTATGAGGTAAAGTGTACTAAGGTATTAGCTGGAAGCCACCTCTTCCACTATATTGGATGATGGTTGAAATGAAAGAAATCCTGCAAAAAGTAAGTATGATCATGGTTTTCAGACTTAAGACAGACTAAAGAAAATTCTCTAGGTGGGTTAAGTATACTTTACCCCGGG
This sequence comes from Hermodice carunculata, assembly GCA_964020975.1. Taxonomy (NCBI): domain Eukaryota; kingdom Metazoa; phylum Annelida; class Polychaeta; order Eunicida; family Amphinomidae; genus Hermodice; species Hermodice carunculata. Next base: position 50,344,452 of record OZ026622.1, read on the forward strand.
TACTTTCCTTCTTACCACTCTAAACACTTTGAGGACTACACTTTGTCATTTCAAGACGGGCAGACATGAGCAGTTGCATAAGCTCTGCAACCTCTGGTCAGCAGAGCTACAAAACTGAATCATGGAGACTTCAGATTCTATTTGTTTAGCAGAAAACTAAATCAACATTTCTGATATTGGATATATTTTTTTCAGTTTGAACTAAATCCGTACATTTACTGTAAACAGAATTATCTTCTTGAAAGGAACACAGTTCAACTGGAACAACATTTTCATGCCATTGCATTGTTTTGTTTAATCAAAAATGTTTTGCATCATTAACACAGAGCATGCATCATGTGTATCACAATTAAAATTGATAACATGTTTCTACAAAATAATGAGGAGGCTCATTTTCTTGTAAACTTCTCATTCTGCAAGGTTACTGACTACCAGACACTGATAAATATATTACATTTAAAGGTCCTCATGCAACCCTTTCTCCTTGAATTAAGACTCAGTCAACAGTGTTCCTGATGCCAACCTTTTTCAAGGAAAGCTGTTCACCTAGTTGATTTTATCTTCTTTGATAGGTCTTACTGGAATAACACACACACACACATATGTAAAACCAACAGGTGAGGTCAAGTTCTTTGACATTCTTGTCCATCAACTTACTGGTCCAGATGTTCAGTCAGTACCACAGTAAGTCAGTAAATATTTATTTTGGTCCTCGATTAATATTACGAAATCTTTGTGATCTCTGGAATAATTCAGTTTTGTATGATTGCTTTCATTATTTTTGAAATCAGTAAAAACAAGAAGACTGTTACAGCCCTGTTCTCAGCTGACATGCACATATACCCTTTCAATTTTTGAAAGATTTGATTTCAAAAAGAGCAAAGAAATTTATAAAAAATCCAAAAATCATTGGGGCATGACCATTTGAAAAATCCGGTATAGACCCACCCAAGGTACATTGCCACCAAGTTTGGCACAAAAAAAAAAAACCTAAAAAAATTGCAGCACCACTTGGTCAACAAATTATAAATAAGGAGCCCCTTGGAGTGTTCCTGTGTGATATCAAAGCAATTGGGCGAGTGTTTTCAAAGAAATTTTTAGAAGATTTGCCCGAAAAAGAACAATAAAAAAGAACAAAACAAAAAAACACAAAAAATCCAAAAATCACCCATTAGGTACATTGCCACCAAGATTGAAGTCAATCTGAATGACGGTTTCGGAGAAGTCAAAAATGTGAATTAGCATCAGAATGCCCATTAACTTACATATTAATCAATAGGAAAGGTGCATTTGCCAATAAGTACCTGAACTGAAAAATCAGTTAAAAATCAGGAATCCACAGCACTGCCACCTAGTGACCTACTTTGTTTCACTCTTTCACAACGAACATACCACCCAAGTGTCAACTTAATCTGAGTGAAAGTTCTGGAGAAGAAGTCCAAAATAGCAATAACACATGAAAAGTCACAAAAATTAGAAAAAAATTGCAGCACCACCTGGTAAACAAATTAAGAACAAGAACCCTAGGAGTGTACCTGTGTGATATCAAAGGAATTAGGTGAGCAGTTTCAGAGAAGAAGATTTTTTAAGATTTGCCCCAAAAAAGAACAAAAAAATCATAAAAAAATCCAGATATCACTTGAGCATGACTCACCAAAGGTACATTGCCACCAAGTTTGAAGTGAATCTGGCGGACGGTTTTGGAGAAGAAGTCGATTGTTGATGACTGATGAAGGACCATAAGATAAGCTCTGCTACTGTCAAGTCAGCTGAGCTTAAAACTGAAGCAGACAACATTTAAGCCTTTCCCCCTTAAACCAGCCAAAACCAGCTGGTGGTCAAATGTCCTCTGCTTCAGTGTTTTCAACTAATTTCAACAGTAATGAAAAAAAATTTTGACTGAGAATTGTAAATGTAGATGAGCCCTATAAAGATCACATGCCCCAGGTCAACTACTTTCCTTGGCATGATTTGTGCATTCAGTACCCAACTCATGCCAAGGAAAGTTGATGACTCAAGTGTCAATTCAAGGGTGAAACGGTTAACCAACAGGCAATTTCAGGCAGTGGGGGGGGGGGGGGGGAGAGGAGGGGAGGGTTAATACAGACATTCATGCACCCATATACAAATGCTCATGGGAAGAAAGCTATTCACAAATTAAAGATCCTAAACTGCATGTATCTGGGTGAACATGGTGCTCCTCCCAAATGGGGTGGGGTAGGGAGCGGTAGTGTTATTACAGCCAGTATCTCACCCTTGCAGCAGCAATATGTAGAGGAGACTCCATGTTCCTATCAGCTTGTTTAGCAGAACAGCCATGCTGGAGCAAGAGTCTCACCGTCTCAACAGAACCTGAAGAATTAAGAGCATAAAATGTGGCGCATATGCCTTTAACATTGTTTAACATGTTTGACTCTATACCCCCCCCCCCCCAAAACAAAAAAAGTCAATCTGCATATTGGGCATTATAAAGCTACATACATGTAATAAATAAGCCGACATTTTGGTAGAATAGCACAGGGAGACATAATGAAAAACTCTCAACTCATTCCATACTATGGGCACAGGCCTTGGTCAGTGACTCTGGCACTGCCTGGCAAGTCATGCTGCAGCTGCCCTTGCAGCAGCTGCAGCATGACTTGCCAGGCAGTGCCAGAACCACTGACTTAAGATTGTAGGCATCTTGGTACTGGAACAATGTCAAAAGCTCTTTAAATGAAGAATTTAAGTATGCAATTGTCATCTTAAATCTAGGTAAATACATGACTATACAGAAAAATTAGGGACTGGTATGGAATGAGTTAATTGTTGACAATTTCAGAACAAGGAACATTAAACTGAAAAAAGTGACGTAGAAATAATTGATCTTAAAATCAGGATAAAATGCTTCATATTAAAATATGTACAATAATCATAGCGATAAATGTTTGTGCATGTATCACTCTTGAGGCCTCTTGCATTATTTCAAAATGAAGACCTCCACATTTATACAAAATATATTGTGACTTAATGTGTATAGCCTAGAAGGCTTCAATTACCAGAGGCAGGGTTCATACAGGTTCGTGAAAAGTAAATTCAAGGACTTTCAAGGACTTTTTCAAGCACTTAAGTCAAGTTTTCAAGGACCACATCCAGCAATAGAACACAACAGACAAATTGTTTAAATCATCACTTTTCAACCCTTTACTAATAAGATCAATGCATATTATTCCACAATTATTATTTATTCCAACCATATATGAATCAGACTCATTTTTTTAAATTGGCAGTAGACTTTCCACCAACTTACAAAGAAGTCTATATGTGGATCATATTACTGAAAGTCCTTTTAAAGATACATTCAATATGGATTATTTTATGAGTTTACTGTGACTTATGTATATGTAGGCCTACAGCCAGTATGGGTTGTATTCCTGAAATTGACTTTATCTAGTCTACAAAATTGCTACAACTACATATGGGTAAAATTAGACCTGAAGATGCACCTGTCCCCATGCACATTTACACAAAAATGCTCCAGTTTCTTTTCTAGGAAGGTGAAGCACTTTGTTACCTGTATGTTTGATACAGTGTATTTGTCCCTGAAAGTAGGCTGTACATGTAAAAAAGGCTCACATAATTGGTTAGGCCTGATTTGATAAGAACTGTCAAACCCACATGGGTTAAAAGGGGGTTAAAAGCAAAAAGATACTTTGTAATTTGCAGTGTTACATTTTGACAAATGGAATTTGCCAGCCACTTCAAGGAAAATGACAGCAGAATGTGTTCATCTTAATGTGATTCAAGTTCATAAATGCTAAATTTTGTGAAAAATATTACTTTCATATTTCTTGGCAACTTGCCTCATTGGGTGATGCTTAAAAATAAAATTCAAGGACTTTTCCTGGACCTTTGTCCAAAATTCTGGATTTTCAAGGTTTTCAAGGCCTTGAAAATGAATGTAGCAAATTCAAGTACTTTCAAGCACTACAAGGACCTGTACAAACCCTGCAGACGGCACCACTGGTAAATGAGGATCAGTTAACTTGGGACTCTTGTTGTATGTGCTTTTTTTGAGAGATATCAGGTGATCTTCTTCAACTTTACAAGCGGTCCTGTTGAGATTCAGATCTGAATGTTCATTGAAGATGCCATAACATGTATTCTAGTTTGGTTCAGACACCCCCACACCCACCCACTCCAGCTTTTTTGAAGTGGAAGAATTTTCATATATTATTCCATAATCATAACACTGTACTAACATATTGGTGTGTAACAAGCTCTTTGCAGCACATGACCTCCCATGAATAGCGGGTGACTTGTGTTGGCTTGCCGAAGTAACTCTGGAATCTCTTCCATGTTCCCACCTTGCATGGCCTCCAGTAATCTTTCCTCTGGTAGTCTGTCTAAGATCAAAGAAGAGATTTTACTCTTTCTTTTCCCAGATCTGGCACCACATATACACACAAAGAATTCTGAAAATAGTGCAGTGGGTATATCCAAAGACTCACATCAGGTTTAGCCTTTAGCATTGGGTACCTCCTGCTGGGTCCTTATTCTTAGTACCTATATGTATTTTGTAATGCATGCTTGAAAAGGTACGATCCAAATACGCCCACACACTTCAATTAGAAACTCGTAAACAAGAGGAATGTTTGAATTTCCTATGATTGCAATCTCCATTGGCTTAGATGGTAATCAATTGGAATGCATGCATTAACTAACAGGTACAATCTGAGTGACAGTTTGGAAGAAAAAGTAAAAAATGCCTTAATGCACAAAAATTTATATACAAAAAAAAAAATAAAATAAATAAAAAATATTAGAGAGAGAGAGAGAGAGAGAGAGAGAGAGAGAGAGAGAGAGAGAGAGAGAGAGAGAGAGAGAGAGAGAGAGAGAGAGAGAGAGAGAGAGAGAGAGAGAGAGAGAGAGAGAGAGAGAGAGAGAGAGAGAGAGAGAGAGAGAGAGAGAGAGAGAGAGAGAGAGAGAATCCTAGTACCATCTCTTGAAAATATTCTGGGGTCCCCAGAAGTGTCTCTAAACAATTTCAAAGCAATTGGCTGAGAGTGGTTTAGGAGAAGATCTTTGAAGATTTTGCAAAAAAAAAACAAAAAACAAAAAAAAACAACAACAACAACAACAACAACAACAACAACAACAACAACAAAATTCATTAAAAATCTGAAAATTAATTGGGCATGCCCATTTGAACAAACTTGGTAGAGACTCACCTAGGGTAAAGTTCCCAACCAAGTTTGATCCTAACATTTTCTGTTTCTGGAACATAAAAAAATTGGGAAGAATGGGAGTATCAGGAAAGAAATAAAATTACCATCTTGTAAATTACATCCTTAGCTTCACACCCTTGCTGAGCTTGTAAGAATTGATCAAAGAATTTTTGAGCAAGGCTGTCGCAAAATTCAGGAATTCCTATGAAAATCTGATTCTGAAAAATCTGCTGTAAAGGTGAAGGAGGCAATATAAAAGAGTAACAGGCTGTGGTGACATCAGATCTTCTGACACTCTTTGTCTTTTGTCATGTGTTGTCCTCATGCAAAGGATGTGCCTTTTCATGTGTTGTCCCAATGAAAACAACATAGGTATACACTGAAAACTAAGTCTTTTTTTAACATGTTATTTTGCAGCTTGAACTGTAATGTATTCTAGCTGGTTCGTTTCACGCATGTAAGGCTGAATGCCCTCTCAATCTTTGTGAGTATAATTATGATAATAACACTGCTAAATAAACAGGCACTTAAGGGCGCGCTGAACATGCTATGTACCAAGAAAACATTACTGTCCTCCAAAATGTCCTTATACACAATAGACTTCTTATTTGTCATATAAACTTATATTTTCTTAAAGCATACATTTGAGAGCTATTTAAGCTATTATTGATGTGTGGAGTCATGACTGCACACATCATAAACTTTAGTCTGTATGATAATGTTCCTCTGAGGTATGAGACAAAAGGGACACAATGCATATGAAGTAGGTCAAGATCATTCAAATCATGGAATATTTAACTTTCACACATGACATATATACATGTATATACTGGCAGACTTGGCCACAAATAAACCTTATTATTTCTCACAATGATTTATTCAAATCTCATCAATAATAACAAATGTCTGAGACTAAGACCTCATGACTTAGTCTCTGATGTAATATTGTTCTGGTTTGACATAAAAGCCTCCAGAATATACTAAATTTCATGAGTGCACTGAAAATATATATATATATATATATATATATAAACCCTAGATCATTTTCCATTTTCCACTTTTAGCCTCAAGTATGTACACATGTAATTCTCCAGGTGGTGCCATCAATAATGAAAAGAACTTATAAATACTGCCATTCACAGAAAAATGCCCCCCCCCCCAAAAAAAAAATTATGATGTCAAATTCAAACTGTAGTAGATGCTATCATGTTGACAATAAGCAATTGTTTATGGATGCACATCTGTGTGATTGCCTAAGATCTGCATTCAGCCCATATGGTCAGCAGAGCTACAGAACACATAATACCACAATACTCATTTATGAAACAATGTACGCTATACAAAACCAGAGTAAATGTAATATCAAACTCTTGGGTATAGAGTAACCCTTTCCTCTTCAATCAAAACTGAGGTCAACAGCTTCCCCTTTGCAGGTGATCTGGATAGGTCTCATCTACAATTTTTAGTCAAACTCTTTTTTCATTTGTACTGTTGAAAGTAGTTGAAAACACTGAAGCAGACGACATTTGATCACCAGCTGGTTTTTGGTCGGCTTTAAGGAGAAAGGGTTCAATAATCAGGAAGATTCACAAGGAGGACAGATACATGTAGGTGGTGTTGCTAGCTCTCTCTTTCTTTGAAAGCTACCTGGTGTACAAGGTGTTGTATGGAGTCAATACCATTATTCAATGCTCCCTCAGCTGTATGGGACTATTATGGGATAGTTACCATGTCATGAAGAGTGCAGTGCACATGGTCGCATACATGAAGCATGGCACATGTGGGCAAAAATGAACCCTTTGCCCCTTAAACCAGCCAAAACCAGATGGGGGTCAAATGTCGTGTGCTTCAGGTGTTTTCAACTAATTTCAACTGTAATGAAAAACAATTTGACTGAGAATTGTGGATAAACCTAGGCCTATCAGATAACATGGCCAAGGTCAACAGCTTTCCTTGACATGGGTTGGCAATGAAAGCTGTTGACTCAGTCTTTATTAATGGGGGAAAGGGTTAACGATTACATCATCCAGTATGCTGAATCAAACAGAGAATGCACTTGACAGTCCAGTGTCCAAGATGACATGTATTGTGCATGGACAACTTCTGAATGGTGCGATATCTATGAGAAATGAACAATGCTTTCATGAAAGCATGACTCTGGCATAGCAGAATACTGCATGAATGCCACATAGAAAGCTTGAAGCAAAAGATAAGCCATGCTCGGTTTTTGCAGTGCTGGCTAGTTATGGAATACTGCTTGCATGCCTAACTACTTAAGTGTCACATTTTGGATGGAGTCAACAACTTTCCTCATCACACGTTGGGTGCAATGCACACAAAGCATGCTAAGGAAAGCCTGTAACCCGGACTATCATATTCTATGTAACTGTAGGCATGCTGGTACTTGAATGAAAGTTTCTTTTACAAGCAACATGAATCTAGCACCTTGACTATAATTCAGAGTTCTCTATCAGTGGTGTTCAACTTTAGTTGCAGTTGGCACTGAAAGAGTTATTGCTGCATGGATTAGCCATGTATGCAATAACATGTAGGCTATAGCAGGAATCTCGGTTTTCCTTTAACTCTTTAAGTGCCAAATTTTGGACTGTGTCAACAGCTTTTCTTGGAGCGCATTGGGTGCAATGTGCCCAATGTGCACCGAAGAAAAGCTGTTGACCTGGGATATTGTCTCTGGAACTATGGGCATACTGGTACTTGAATAAAAGGTCTTTTTATGAGGAATACAAAATCTGGGATCCTAATGATGAATTCAGACTAGTTTAACTTAAGTAGATAGACTTAAGACGTGATTGGCACTGAAAGAGGTTAACATGTTTAGATACACTTGTGGCTGGAACAGAAATAATTGTATGTGATACTTGGTTTCTACAGTTGCACTGCCCTTTGAGCAGAAAAATGGTTTTTCTCTGGTAGATGTTTGGTTTTAAAAGTCTTTTGGCTGTGACCTCTCAGTTCTTGGATGGGTTGCAAATGTTGTTTGGATTGGTTTTTGTGCTTGTTGACCATTTTTTTTCTTTTTTGGTTCTGTCATGTCTGTTTTTCTGTCTCAAAACTCTTAACAGCTTCTGTCCTGATTCCAACTGACTGGATGTGCACATTTTCTCACAACTGTTCCTTCACCTTACATAAACTGATAAAGCTACAAAATACATTTCCTGTTTCTCTTATATATTTCATGGATTGTGGAGTGGGTGGGAGGATTTTACAATGTATATAACATTAATTTTTCTCCACTGCAACATATTTTTAAAAAACAAATTATCAAGTGGACAAAACATTTGTCTTGACTTGACTACATAAAATTGAAATTGTGTGCCAAACTGTTGCTTGTTGGCTTGGGTGATGATGAGAAACATGAAATTTATTAGGCTTCTAGAACATTCCAAAAATGGTCTTACTAGGAATACAAGAGTATATTATAATGTCTTAAGTTTGTTTTTCTTCAAGTATGAGCTCCATGTGACGACGTTGTGGTTTTTAGGCACATATAATTGACTGCACAGATGACTGCACAATATTTATTGCAGACATGGCCCTATGTGGGTCATTGAACCACAGGGGCAACCAGCAGAATGGTTGTCATCATATTCTGGTTAATGCGAACCCATTCACACTGGCCGGCAAAGTCACTGTCCACCGAAAAT
>OZ026622.1:50355823-50375323 GCA_964020975.1 Hermodice carunculata
AGAATTTATTTTCACCTTTTTCCGGGCACGTTATTGCAGCTTCCAAATTTGAGATATGTATCTAATCATGACCTGTGCATTTTTGGGCAAAACTATGTTGGATGCGTGTTCAATCTAGAGCGTCGCAGCCACAAATTAAGGTTATTGGCATACTTGACAACACCAAAATGGAATCTTATTAGCCCCACCTACAACGGAATTTGGGAGGACATAAAAATCTCCACTTTTTAATAATTTTTAATGTTTGAAATAAATATATATATATGAGTATCATATATTTCGGAACTTTGTTTTTGAACAGTATCAGTATTCGTCCTGTCATCTTTGACGACTCCCCGCACATTCGAAGACACTACTGCATTTGTGAAGTTTGAAGAGTTGTAGAAAAGGTGTTTCACATTTAGCATGATGCCACAAAGAAGTCCTATTTGGGATGAATAATATCTTTATGGGTATAGGGAAGAATCGCAGTATAGAACGAAACGCCCGTTATAACACCCTAAATTTAATATAACAACTTTTAAATCACAAAGGCGGATCAACTTTGCCAACGCGCTATAACGAGAAAAAAAAATAAAAACCAATAACAACTTTTGATAAACAAGCCAAAATAACTTGACTAAATTTAAAATTGGTAAGAAAAAAATAGGGAGTCTTACGACTTGTTGTAAGTGGTAAAAAAATCGAAATAACAATTTTGTGGTCTCTAAGGCTAACGTGCATGATGTCGACCCTGGCTGAAAGATTTATATGGAGAATGCGGCCGTCGTGTGTCGTTACTTTGCAGTAAAGTCAACTCAAACGCAGCATTTTATTTCAACTTGTCTGGAGGGTAAACTAGGGCCGGGGAAGCAGCACCTCCGCATACCCACAGTTGTTCGATGAAGCAGCATAGCCCCCGGTGACGGTTGTTCGGTGCCACGGTGATCCTCATCGTAATATTTTGCTATGTTCCAGGTGTACTTTCCCCAAGTTACCAGGGCAAACGGTCGTTAAAGTGGGCCTACTTTTAAAACATGACTTACTATCTTAACTTTAATCTGCCCACTCGGTTGTGTCTGAAGCAGTGACCATGTCAGTTACAAATCCAAATATCACACGATATCCTGGCACCAGCCAACTAATGCACGTTGGAACATTTTGAACATGACGGGACAGTCGCAAAAATACATTTTATTTGGATATCAAAATGAATCACGTCCACAGCATATATAATACATTATTGATGCTCTCAAATATTTACAAAATGTATACTTTTGTTTTCATATATAATAAACCCCCGAAGATCGTCCCATTATTATCCTGATTTACAAACCAGTGGGTGCGGAATCCACTATTTTAAAAAATGGCAGCCTAGACTGTGGGCTTTTCCTAATTGGATATTTGGACGAAAAAGTATCTAAAACATGTGTCTGATTAGTGTTAACGGTATGTTAATTTGTCGAATAAGTGTAGTGTACAATATATAATGGGACTTTTCCAGTGTGAGCACTGCTTAAAAATGTAAATACAATGCCTTAAAATTAAATAAACAAAATTACAATGGTCTGCGGCAGTGGGCTCCAGAATTGGGATTTTGCATCAGACACTGACGTCGCCCCCAGGCTATGAACAAAGTAGCAGCACAGGGCACATGAGACAAGGCCCCCGCCAAGTCAAAGATGGAGTTGAGTGGAGAAGATTGCCCCGATAGTGGATACAGGTCCGACAGTACCGTCGGGTTTTATATAATTGGTGATGAATTTAAGCAAACAGTCTCTCCATCTTATTCGACGTACGGGCCCAATTGGGACTTGCTGTGCGTCCAAACTTTTGACTTTAACTTTTGCCTCAAAAGCAGGCCTAAATCCGTGTTGACTGTAGTACACGTGGAGAAAACACAGGGATTGGTCTGCGTGGCAGGCAGCTGTAACTGGGGACTGCAACTCAGCAGGCAACTAGCCCATTGGCACATGTTAACTCTTTACATTATCTGGCGGTAAATAATTATTTTGCGCGCTGAAATGTTGGCTGCAGTCACCTGGTTTGTGGCAGGCCCGTGGTCAATTTATCACCAGATTTGACGGACTGTAATTTGCACACTGACTGGAGCCAGGGATCAAGTCTTTGTTATCGTCACTGCGGTACAAGTCCATACATTATGACGTTCGACCCCACTTTATCCACCGTTTACTAATGTCGGTACTATCTACCAATTTTTGCGGCCTCTGTGTTCTGGATCTTCAACTGAGCGATTTTCTCCGGTCAGTGCAATTTGTAGCTCACTTTAATCCCATTTTTCTATTTCTTGGACCTAAGCCTCTGTTAGCCTGTATGTAATTGTTGTTCTATTGTATATTCCCAGGGCATGTGAACATATAGTTACAGACAGAACAGATCGTCAGGGCGAATATTACAGTCATAAATGCACGCCAACCCAGTTGCTACACATTTAGAGAAGAGCAAGAATAAAAGCTTCCTACATATTTCCTGTAGAGGGTTCTTCATTCAGGAATTGTGTATTCATATTACCAACTATTGTAATTTGCACCTACGTAACATAAAAACTAGTAGCTCTAGAAACACCAGATTTACTTTGCTGAACTATTTTGTACAGGAAAACAAATTTCCTGGCAGTTATATTCCCTTAGCTGCAATAGAATCCAATGTATTTAAGGTTGCTTCAACATAGAAATCAATGGAAATACAGACCTTTAGATCGCAAGAATCTTTTGTATTTACTTGTGTATTCAACTGTCTCCTATCATAATCATCTAATCGATTTAGTTGTCTCGACTGCAAAATTCCTCTACCAGATGGCGGCACATGCTGAGAAGCAGAAAGCATTGTTCGTGGACTTGCTGGTGATTAACAGGTATCAATCACCTTTGTCCAGAAGATCAGAAAAACTAAGTAATTATCACCCAACATGGTAGTTACAATTATATTTTCATTTTTTTTTCTAGAAGAAGCAGTACATATTTAAAACAAATATTGTGCAGAAGAATCCACGAATAGCGAATTAAGGCCTGCATGCTGTAACTTTCTATAATTAATTTTATATACAAGTTTCGAATTTGTTAATGTTTTACCTCGCACATGAGGAAAAAAAAAATTATAAAAAAGGGGGAAAGGTAACTTTTTTCAAGTGCCTGGACGGACATCAGCTATTTACAGGTTTGAATAAATATGCCTGGACAATAGACTTTCTTTTGCTTTGAGAGACACGCAGATTTGACTGACAAGATTGTGTTGTCTCAAGTAAAAAAAATGTCCATAAATGCGGGGCGAGTGTGAATTGATCCAATTGAAATGTAAATTCCAATAAAAGCTCTACAATATATTCATCTGCTTCTGAGGAAAGTATTATCGTGTCAGAAAAGCTAAGTGACTCATCCAAAGTAATTTAAAACAAAGACAATCCAGTTCTCATCATTAAGTTGTCATCAGCATTTCTTTCTTTTTTTCCTTTTTTTTTCTTTTTTCTGTTGCACCTCCGTAACTTCAACAAGTAACAGTGTGTGAGTAAATATACGGCTAAAGGCTTGTTGTTAGTACTTGCTGGATTTTTCCATGTTGGTGAAATAATACGTACAACCGAACATGCAAGGGGCCATAACGTGTTAGAAATTTGTAGCATTTTCCATACATATTTCGACACCACTCTGTTTTGCAACTTCATTACCCGACATATAACCAAGAATTCTGCAACATCGGCCATATTATTGCTTTAAGCACAACTGGTTATATTGACAAACACTAATGCAAAACCTTTTGTTATCATGCTGTCCATATATACAGACAGATACAGAGTTTCAATTTTTATATCAAAACCTCAGAAAAGTCCAATTTTGCGGCCAAGTGGCCGGAAGGAATGTGAATGCATATTAAGTTTGAAACTTGTGGTGTGTGGCTAATACCTAACGTCATCCAAAGAGAAACTTACGTAACGGGACCTAACCGTGTGTGGCTATTACCAGAATAACCTTAAAGTGATTTAAAAGGTTTAATCTGTAAATTTTAGCCAACTGTGACAATTGTATGTGCATCAGCAACACATTAAATGCAGTGACGTTACAGCACTGTACGCAATGATTAAAACAAGAATCATAACATATAGAACAAGTTAACTTGATCCATCATCTAGTACCTGATGATATAAAGGCAGAAAAAGTCTTGTAATACATAGTGATTAAATATTGGGCACACTTAAACAAGGCAACTTGAATATTTAGCTGATAGACCTAACCATGGCGAAGCATAAATACTAACGTTTTTGATGTTATCATGTTGGCGTGTGTAAGTTTGTTGTTTCATGTGTACAATGTCAAGATAGCGTATATTTCATAGACTGAGTTAGGCTGAAGGCCAAACTATTGCAAAATGTATTGTTGTGCATGGGAAGCTTGCAATATTCACAAAGACGTCTGGGTTGAAAGTCATAGCATTGTCAGTTGTTGAACTGTTGAAAAAAAAATAACATTCGAATCCTCATATATGTTGTTCACAGGAAAAAAAATGAAATTTGCCATCTGTTTGAGTGGAATGAACTTTATTGACTGCACTCCCTGTACAAGAGCGTAATAATATATAAAATTTCAAAGGAAAAGTAAGTGACATAGAAAACAAAGCTACAGAATGTGCAACAAACACAAGACACGTCAAAAATAAGTACATACAAAACACCGTTACAGAACGCAAAACGAGCATATCACACCACCAAAAACATACAAAGCAATACTTACAATCTGGCCTTAGTAAACTTACAATCACCCCCGTTGTGATCCAAACATAGTATCTTGATTCAAACGTCCTCGTGCAGGGTAGATAGAAATCATTTATATAACGCCAAAATTTGCAACATTTAAACTATAAAGATTTCCCCCTAATTTCTATACAGCTTTCAACATAGGATTCAACTATTAACATGATTAATATTACTTCAGTATTTTGTAATTCCATGATAAAACCATGTAATTGGGTTCTACTATATTGATTTAGATTTGTGATCGTATCGTTTAATTTTCAACGCATTTTCCCCGGGTTCTCTAAATTTGTCACAATCAAGTAAAGAAAGCATTCATCCTCAATGCCACTACATATGGATTTTTTTTGGGGGGGGGCGTTTGAGGTTGCCTGTTTCGGCACGTAAATTATGTGCGCTAACGTAAAATAAGGTCTTAATTTGCTTCCGTAGCGGCCTTGTTTCGCCATTGACATTGAAACTTTTTTGGATAATTTTGTATTGAACGATGTGGATGGGAATATGTCTGAGATATTAGCATGGCTATGCCAAAGATCCTAAGTCCAGTTTCATGTAAAATGATTCGCACACTATTAATCACATATTTGTTCAACCATGTGTTTAACATCAGAAGACAACTTACGGCAACCCTTTGTCGCATACTTAGGAAGAGACTCAACCTTTTTTCTTTTAGACTTACTTTGAATTTAACACGACCTGCTTTATATAACATTTTTGTTGAAATCCTTAAATCATTATGTTGATATCATTCCTGTTTTTCATATCACATGACAGGAGTAAAAAGCTATCAAAGTCTTGTTCACATACCAAACCTAATCTTTCTGTAAATTTGCCGGGGTCCATTTTATCCCATACAAATGATCCCGAGAGAGGTTCAAGAGCTTCACGAGAGACACACAAACGCATATAGTTATGTCCTAGGAAACTAACAAAATACATAGTTATGTCTTAAAACCCCAAAGAGGACACATACTTATGTCTTAGAACCCAAACAGCAACTTCAAAAGATACGCCACAGTGATTGGACAACCAGGTGAGGTAATGCATTACCACATATGGTACTGAAAAGAATAATGAATGGTCAGCCAATCATAGTCAATGTACGTTGGTTGTTTGGCATTGTGACTGAAACTTGCACGTTTCCTGTTATAAGTTTGCGGCCATTAAGAATTCGTAGACCTGTTGAGTTGTACAAGTCAAGGAATAGTTTACCATTCTCGTCAACTTTACGCATGTCCATATTAGATCTTATCTAAGCTACTTCATAGAAATTGCCATAAAGTAAAGGTATAAGATCATGATCGGCTTCGTAAGGTAAAATGTAGTCAACAGCAATTGATGTTTTTCCACTAAAATCAATGAGTATTTGGATAAATCAGATTCATTTTGACAAATGACATCTAAATCACCTGTATACACAGAGTTTAAGGGGAAATGTAAACAGTAGCTATATATATATATATATATATATATATATATATCACAGGTAACGAAAATAGGATTTTCTTGCTTAGATCATACGATATCTGGATGAGTCACAGGTACGAATTCACCACACACTATACTCCAGTGTCTTCTCCAGAACTGTCACTCAGATTAAGCCGGAACTTGCATGGTGGTCCTTGTGGAAGGGTCAAAGCTGTTCACTAGGTGGCACTGCTGTGGATTTCTGATTTTTAACCTTTTTTTGAAAAAAAATCGGGTACTTATTGGTAAATGCACAGTTTCTATTGATTACTATGCAAGCCAATGGGCATTCTAATGCTCATTCACATTTTCGACTTCTCTGAAACCGTCAGCCAGATTCACCTAAAACCTAGTGGCAATGTACCTTCGGCGAGTTCCATCCAAGTTTGTTCAAATGGTCAAACTCCAGTTATTTTTGGAGATTTTATGAACTTTTAAACATTTTTCTGGCAAGTCTTAAAAAACTTATTCTCCGAAACTGGTCACCAGCTGCTTTGATATCACACAGGACACTCCTAATTCTTTATTTGTTTACCAGGTACCGCTGCATTTTCTCCCTCAATTTTGAATGATTTTGCGTGTGCTTTTGCTTTTTTTGACTTCTCCAGAACTGTCATTAAGATTAAGCTGAAACTAATTGAAGGATGTATTCCTTGTGAAAGGGTCAAACAAAGTTGATCACTAGGTGGCACTGCAAGGGATGTCTGATTTGTAACGATTTTTTTTTTCAATTTGGGTCCTTGTAGGTAAATCGACTTTTCCTATTATTCACTACGTGATTCAAAGGGCATTCTAATGCTAATTCACATTTTCGACTTTTCGGCATCAGCCAGATTCCCTTTAAACTTGATGGCAATACATGCACTTGGGTTCCAAGTTTGTTCAAATGGTGATGCTCCGATAAATTTTGGATTTTAAATAATTTTTTTATGATTTTTTTTTGGGGGGGGAGGGGGGGGTTGGGGGGTTGGGGAGTTGGGGGGTTGAGAGGATCAGATCTTCAAAAAGTCTTCTCCGAAACCGCTCACCTGATTGCTTCGATATCACACAAGAACATTCCCAGGGACTCCTAGTTCTTAATTTGTTCTTGATGCCTGACTTTGAAAGATTTTTTCAATTGAATCGCTTGCTGGTTGATGCATTAATTCTGTTTAGGTAAGTTAATGGGGATTGCAATGGAAATTCACATTTTTTACTTATTCTCGAAAACCATCAAGCAGATTCACTTGAAACTTGGTAGGGATGTACCTTCGGTGAGTCTCTACCAGGTTTGTCCAAAATGGTCATGGTCCAGTCAATTCTGGATTTGTAATGGATTTTGTTGTTGACTTTTTGACAAAATGTTTAAACGTCTTCTAGCACACCGCCCAGCCAAGTGCTTCATATTGCATAGGGACATTTGTGGGGACCCCGAAATCTCAGATTGTTCAAAAGGTGGTGCTGCAATTGTTATGTATTTATTTACGATTGGCAAGGGAATAAGTATATGTTTAATGGCAACCGTGATCATGATCTGAAACAGAGGTGATCATAGTTAACAGGACCACTTTAGTGTGTACATGTAGCGTCAGCTGAGCACGGCACTGTCACAGTCCTCTTGTTACATGTATTTGGAGTGTTTGATCGCGCGCTTTTATGCAGTTTATAACCAGGAACTTCTATATTTGATTCGGGGCCTGCTTGCATTTCGGTTGAACCAAATATTGTTTTCAAAATAACAACAACAACAACAACAACAATAATAATAATAATAATAATAATAATAATAATAATAATAATAATAATAATTATAATTATAATAACAACAACAATAATAAATGAATGAATAAATAAATAAATAAATAAATAAATAAATAAATAAATAAATAAATAAATAAATTTTGATAACATAACGGATTAAAATCCAAAGAAGTCAGATGTCACACAGATGTCACATAAAGTGGCTTTATTAATTGGTTCAGATATTTGTATGGCGAATATTCTGTTGCGCATCAACGAAAAATCGTCCCCTGGGTAGTTTTGTATTAAGCACCTAAGATTTGGTACCGTTCGTCAGAACAAAAGATATCCCCTTTTTGATTGATTTCTCTAAAAGTATCCTATTGCTTTGTGGTGTGTTTTTGGATAAGACCATCAAAGTACCATGATATCGTCTGATAATAGCTATTGCATTATATGACTTACATGCACCCGATCGAGAACTTAATGCTATCATGTTGATGATAATGTGATTTGCAAGTGTCCACACCTGATCCTTTATGATCTTCCTGCCCACACTCCACCTCTAAATAACATGTTGCGCAACTGTCGACATCCCTGCACCAAACGCATCATGTAAAACAGAACTATTGGTGAGTAAACAATTATTTTCTTGGAATGGCGCACCAGGGGTCTCAGCGAGTAACTGGGCAATTGCAACACTTCTATTGAAAGTTACAGGTTCACATTTGCGGTTGCCTGTATAAATTGCCCACTGAAGTGGTGTGCATCCATTTTTATCTTTCATATGTTGCATAAAAGCGTAATGGTTCAAAATATACTTTGCGCATTCTAGTGCTTGCCCATGAACAGCGCTAAGCAAAGGACTGTTCCCTTTAGAATGAAATATATTTTCTGTGAACACGCTGGGTTTTGTTTCATCACAATATTTTACCCCCTGCAAATTATCAATAAAAGCATCTTTCTGAAGTGTTATCCTCTTACAAACTTTGGACACAACGGTAAAGGCACATCTTCGCAACATGGTTACACACCTTTTACACCTAAGATGGTATGGAGAAACCAATTTACCATCATTTCTGTGGGAGGCTATCGAAAAAGGCGACTCCTGGAACTTATCTTTCGCCCAGATAGAAGACGGATCTCGATGGACCAGATACGTTATCATTTCATGGAAGAGTGACAATGTTGCAACATGAAGGGGCAACCGACCATGGTAGTCTTGTTTGGTATGCAGGCTGTCTGATGAATCAAATATTTTTTTTGCAATGATATACTTTTCTTGCATATGCAGTGGTATTATATCGCACTGATTGGCACACACATTGATGACACCACTGGCAGCTATGTGACCAGCTGTAGCACCTTGTACTGACAAATGATACTTTAAATTTCCGTGGTTTTTCAGAATATAGTCTACACTTAAGGCAGCTTGACATAGTACAGCTACATGAAGAATGTTCAGTCCATCAGTTGTTTTGTTTCCTTCCAGCCAAGAAGGTTCGAAACTTTTTAGCAGATCCACATTATTGTAACACGCGGCATAATGCAGTAATCCCATTCCGGTGAAGTCTCTTTGATTTCCATCAGCTCCACGTCTGATTAAGGTCATGGTTATATGATTCAATTCAGACCTTTGTGCTGTAATATGTAAAAGACATGCTCCTCGCCACATATGCGGAAGGTGTTGCCAAATGCTTTTATCCATTCCAAACAGGTCCTTCCTGTGTTTTGGATCAAATTTGACAAATGAATCTGGCCAGAACTCCCATGCACGTACTTTACCATTCAGAACACCAAAAGCATCTCTCCCTCTAATAGTTTCTAACACGTCAAACCATATAAGCTCTAACTGACTTTGATGGCCATGGTAATGCCATATATATTTCTGGTTTATATAATAAAATTGTTGGTGCTCTATCATAGTTGTGTACACTGTAGGTAGGAGAATATTGGCTTTAATCTGCCCATTTACGTTACACCCTCGCTGAAGGAGAAGGGCAAGCATCATCGTATTTTCAGCCAGTGCTGCCATAATGCAAGGGGTGTATCCTTGGGTACTTGTACAGTTGACAATCTCTGGAAATTTTTCCAGAATCAGATCAACAACAGAGATGAAACCCTCAGCAACAGCAACATGTATTGCAGGCAGATCGTCGTTTGTTTCGTGGTAATAAGTTGTATCACGGTGATAAAATCGCAATACATCACTAGGCGTATGTCCCACTTTTGTGAAAGAACACCTATATTTCATATTGTGCTTAAATAGAATAATTAATGCTGAGTAATAACCAAAGCGTACTACCAAATCCATGGAAGCTTCACTTTGCTTATATTTATGGTCAAACCCAATGAGATGATCAATGACTAAAGTTTGTCCAAATGCGCATGCCCAGTCAAACGGCAACCACCCAACTGCATCTTTTCCTTGTATTAGAGATGGCTCAGCTTTCAAAAGAAGCTTAACAGTTGGTAAATTTCCAGAACGTGCCGCCAAGTGTAGCAAATTTCCCTTTGTATTGCTTACTGTTGGGCAAAATATTTTTTCAAACAAGCTGCACATTTTTTCATCTGTCGTCAACTGATACAAGTCTGCACCGTTATCAAGAAGCGTTTCGAGCATCGCACTTTTCCCCATCAAGGCAGCCAGTTGAGCTGGGGAATATGTCAGTCCATACTTATGGTCAGTCTCATCATAAACAGGCATCATCAGGTCTAATATATGTGGACTATCAAAGCATATCACTGCTAAGCATACCCAGGAAAAATGTAGAGTGATATTTCGATTCTTCACTAGAAATTGTTGAAAGCGTTCATGCAATTCTTTCTTCATAGAAGAATGGAAAGCAAACCGCAACAGCGGGTGATCACAGAATTGTTGATTACCCAGTTTGGCAGTGTTAATATCCTGGTAAAAAACATTTGCCAGAAGCTTGTGGCCTACCGACTCATCAACATAGAATTCATGACTACTCTTGCTCAACCAACGTGCCATTGCCTCATGCGGAAACTGCCAAACTCCCTGGTCATTCTTCAAAAGCAACTCATCCAAAACAGTTTCAATGGAGGAAAAATGATTGTCATAGCTCAGGGAATTGTCATCCTTCTGTAGAATATCAAAAACTTCCTTTGGTGTAAGCAATGTAGTTGTTGCGAGTAGCACCGATAAGCCTTTCTTGAATAGTGGTCCATCAGCCCTATGATTGATATTTAAACTACGCAATTTCTGTTTATAGATATGTC
Source organism: Hermodice carunculata (assembly GCA_964020975.1). Lineage (NCBI taxonomy): Eukaryota > Metazoa > Annelida > Polychaeta > Eunicida > Amphinomidae > Hermodice > Hermodice carunculata. Next base: position 50,366,997 of record OZ026622.1, read on the forward strand.
CAAGTGATGGAGGAAGATCTGTCGCTATTGCGATTCCTCTATCTTTCCACATCTGGAGCACTTCTGATATGTAAAGAAAGTTGCCCCTACTTTGCGAAACGAGCTTCTCTGTTATATTACTATTAATATAAAAATACGAAAATAGGCTGAAGAGTCGTGTATTGAAACTGGTTGTTGGTTTTAGTTTCGTCATAACAAAACCAGCAATGTCATTTTTATTTAAGGGATCTTCCTGTTTAAGTTGGATGTGCGTAAGATAATCTCTTACAGTGTCGGAGACAGAGCTAGCACTTCGTGATGTCAAGAGAAATTTGAGTCCCGCAGGAATAAAATTGATGCCATATTCCAGTAATTCATTAATATCATTATTAGTGCGAACACATTCATCTATAGCATCAATAACAATGATCCTGATACCGTGCTGGGATTTCAAAGCTGCTCTTAATGGGCCGATGATGACTTGATCGAAGCAGCCAGTAGGATCACTTCTACATTGATGGTAATTTCCAAAAAAATTCATTGGATATTTCGTGTGCTCATATGCTATTTCTGGCAATCGTCTTTTTATCATATCTGCCATATTCAGAATTACAGCAGCTGGATCCCTGGATGTTTTTACATCGTATTTACACATGTGATATGCCAGAACTGATCTACTTAAAAATGATGCCTCCTTACTTAGATTACAAACAAGGGCAGACACAATAGCCGATTTGCCTATCCCCATAGCGCCCGTCAGTAGAACTCCTTGTGTTTGTTTTAGTTTCGATTGAAATATGGTATCATTTATCTTCTCAAAGAGCCACCCGCGCCCATAAAAATGACGTCCAGAGTCTTCAAGATAATGATGAAACGACATGTGTTTTGCTGGAAAAGGAACCGTTTCTGAGTCCAATGGGCATCCTACAAAAGAGAAGAATTTATGAATTGATGTATTAAATGACATTATATATGGTTTACATTTAATCAAGGACAAGCATAGTTATTTCCCTTTTAAATGTTGACCACTCTGGTTTAAAGCTTTCATTAATAATGAGGTGGACTCTTTCTCTGAATCATCACTCTGTTACTAGTCTTCATCAATGATGATGTTTTTTCTTGTCCCTTCACCAGTTCTGCGTTCAAGGTCTGAACAATAATGTCGAACTTTTCTGTGGACCATTACTCAAGTGCAAGTCTTAATCAATAATGATGTTGATTTTTTCTCTGCTACAATTTTTAACCAGTAATAACGTTGAACTTTTCTATGAACCATTATTCTGCTGCAAGTCTAATAATGGATTATGAAAATGGTGTTGAGTTTTGCTTCAACGATTTTTTAAAGAACTGAAGGTAAAGCGTTCCGTTTCCGTAAATATGTTCAATTGCATGCGTACAAATTTAGCATCAAGCATTTATCATATATCGTTGACAGAGTTAGGTGCTTCGGTATGAACCTTTTCTGTCTCATGTCTCTTGTTATTTGTTGTTCATATGTCCAAAAATAACATCAAGCATTCCTCATGTATCATTGACTGAGTTGAGTGCTCCGAAATGAACTTTTTCTATCTCACATCGCTTGTTATTTTTTGTTCATATGTCCAAAAATCTAATAACGTAAGATTAAAATCAATGTGCACAATTATCTAAAAAGTACAAGTAAAGAAAGAGGACTGTGACAGTCCAGTGCTCAACTGACACTACATGCACAGACTGAAGTCGTCCTGTGAACTAGGATATCAAGGTCACCTCTGTTTCAGACCATGGTCACTGCTGCTAACATGTACATATCCCCTTGCCGACCGTCATACACATTAAAATCGCAGGATCACCTGTTGAACAAATTAACGTCTATTAGCCAAAATACCCCCCCCCCCCCAAAAAAGAAAGATATTATAAAAAAAGTCCAAAATTCAATGGAGGGTGATCATTTGAACAACCTTGGATGAGACCCACCCAAGATACTTTGCCACAAACTTTGAAGTCAAGATGGATGACGGTTTCAAAGAAGAAGTCGAAAATGTGAATTAGCACTAAAATGCCCAATGACTTGCAAAGTAATCAATTGGACAGGTACATTTGCCGTGACTTGTACAAAATCGGTAAAAATCAGGAATCCACAGCAGTGCCACCTAATGAATAACTTTGACCCTTTCACAAGGAACATATGCACAAAGTTTCAACATAATCTGAGTGACAGTTCTAGAGAAGAAGTTGAAATAGCGAAAGCACTAAAAAAAATCATTAAAAAATGGAAAAAATTGCAGCGTCATCTGGTGAACAAACTAAGAGCTAGGAGTGATCCTGTGTGATATCAAAGCAACTGGGTGAATAGCCTCCGAGAAGATTTGTCCTAGGAAGAACAAAAAACAAAACAAAAATCCCTGGAGCCTGACCATTTGAATAAACTTGGTAGAGACCTACCCATTGAAACCAGGTTTGAAGTAAATCTCGCTGACGATTTCAGAGTCGAAAATGAGAATCTGAACGGACGTACGACAGACGACCGAGCCTCTTAAAAGCTCAGGTGACTGATAAGTTAGCTGAGCTAAAACTGAGTGCAGAACATGTTTGGCACACTCTTAGTAATGTTCGTTTGTTCTGGAGAAGCTGAGTGTGTTTTTTGTTTGATATATATATATATATATATATATATATATATATATATATATATATATATATATATATATATATATATATATATATATATATATATATATATATATATATATATATATACATATATGGGTGTGGATGGGTGTATGTATGTATTGGGGCAGAAGTCAACGTTTAAAGCTCTGTAAAACTACAAAAGTGTGCAATTATATTTTCGGTTACCTTGAATTCGTGTCGATTCCTCCAGAGGTGATTTTAATAAAATAGGACACATGATTATGAACATAATATTGGATATTGTGAACCTTTTTTGTCGGACTTTCAGTGTGTAGAATGTAACATTTACGGGTAAAATTAACAGAGTAGCGATGACAGTCAGGAACAACAGACATGACACAGCGTTGGTCCCATTGTATTCAACTAGTTCTCTTTCATGCCACATTGCATTCAGCTTTTTCTCAACCCCGGCCAGTCGCTTGATAATGGATGGATCCGTGTCACTGAACTGTGCGGTTTGTAATCGTTTTATTTCCTGATGGCAATCTGCAGATACCTGAAATTGTGGTTGTAGCAGAAATGCAGAAAAACTACGAAAAGCATCATCTTTTTCCGTATCCGTTATTTTTCTGCCAACTTCGTGTCCATAGAATTTATTTCTCATCTTTCGTACTTCCGTTACAGAATTTTTGTCGATATTTTGGAAGTATCTGTAGCTGGTTAAAATGTTCAAAAGATGAGAAATGTCTAATTGTTTCAAGGATTTTTCCTGCCATGGATCCCACACCTTAGGCAGGAATGCTTTCAGTAGCTCCCAATCTTTGACCGGCCATCTTGCAGAGTCACATTTTCTCCACATGGCACGTGTGTATGTGAGGTGATTGTTATTTTCAATTTCACTTTTGCAATCCTTGCAGCTTTGGCACCACATACCAACATATTTTTTGCTACAAGATTGTGTACATGGGTTCTTGATCGTCATTTGATACAATTTTGCACGCAGCTTGGAGATCTCTGTCTTGATGGGTGGACGCACGGCATCGGCAACCGTCTCCAAGGCAAATGCCACAGCGAGCCAGTTTCTTGTTTCTCGATCTGTGATATTCATGCTGACGTATCATACCAAATTTTCACATACTCTTTTCGAGTAGCCTTGTGACACAGTACACGCAGGATGGAGACGGCATATATGCATAAACCTTCGACGAATTTGCAAATGTACAGGTGTTGTCCTGCTTTTAAGTAGGTCGAAGTCATCCAAATGCGTCTGTGGCAACAGGGACAAAAACGAATATCGCAGCGGATGTGTTCAACTGTGGAGCAAGGGAGATTCTCTTTCTTTCTTTGCTCGATGATTTAACTGTATATCCTTCACAATGCACAAACGCAGCGGCCAACTATTGATGCATGTTGTCATTGGGTTTATTATTAATAAAATATTGAACGGACTAACATATTTTATGGTCAATGTACAACAAAGTACATGTACATTACTGTAAGTATCATTTATGTGCGTATGCAAGCACTGGCTTTAATGTCATGCAGAGGTGCGTTTTTATCCCTGGCAACCACTGATCGGTTCGCTGCTTTGGCTGAACTAGGACTCATAATAGTGTCGTTGACCTGGAGCGGTTCGTATGTTCTGGGCCCAATTTATACATGGCGGGCAATAGACTACAGTCACATGTATTCTAGAAATTATAAAACAAAACCTTCCACTATCACATCAGTTATGACGGGATGGCGACATCATTATATCCAATGATCGAACTATTCACATGTTCGTGCTGTATGTGAAGAGCAGCTCTCAGCTTAAACTGTAAGACAGTCCAAAGACCCTGGCTGAAAAATTAAAATATTGCCAGTTAGTTGCTTTATACCAAGCCATTTTCACTTCCGTTCCTTTATTTGGTTTAATCACAGCAAAAGCGATTCGCATAAAATAGAAGAGCTTCAAGAACGTGGCCTGCAATGTGCTTAAAATGACTACTACAATTCGGCATATTATACCTTCATGAAAAAGGTAACCTCCTACTTTCGAAACTGAACGTCTAAAATCTCTTGCAATAGAAATAGTTAAACTCTACATGGGCTTTGCCCCACCACATATCATAGTGTTATATATTAAACTAGGAAGCACTCGGCCTTCTCTGTGTACCAGATCTGCATAAAATTGGTTCAATGCAGCGCGCCAGGATTGCATAATGCGATAATCATCATGGCCCAGTTCAATCTGTTGAATCCGGTAAAATTACCGTCAGTACCGTATTATGAATTATCCAAGATCGGGGACTGTACACATTGGAGTCCACCGGCATAAAAAAAGCACCGAAAAGGTTTTTTTTGTTTTTTTTGTTTTTGTTTTTGTAACCACGGGATGAGTGGGTCCCCAACAGGTTTCCGTAGCAACCACCCAGACGAAAATGGAAAACGTATCCGCTGTACCAAATCCTCATAAAAGGATGGTTCAATGGAAGTTAGTATGCGTGGATACCATATCGACATTGCCCAGTGCATTGCATTTAATCCAGTAGAATTACGACACTCTTTTCAGAGTCGTCCCAGATTGGTACTGTGCATGTGTAAGTCCACCAGCATCAAAGGAGCACCGAATGCATATTTGTTTGTTTATTTGTTTGTCTTTTAATTTATGCCCTGTGCCAGCAAACATACTAGTACAAGTAGATCTAACCAGGGGCCGAAGCCTTCTAGTTTGCCAAGTAAATAAAAAAAAACTGTTTGACATTGAAATTGGTTGGGAAAACCTTTCTCGGCCCAGTTTTATTAAACTATATACAAAATATCAATTTAGGCAAGCCATCTATATTGGGGCCTCACGGAGGCACCAGCCATCATATATGGCCGAACTACATTGCATATGCTCGGCAAACAGTTGAAATGCTGAGATATGAAGGAGATTGATTGGCTACCAGCAAGCCTCGGTTGCAAGCTAAGCCTTAGGCTGTGACGTTACGAACCTTAACAAATTCGATATGGCGGCCATGCTATTAACTGGTGTCACACACTAATAAGAAATAAAAAAATAGTGGCACAAAAGATGTGTTATGATCTCTTACCTTTATATATCGTCTTTCCCAAGATATAAATCCACATAAAGGTATTATAAGACCATGTTAATCCAGTCCATTTAATTTCTGACCTGTCAACCGTTGCTGACCCAAATATCCAGAAAGTCAGGTACATATATTTTGATGAAATTTAGTACAAGCAAGGTGATGACAGAATATTTTGCCATCTACTCCAAGAATACTTTCTTGATGCAAACAATGAGATGCAGGTCCAAGTTAGAAGGAAACAATCTTGTGGCCCGACTTTGAATTTCAGCCTGTAAAATCCGCCATCTTGCACAAAATATCCACGTTTTTACAAAGCTTCACTTTTGTAACATGGGGTTTATTCCCGGCAATTTGCACCTTGAAAGCACTGCCAAAGGACACAGATCCATAATACAATGGGGGGTGGGGGGGGGGATTGTAAACACCCTGTGTCCACCTTCCAGCCAAAAAGAAAGAAACCCCAAAATTCCATATTTCTAGGGGGTGGGGCCCTTTTAATTTTGATAAAAAATGAACAGTTTGCCCTAGAATGCTCAAAAGTATATTTTGGAATCCATGCGAAAAGAACTACGGATGAAACCATAGCTTCAGCCAGTGAGGGCTACCTTGCAGACACGTGTTGGATCTGCCACAGCCAATCACAGCCTGCGCTTACGTGCAAGGAGTGTGATGGGGCAGTCATGCCAGAAGCTGTAAAATGTAATAAACCATGACCTGCTGAAAGCATAACTTGACAGCTGGCGCAGGGCATAAATGTTACTATTGTCATAGTTGTTTATATATATATATGCACACCAGTTAATATGATGTTACATTTCCTTGTCAGCAGACCTAAATGCATTCACTTGATTGGATGATGAACAACCACTGTGATATATATATATATATATATATATATATATATATATATATATATATATATATATATATATATATATATATATATATATATATATATATATATATATATATATATATATTCACAGAACAACCGGGTCTGGAACCAACAACCTTCGCTCCAAGCATCTAGTCGAAAATGGGAAAGCACTTTCCATTGTGCCAATTGCCATAAGAGAGCGGTCCAATGAAAGTAGGTATACGTAAATGACATTATCGGCATTGCCTAATTCATTGTATCTAACCCAATATGGGCTCGTCCCAGATCGGTGACTGTATACGTGGGATACAGATACGTGTGTCGCAATGAAAACTCCAGGTTTGAAATTACAGGAAAAGGAAAGTAATGCTGCCTATGTATTAAGATATTCATATCGTAGTTAAAATATCTCTTTTAGGTCAAACCTTCTTCTTTGATATCTCACTTCTCTGAAAATGTAAAGGAAATTTTCTCAAGTTCGTCGTACATGTTGGTGAATAGTTTGCATTGAACATCGTATCTATTGATGGAGAAAGGGGATATGTATCACTCATCAGAGATCGACGAAACCATACCCGTGTTATATTTGTACATACATATACCAAATTAGGCAATCAGTCTATTAAACAACGGAGTTGTATGTGAATTGGGCATAGAAAAATATGATTAGGGCCTTTTCGATCAGATTTTTAACTACTTTTAATTTATGGCATAATTTAAACGCCATAGATAATATTCCGTTCATTGGATTGTCATACAGAAAGGTATAATAATAGTTTGTTCAAATGTAATTTGGTTAACAAAGATTCCAGTAATGTTGCTAACTTCGAAGCTACGTACATGATGTAATCAACAGGATTCTCCCAGATCAATTTATCACCAACGGTGACACATAAATAGTACTTAATACCCCTTTCATATTTTAGTACAGTGGTAAGTTTATGTAAAACATTTCATGACATTGTTTTAATTCAGTGCTTTCGAAGACGAAAAAAATTGTATGCGGTACATATAGCATTCAGTCTTTGTTGACAACTCAGAGGCCACATGGATATAAGGACGTTTAAAGTAATACTAATAATTTTCCAAGAGACATACTCACTTTCAGTGTGGTAATGATCTTTATATCACCGCTACTCATGTAAGTGAGTACCCTATTTGCAAATTGCACCTGAACCGACCCCTGACTCTGGACAAAGCAGCCCGGGTACATGCACATCTCTCAATGAAGGACAAAATGGTGTGAACTGTTGTACCCTGTATTTTTTTTCTCAGCAGGGCCTTTGACTCCATTAACTGTACATACTTTCATTTGAAGTAGATTACGCTGTCAAGTTCTAATGTAGATTAGCACTGATGCAAAAACTGCCACAACATGTGAAACACCAGATTAAAACACTGAAATAAATCATTGAATTGGTTTCTGGACCAATTCAAAATAAAATGAAATAAAAATAAGCCTAAACTGAGTCCACTATTTTACATTGGGTCTAGAAAAGTAAAGGTTTCACATGCCCGTTTACGTGTGAAGTGTAGTATGCTCATAGCAGATGTATTTAAAATGGTCTCGCTGACTCCCCCAGGTGTTTCTGTGGTACTGCAAATGGGGATGTTTTTAATTACTTTTTTGAATGTGGAAACTTTATAGTGGAATGAGATAGACTGTAAAATAGCGTAATTCCATTTGCCCTACTCACGGTGCAAACTTTATCATTTGGCTCCAAAAATTGTACTTTTTAAGAAGACGAAAGCATGTTTTATGCTGAACAATGGTATATCAA